>JAWRVF010000042.1:0-600000 GCA_036785485.1 Physcomitrellopsis africana | reverse complement strand
GACTCACTTGCTCCACCTTCAGGAATTTCATCGTGGACCTCGCCATCATCTGCAGTATCCTTGAAAATAAATTGGGCATAGTCTGCGTGACCTTTTGAGTACGCTTTCCCGTTCGGAATGGTAGAAGTACCATCTTCACGGGAACAAGACCCAGGCCGTGTAGGAGTATCAACTTCCCCGCCATCTACAACCGAAACTTTCATGTTAGAAGTAATTTCCAATAAAATTTCAGCAAATTTTAAGTCCTCACCAGTCACTTCTGTAACTTCATCAAAGTATTCTTTAGAAATTCCCTCATTAAAAGACCGTCTTCTCATTACCAAAAGCGTGACTATCCTTAGAACAGATTCCAGCATAGATATTATCAAACAATCTAGATTTTAGAGCATTTTCTGACGGTACTATTGTAGATTCTTGCTTGTCCATTGATTTGACAGATGTGCATGCTCTATCACAAGTGGCCACGTCAACATCTTCGAGATTTTTACCTTGGTCTGAAGTTAATTTGGCTCTGGAAGCTCCACTTGAACAAGCAGGACTCTCCGCTCTAGAACCAAGGTTGTTGTTGATGAAGTCACGAGTCATGGGAGAACCCACTACATTAAATCCATAAACTTCAACTCCATGATCCTTTGCATCGACAGTCACTTCTGGATTATCATCTAGAAACGATGATTCTAAAGAGTCTGCATCACCAACCGTGAACTCTGACCTATCAGAAAATTCCGGAACGATGTCATTAGCGGGGTCTCTTTTCCTTTCAACAGATGCTACAAGATTGTCCAAACTTCGTAAATCTTCACTTCCCCAACTATTTGCGGAGAAGAACGATAGCCCACTTGCTGCAGTATAGAGTGACGCTTTACTAGACTCTGTTCTCAAAGAAAGCCTTTTGCTGATGGAGCCGATCCTCGATATGGGTTCACTTGACACACTCTGGAACTCATCAGCATCAGAGAAACTAGACACAATATCCGGCTCTACATCAACAGCAAACTCCGAAACCCTCTGAGAGCCACCAACGCTTGTATCACTTGATTCAATACCGATACAATTTGGATCGCCTTCTGATGCCTTAGGACTCGCCATTTCCTCGGTTTTGAGGTTCGAATCTGTCTGTGCCCCCAGTCCGTCTTTGAACTCTCCGGAAGATTGAACCGAACTCTCCGAGGATGGACTGGATACAAGTTTCCCTGGAGCCGTAGCGCTTTTACGACTCAACGGAGACAGTCCATTAACTTGGCAAAGCCTTCTCACTGAAGGTTGACGGAGTGCAGCTTGACCAACGCCAGGTGCCTTCGTAGGAGAATCTGCTCTCCTTGATGAAAAAGTATTCGACTTCGTCAATAGAGGTTTCCGTGACAACCCTGGATTCTTTCTCTGAAATGATGTAACCTCCTGTGGAAACCCATTCTAGCGTCAAGAAACAACTACAAGGGCTGAACTACAAGATTTCTGGTGGTCTTGTGCGAAGTCTTTGCTCTTATCCTGCATACCATCCACTTGGTGACAAATGTAACTCCGAGCTTAGGGCCCCACAACTCGACGTGGCAATTCTTTGCCTCGTGTGAAGCGAGCAATGTGACACTTAGCAACGGTGTACTGTAGGACTTTTTTTCAAACAAATTTAACAGGCTGCAGGATCAAGTCAATTCAGTAATAAAACGCAAATTAAGAAGTAAGACGGTTACACTTGTAACTTACTTCGCGCTGTGGATTGTTTAAGATGATGCTCCGCAATTTGCCGGCTGACTTCACTAGAGATTTATACGAATCTCCATTCTCCTTCACTGGGGACTGCACCTTTGTTTCTCGCGTCCTCGGTGACCTATTTCAAAATCGAGTTCTATTGAAGCTTAATGAACATCGATTACCGAGCTTTAGACAAGCGACTCGTTGTTGAATTAAGCCAGGCACACTGCACTCTGAACCTATATTTTCAACCATTTTGCTGGATCTTGTCTTGATGTCGTAATTTACGGAAACTCACCGATCATGTGCAGGCTGTGGAAATCTACGATGTTTAATTGAATTGATGAGTTTACCTTGGTTTTGTCTGAGGTGGCGACGGATATAGCTTGTTGCGAAGCAAACGGACGAGATCCTCGTGCTTCAAAAACACAAAACCAATAAATTTTTAAAAAGTGTTGGTTAACATGACGCTCCACAGCACCGACAAGAGAATTCTCAACTAAATCTGTCCCACTAACCCTTCAAAACGTACTACGGTGCCGAGGGTGCAGACTCTTGCATTGGCATAGCCGAGCGTACGCTCAAATTGGCGGCACACCGTAAATGCGCTTGACAATATGTTTGCACCCAAACACTGGAATATTATCACCACTTCCTTCAAAATCTACAAGAATCCTCTTTACCAACGGCCATTGAAATCCGACAACCCAACAACGCCAGAGAAGACAAGAATGGATCACTCCATCCTAGTGAATCCAAAGTAATTCCAAATATGCACCTTAACTCCCGCCGTCCGAATATTATTCTGGTTACAAAGCTCCTTAAGCTCCTTGCGCGATTTTTCCTGCAGATTGTCCCCCATCCTGAACTCCTGAACTGGCAATGTAACGCTCTATAGTTCGCCTGCCCTATCTCCCTTCGTCCGTCCTCTCCAACTTCCTCTCACTCACAACACCATCACCCACGTCACTCTGATTTGCCTGAGCACACGCCCTGTACGCCGGGACTACCCCTCTCATACGTTGCAGTTGTTGCTTGTTCGTATCCTGCTCCCTACTGTCTCCACTGCTGTGATGCCTGATAGCTTTCTCGATCTCTCCAAAAATCCCGAGGCACGTTGACATCCAATTCGTTTGTCCCTGTCGACAAATTTCCAAATCAGCCGTCGTAAGATCTATAAACTTCTCACGATTCCTCACAACCACTTTTCCAAGTTCCTTTGCCACTCCGACAACGCCATTAGATGCGGCAACGGATAGAGAGAGATGACGACCGATTAATCAACAGCACGCCTACAATCGAGAAAACGACGATCTACTACGATACAAAATATTCGTATCCCCATAAAAAAGTCAGGTCGGCAGCTAACGAACCATTCAAAAGATCTCGAAATTTACCCCGAGAATATTAAAAAAATTCACTGGTGGAAGTAACGCAACCCCTGGTTCGAGGCAACGATCTATAAACCCAGCCCGTAAATGCGTAACGATCCTTTCATCTCTCGCTTTTTCCGACCGAACTTAAACGATTCTTGCAGCACCGTGTGGTATTTCTACTTTTTTACCTTTTAGTGGTCGAAAGATTCAATCGAGGTGGTCACTGTGCACAGCGCGTTTACTTTTACTCTCTCCCAGCACCCAAAACATACCGTGCGTGTCTGCAATCCATTCCATGCAAATTTGAATTTGAACTAATAAAGTCAATATTCTCGCAATCAATGAGGAGTGATGGACGACAAGGTGTCTCAGTGCCGTCATAATGAGCGAGAGCTTCGACTCCTTGGAATCATCAGCTTCTTAAGAAACAGGGTTTGCAAGATGATGGAAGTCCCGGTAAACAAAGATTTACAAGTTCTGGCAATTCATGTGAAGGACTGGACACGCGAAGGGATAGTTTACATGAGCAGATGTAGTAGCAGTGTTAAATCGTCTCGATTAAGTTTCCCGCAGGTTTCCCCTTTTGAATAGAGAGGTTGGCATCCTGCCTCCACGTTCTAATCATGGATGAGAAAGAATCTTGTGGAGCTTGATGCCAGAAAGTAACTTGCAGCAGTTTGCTTTTCCGTGAAGTAAAGTTATGTTGTGCTCTGAGATAGTAATAACCCAACAAGCTCCCAATTCTTCACGTGTGAAGAAGCACAGAGATTCCTCGTGTGCAAGTTGTCTTGAGCTCTACACGTTTAAAAAACACCTTGGTGTAGCTTCTGAGTGCAGCTGTAGCAGAGGGATTTGACAATTGGCAGGGTATCTGCAGCAAAAAGCCCTTAAATGGGGAGTCGTGCTCAACAGCACACAGTACACTGCACAGCCGTCTTTTGTCTGGATCTTCTGGTATCTCACTGTCGAAGATTGTTGTCAGTTTTCTGCACCTTGCGTGGGATTTCTACTTCTGCTCACATCTTCGGATGGCTTGCTCTGTTGTGTTGCAGCTTGGACTCCTCTGTACTGCACTGTTCCAACGATCGAGTGTGCAGGGTGTACAGTCAATGCTACTAATTGCATGTACAAAACCTTAGCTAAAAAGCGAAAAACAACGGAAAAAAAAAAAAAAAAAAAAAAAAAAAAAAAGCTTCTGTGCAAAAATTGACAGCAGGGGTAGGAACCTTGCAGATGATGTTTTCTAATTAAAAGTGAGGAGGCGCCAGCATTGCTAACGAAAAGGCACTTAACGAAGAATAATGTAATGTCTACAAAGATGTGCTAATCGATGACGATGATATTACACCGCTGCAAGCCCTTAAAAAAGACCTAATGAGAAAAGTACAAAAACTGAGGGCAAAACTGGCTGGATTGAAAACATTCCATCAAAACAGCAGCAGAATGGGAGAAGAGCAGCAGAAGATGAGATCGACGAGACGCGGCACTACTCATCTTGCAATTCATTTCCTCGGCAGAAACGATAATCCCCTCGTTCGAGATTCTCCTCGAATGCATGTAAAGAACACATAAGAAAAAGTCTTGTGAAAGCAAGACGTCGCACCTAAATGGGTCTTTCTCGAGAAGCTAGAGCCGGCTCGGGTGAACAGAAAGAAGAAATGTCCCAACAAGACGTGGAGCTTAGATCTCGAATTCCAAAAGCGCAATTCCAGTCACACGCCCCCTCAAACCAAACAAGAATTCGCCAAGTAACACACGCCTTCTTCACGTCCCACACAGTTCCAAAAATCTAATCAAACGCTACAATCTCCACCAACCGAAGCCTTATGCACCGATTGACAACACCCGACCTGGAAAAACCCACACTGCAAAGCAACGAGCACGTCAACCATGGATTATTATTGTATACACATCCATAGCTGAAGGCCGAGTCAAACCGTGACTAGTTCCTGGCAAAGCCAAAGCCGCCACCCAGATGCTCCAGCAATGTGTTCCGGTGCTAAAAAGGGGCTGATAAACACTGTCAGTCAGGGAATACATAGCAAGTGGGACTAATACATTACAATTCTAAGTGAGAAAAAGAGAAAAAGAGATAGTGTGTGTATGTGCAAAGGCAACCGAAGAACAATTCAACAGTTGGGGTCAAACATGCAGTGCAACAGCAACAGCAACAGCAACAGTGAGGCTGGAAAATTACAAAAAGCAATGCTGATGATAGACTGTGACTGTGAAGTCACTGAAAATTCACACATAACTCTCGTGGTGTTTGGATTCACAGGGCTGTGAATTACTTGTTTGTGCTAAATTTGGCAGTGCACCCACAGAATGTTTCCTGTTTTAGTGTGGCCCCCCGTTTGATTATCCGAAATGCGTGCAAGTTGCGAGCATTTTCCTTGTTTGTGGATCACCTTCGAAACTTGCCCCCTTCCCCTGCTGGAATCTGGTTTTATTGAATGCTTTTCTGTTTTGTTTAATTTTTTTGGTTTTTTATTTGCTTCTTGGGGGACACAAAAGTGATTTATTTTTGGGATGAGAGTAGAAAATTGTGACTAGAAACGAAGTGGTAGTGAGGTTAAGTCTAGATTCAGTTACAAGGAAACGTTGGGGATTTTGTGGGAGGTGGGACATAGCTTCCTATTGGATCTTATTATTTAATTGGGTATAAATGAGTCTTCTTTTTAGTCCACAGTTGATTGCATTTTCAAATTAAGTGGTTTTTCTTGTAAGGACTCTTAGTTTTTTGTTATTTTTCTTTTTTCTTTTTTCAATAAGTGTTGTTGATAAGGAGGCTTTTATTTTAAGAATAGTCCAACAAAATAATTAAAGAATTTGTTCTTGTGTAAAATCCCAATGATTCATATGTATCCATTGAAGATGAATGGCTAAAAATAAGAGAATTTTTTGCAAGAATTAGATTGAGGTGCACTAATTATTGCTTATTAGAGGTCAAAGGCTAATTAAGGTCTTTGTTTGGGTGATTTAATATAAACTTGGTTGAGAAAAGAGGTCTGTAGATTGGGCTTACTTCAGTTTGTAATATCAAATATATTGTTTTGGTAATGTAAATCAATTGCACTTGAAAAAAATTAGATTAAATTTTAATACAAATTATGCAATATCGCTTTTTATATTGTTTACAATATGTGAAATAAATTAAAATGTATGGATTAATGATATAGGAAAAAAATAAAGTAGAGACAATATGCAAAGATGATGTAATAAGAAAATTGGAAGAACTTTATTAAATAGGTCAATTTCTACTTTTATATTTTAGGTGGCTGTAGATGTTACTAGGTTTATGAATTGATTGAATAAAAAATCAAAAAACTATAATATTAACTCATTATTATTTCTTTGTTTATTTGTAACCATCAATTCAAATGATTTTTATTTATGAAAAAAGAAAATTAGTATCAAATAAAATTTTGAGGTAAAAAGAGAAATATAAATAAATAAATAAATAAATAAATGAGAAGCCGATACAAAAAAGAAATTAAAAAATAAAAGCTAAAGAAGACAAAGGAAGAGAAGAGAGAAGAAATATATATTTTAAGCAAGAAAAGTAAGAAAGAAAAATACATATATATATATATATATATATATCACTTTGATGATAAAAATATTAATATTATAAATTGACTTGATAAAGGTAAAAATAATAAGAAGATAATTATATATATATATCAAAAATATTTATTAAAATATCACTTATAAGTAATTGTAACAAATTCTTTAAAGTTATTACTATAAGTGAAGTAAAGAAGAAGAGAATTAAAGAATTTAAAAAATAAAAAGTAAAAAGATTAGTCTTTAGTAAACAAAAATAGTCAAACAAGAAGAGCCATTGTTATATATATATATATATATATATATTCATTAGTAATTAAAGTTAAAAAAGCAATATAGTGATTAAAAACAATCTCATCTTTTTTGTTGATGTTGATGAACAAAAGATACTATAAGTTCACATATCTAAATCAAATCCACATAAAATTTTAAATTATAAATCTATATATATACTATAAGAATACTATATAAAGAAATTAAAAATTAAAATTTTAAATAGCTAAATATCAAGATTATCATCCAAAAAAATAGTAGAAAAATTGATTTTTTTCTTCAAAGTAGATAAATTTATTATATTTATTTATATAAAAAATATTTATAATTTATTTATATTATAAAAATTATTAAAAAAAATATGACACTTATTAATATCTTTAAAAAATATCTTTTTAATTTTGTAACCTTCATAAAATTTAATTCAATAATATTAATATTTTTTATTAAAATAATTAATTTTTATTATTATATTCAAATAATTATTTATTATATTTTATAACACAAAAATTTAATAAACAACTTGATTTTATCAAATTAAGTTAGCAATAGTTTAAGAAAACTTCTAGGTGGACACTCTTTTCTTACTAGGTGGACATCCCCCATGCCACACCAACAATACACCACTACTACAAGTTTTTTAATAAGTTGGACACTAATGAGACTAAAAGGTATAAAAATAGTAATATAAAAATAATAATCCACAGTACATGAACATTAGCAATACAAAAACTAATAAAGCAAATAAATGAAGGAGGATATCTACTTAGGAGTACAAGAGAGGTGTTCACCTAGTGGTTATTTATTTACTTTATTTAACTATTATGTCATTGATGTTCTTTTTGTTGTGGGTTGCTATTGCTTTTTGTTGTTTTTTTTATATCTTTTACCCTCATTAGCATCAAGTTTGTTGAAAAACTTGTAACAATGGTGTATTCTTGGTATGGCACACAGAGGTATCCATGCAATAAAAAGGGGGTGTCCACCTAATAATTTCCTAGTTTTATTAATAATTATGATTAATAAGTAAATAATATATATATATATATATATATATAAATTTTTTTTAAATAATAAGCTTTAATATGTAATTATATAATCATATTTTTTTAATTAAATATTATATTCAAATAATTTAATTTCTTGATTGTATAATATATATAATTTAGTTGTAATTGTATTTAAAGATTTGATTTTTGACAAAATAAAAAATATATTCTTGTATTAAAATCTTAAATTATCAAAAAAATATATAATCTAATTTTATTTTTTAATAGATAACATTGTATCTTGTATAATGTTGTATTTTTTAGCAATTTATGTGTTCCATAAAATGGATTCAATTAGATGAGGAGAAATAAGATATGAATTATCCAAAATGATAACTCCAAAAAGTCTAAAATGTGTAAAATTATATAATATAAAAAATTATTAAATATAAATAAATAAATAAATAACAAAAAACAAAAAAACAATTAAAAAATCATTTGCAAACTCTTACAAACCTGTGGCTGAACTTGTTTTGTTTGGATTATTTCTTAAAAAATATTGGAAAAATATAATGTGGTAATTTCAAGCTGAGCTTTCAGTTCTTCTCGAACCCAAAAAGTGGATTTGTATTTTTGTTTTAAATTTTGAAACTACAATTATTAAATTTGTTAAAGATTTATTTATAAAGCCCTTTATATGTTTAGGATGCTTCCTCTATCATCTACATAATATTAAAGGTTGGTTTTAGCTTTTATAAAAAAAAATGCTTAAGATTAATTCAATCATGTTTTTTTTGGAGATTTATGGATATCAGTTTTGAAGATGTATTTGCTAGCTAAGTGTTATTTCTTGCTAATGGATTGTTTTAAATTTTCATCATTATTATTGTTCTTACAAAAAATATTTTTTTCAACTCATTCACTTGATCATTTGTTAATTTTCACTGAGCTTTTGTGATTAATCTCAAATAATTTAACTGAAGAAAGGGGAAAAGGAAAAAAGAAGATGACTATATATATATATATATATATATATATGCACACATAATATTTAAGTGAGACAAAGAAATTCCCAAAAAATAAAAATGTTTTGTAATTGCAGAATTATTATTTTTACATACTTATATCAATCACCATGCAAATTTTACTAGTTAGAAATAAATCCACATTCTTCAATCTTTTTTGCAGATATCCAAGATTTGAGTAGGAATGACAACAATTTGTTAATATATAGAACTAATTGAATAAGAATTGATGAAACTTTAACTACAAGAAAGTGATTTGTCCCTTCAAAATTTAAGGATAGGTATAAAGATGGGGACCCCATAAGTGCTAGGGAAGGCGGTGCATGGTCTGGGCCCTGGGGAACGTAGCTAGGGAACAAAGTGAGGGAGAGCTTGTCATGGAGCTGAGTCAAGGACACGTGGGGAGCCACGTCCTCCTTGGGACCCAATCTCAGGGTCGGCGAAAAGGATCCATTCTTTTAGTCTCGCGGTCAAAGGACGGCGTGGAAGAGGGTAGAGTAGGTCGGCCTACTGAATGGTCACCGAAAACCCCTGGACGCCATACTTGACCCGTTTCCGTCCTTCTATAACCGTCCAGGGTTCTAGGGCTTTGGCTCCACCAGTAAAGGGCATAATTAGCCAAGGGATAGACACGTGGCAACGGCAGTTAAACATTAAAGCTTATTTTCCCCTTCTTCCTTGACAAAGAACACTGTTTTAAATTAAATACGTAAACAACAATAAAATCATAGAGATTAATGTGTCCCTCTATATTCTTATTAGTGAAGGTCAAATAAACAGATTAATGTTTGAATATTGTGCAAAAGGAAAACATATCTTCTTCTTTTCTTAGTTTTAGAAATTGTAAGATAATTTTAGGTAATATTGTAAGATAAAATATTAGAAGTGTTGATTTATAAAGGGCCATTATGTTTAGAGGGGAAGATAACAGATTGTAACTTTCAAAACTTGTGATTGGTTGAAGTTGAGAAGTGTTTTTTAGTTGGTTTTATATTTAGAATAATCAAAAAAAAAAAAAAAAAAAAAAAAAAACTATAGGAGGAAAAAAATAAGATTGAATGCTTTTTTTCTTGAATGGCATAAATAGTGTTAACTTCTTAAATTTGTGTTAGGTCTACTTCAAGAGGTGGTTTTTACAAAAAAGAAAAAAAGAAAAAAAGAAAAAAACTTAAAATAATTAATAATTAATAATTAATAATTTTATTTTAATTTGATTTATTTTTTATATTTATAGTATTTTGTTGAAACCATCATATAAATTATAATATATAAATAAAATTTAAAATTATAATAAGAAATGATTTGATCCATGTCATAGCCTCTTCTTATTTTATATCATTTCTAAAGATTGAGATTTTTAACAACTTTTTTTTACCAACCAAACACCTTCATAAAGTTTTTATACTATAGCATTTTAAAATACACTTCTAAGTATAAAAATACCTTATTGTAGCATAAATGATTATTTCTTAATTTTCATAAATGATTATTTCTTAATTTTGATATGAAGAAAGCTTAATTTAAGCAATTTTCTAATGTCTAAATATTATTCATTAAATTTCTTGATTTTGTTATCAAGGTGTATTTGGCTAATTATCATATACTAAAACAAATCATACATGTGTAGCTTAATATAAATAAGCACTTTTTATAAATAAAAAAAAAATTAATATTTTAATTCCTTAAATGAAAAAAAAAATTATCTTTATTATAAACCTCTTGAAGTAGATCTAACACAAATTTATTTATATTAATAAAGATAATTTTCTTATTATAATTTTACATATAGAAGTTTATATTATAAACCTCTTGAAGTAGACCTAATACAAATAAATATTTATTATTTTATGTATAATTTATTTAAATAATCATTTAACTTTAATAATATAATATTACTTTTCACACTACATAATCAAATTCAAAATCAATAAGGTAAACATAAATAAATAATTTCATAAATATGAACTAATGTATATATCAAAATATCACATCTATTTCAAATAACCAAAATTTTCTATGCATAAATAAGTTCAAAGTAATATTTACACGTAGATTCAAAAGAACTGAAACATATTTTGATCTAATGTTTAAAAATTACATTAATTTTCAACTCTTAAGTAGCTAAAGGACATTGATAATGTAGAACAAGTATTCCACAATTAAATCTTTGGTCTTCATTCTTTCAATCATTACCCATACATTTAAAACTGTTTTTCATTCAGTATATTGTGAGTTCATCAATCTTGATTGTGTCATCCTACAAGATCAACTAATACTTGTATAAAAGCATTCAACTGTTATCCTGATTGTAGAATAAATCATCAAATAATTTACAAATATTGATTGCATGAGGAGCATTTATTTATCGTGTCCCATGAGCACCTGAATGGCCGCAATGGGTTGCAAATAAATACAGATATAAATACAGAGGGTCAACAACTAACACCGTGTGCATTACCGACTCCTTCAAATAAAATTGTGTGAAGAAGAAGAAGAAGAAGAAGAAGAAGAAGCTTACTCCAGTACCACCTTCTGGCGACCAATGAGATACATGAAGGTCTTGGAGCTGGGTTTTCTTTCCTGCTGGTTTGGTCTGCAAAATGATTTCTACACGATGGGTTTGCTGACAATGACAGAGAGAGAGAGCCTCGGCTTTAATTATATGAAGCTGTCTCCTGCAGTGTGATCTGCTCGATGTGTGATCACTCGAGCGCTATTCTCTGGACAAAAACTCCATCTTACATTTGAAGAACACACAATAGAGGACCTCGGAACTTGAGATAAGCCGACCTTCAGTTGAAACGAGAGAACGATTATGAAGGAAGATGTCGACTCAGGATTGCTTCGAAGGCAATGGACAGGTCCCTGTTCTCTGAACCAAATATGCTCTCCGCGTGTCCCAGTGTCTCCTAAATCACCGAATATAGGCACAATGAATAGTCTGTTCAAGCTCTACTGACGAAGAGGAAAGTAAAATAATCCCCCAAAGTACATACTGATTTAAAGTGGAGTCTAGGTGGAGAGGCAGAGGGTGTCGAAAATTCACCTCTCGTGTTTGCCGATGAGCATTGAGCTCCTTGATGTTGGCCAAAAATGAGCTGAACTGCTCATATGACAACCGACTCCTAGCTTGGCGGAAAAACTCCTTGCCATCTAGTCGAGTGGTGCGAGCTGCCATGAGAAAATTGACACATAAACAATCAGTCGCAAGGAACAATAACCATAGAAACCTGGTGTTCCACAAGCATGCTACAGGTAATGCCAGTGAGTTCGATGTATCGCGTATTTAATGTCACAGGGAAGAGGAGTGATGGGGAACATCACATTGTCCGGAGCCATGACTTGGAGGAGAGCTAGCCCCGCTGGTTGGCTGCGACGATGGCAACTGGATCATCGAGTTCAGAGGTGAATCTACTTTCTTAGGCATAGGTGACCTTATTGGGATCAGCCGCGTAGTCGTTGATCCTCCAACGATTTGCTTCGGTACGGTACGTCCATTCCGTGATTTTGGTGGTGTTGTTCTGCCCTCTGCGAGAATGCTCAACGTTTCATGAGACTGACAACACAGAGGAATCGTTCGGCTGTAACTGCAAGAGGTAAAACAAAGTCTCACACAGGAGAAAGCTAAATTCGTATGATTCGTTAAGGCAGTTTGCCAGTTACGAAGAACAAGAAAGCATTTTTCAGCTAAGGATTCATTAAGAAAAGGTCATCACCTGAAACTGCATCAAGATCGTCCTGATACTTGGGTGGATCGGCACGTGAGGACGTTTTTGCGTAGCGACCATGATCCTCAAAAGTTTGCGCCTTAGTCACGGCTGACTCCGCCTCTGTCAAATACAGCCACATAACAACAGAGCTCATCACATCTCGTGCAGAGTTATTAAAAAAGAGATGAAACGACTTCCACCGCAAGTAATCTAAGAACTACAATTTACACAACATATAAAATTAAGGAGGCTTTGTTATTTACGTGAAGCCTTCCATATTGCAGAATTCGGAGCGAGGTTGCCATCCTCCTCCTGTTCAATGGAGTGCATAAGCGTCCGTTTAAAGGTCTCCAGCTGCAAAATTTCGGCAGGATGATTAAGAATTGTCCATATGGTTGTTCGACATAGCGAGAGGCAAAGTTGGACACACTTGAACGTAGACTAGAACAGCTCAAAGTCGACGTTTATGCTCAAAAGATGCGTGAAACCCATAGCTACTGACCTTTGCAATATCCCGCAACAATACTTTCACTTGAAGAGCCAGTGCGTTCTTCTCATTGACTAATTTCGTCTGCCACAAAGGAAATACAAAACAATAAGCAAATCACGAGTTAGTGAGGACATATCGTATAGAATAGCGCTAGCACTTCAAAGATTAACTTTCTACACCGAAGTGTTGATCGATGATTCTAGTTAAACCAAAGAGACGGTGCAACCATTTTATGCGGGGCTTTAACAAGAGATTAGGAAAGCAAGGAAAACCTAAAGTGTTTCAAGTTTCACACGTTCCCGCTGCAAGTCGAAAAGTCAAGGTCAAGGATTACAATGCTGTGTTCCTATATTCCTGAAGGGGTGTCAACTCTGCGGCTACTTAACCAACGAGGCGACCAAGTGCTACAAGCGATAGAACCACCTGCTCGGCTTCAGACTGAGACAACTTGGCGTTCAGATTCTGCAAAGCAGCCTCGGCTTCCAGCACACGCCCCTGCAATCCATGAATGACGTGCTCCTTTTCCGTCAGTTTCTGGCGTAGCTTTCCGGTTTCCGCTTCCAGTTTTGACATGCGCGTCGCCACAGCCATGGCCGCGATACGACGAGCGACATCGAGCTGCTCATACGGATCTGAGGGAAGCACCGACACCAAGTCCTGCGGCAGCTCATCCTGTCCTCCGTTGCCCATATTCAAACTCAAATGCAAAACTATTCGCAACTCGGCACAGCCCAAACCCTCCACTAAGTCACTCCTCCTGTCAAATTACACATCTACTTTGGTTCACATACCAAGCCTCCCGCTTCTCCACAAATTGCACCGATTCTACTCCCCACCCCTGCGTTCCTCCCCGCAATCTCGAACCACGAAGACGCAACATGAGGTGGCGAGAGAGAGGACGAGAAAGACGACGAGGGCGCCATAAGATTCTTCAGTCCACAGTAAAAGCGAGCCTTCCAAATCGTGTGGGTTTGTTGTGTCTGCGGGGACAGTTGTGTGAGCATCGTTGCCGCACGCTGAATCAACAATGCAGCAGGTCTATGGAATGCGAGGCCATCATTCGAATGATCCTCCTCTTTCCGACACTTCGCCTTCACGCAGGACGCCATGCTATTGGCAATCGCCGTGTCGTCCCCACCAGCGCGGATCAGCAGCTCTCGATTCGATCCACGGATACGATGTGCCCACCATCCGGGTGGAGAATCTAAGGAATCCGAACTGCTGCTCCGCGTTAACACATCTGTCGACTGACGTTAATGGAAGGTCGCCTGTGCCTCGGAAGGGGTGCTTACTAATTATGGCGAACATGTTCCGTGGCCCTTCCGTGGCCTCCCCAGAGCGATACCCCAATAATAGCGCCGTGAAAAGCGGGAAAGCCATCAACAATTTTGATTGGTCCGGGAGCTCCCCGTTCGCCGACACAATACATCACTCTTCCCGCCAACTCTGGTCCCATCGACCCGCTGAGACAGAACAGGTGCCAGGTGCATTTGGATGAATGTTTTTATGGCTGATCAGAGGTGCTTCGGAAATAAATTGGTAGTTTTTTTTTTTTTTTTTTTTTTTTTTTTTACTTTGTCCCCTAAGTATAAAGACAAAGTGAGAGGTCTCATTTTTTAAATGTTTTGATTGGTTGAAATTAAAAAGTCTTTTTAAGTTGGTTTTATGGTTAGAAAAATAAGTCCAAATGTCATAAGAAGAAAAGATTGAATAGAATGCAATTTTTTCCTATATGATATGAATAGTATTATTCCCTAGAATTTCTTTTGGGCCCATCTCAAAAAGGTGGTTTTTTCAAAAAAAATTGAGAATCCATATTAAAAAAATGCTTAAAACAATTATGGAAAAAAATCAAGTTTTTTAAACTTTTCATTGTTGTTTAAATAAAGATATAGATTGAAATCCTTAGACTTGTAATAAAAAATGATTTAGTCTATTTTATAGCCTCTTCTTACTTTATACTATATCCAAAGGCCAAGGCCACCAAAAGAAGGCTTTTTTTTACCAAGTTAGGAACCTAAATAAGACTTTTGAACTATAGCCTTTCAAAGTAGGCTTTCAGGTATAAAGTTCCCCTTAGACAATCAAACATGAGATTAGATTAAATTACTTTGAATTTGGTATTATCTAGAGGTAAGTAGGTCTAAACTCTATTAGATAATTCACCATTTTTTTTTATGTTTTATTTTTTTAAAAAAATTCTACTTTAATATTTATAAGTTTAAATTTTAAGATTTATAATTAAAGAGATATTTTAAGAAATTTTATCTTATTATATTTAAAATATATATTATTTAATTATTTTTTAATATATATATATATATACACACATACACTTGTATAAGAAGCATTAGGGCCCCTTGATTTGTTTTAGAAATAACATATTATAGCAAGTTATTGAGGTGTAATAAAGAACAATACAATTTAAATAGATATATAGACAGATAATCACATATAGACATATATTTCTTACTTTAATTAAGATTTATTTTTTATTTTTTATTTTTTAATTTTAAAAATATTCTTTAAGATATCAAATATAAATTTTATTATTTAAATATTTTTAATATATCTATAGTATCTATTATTAAAATTATTCTTACTCTAAATTTTAAAAAAAAAGAAAGAAAGAAAAAAGTTTAAAGATTCTAAATTTATACATAAAATAAAGACTAAATTCAACAATAAATATATGTACCATAAAATCTTTTATAATAAGATGTATTTTGTTGCAAAAACCACATGCCAAAACTTGTAATATTATTATAAGAGCTCTGTCTTTTAGCTTTAAGCAATAAGATGGCAATCCTTTAATGAAAAGTGTATTAAGAAATTCAATTCAATAGATGGCACAATTATCTTTATAATTAATAAATTAATAAATTAATAAATAGAGAATTGATAACATTTGATAGTAGTTCCTATCTAACATAAATAAGATTTTAACAAATGATTTATTGATAATATTAGTCACATCTTACAACAATCTATTTACAACCTCAAAAGTAGCCATTTTAGTCATTGGTGTTTTATCTCAAATGAATATCTTAGCAACTATTAACAATCTTTTTAGTTTAGATTTTTTTTATTAATACAATAATTTTTTTATTATTTTGGTCAAATAAAATCTTTAAAATAATATAGCTATAATATCAAAAGAATTAACTACTATAAATATATATTTTAAATATATTTTAGATAAAAGTTTAAATATATTTGACCAAAATATTTTAAATATTTTTTCATAAATCAACTAAAAAATTCTATTTTAATAATTTTTTTTATCATTTCCAAAAGCTACAATTGTATCATATATAATTTATTGTTCTTCATTAAGTATATTAAGGTTATTAAAAATTTGTCTTATTTTTAATAAGCAAATATTTGGTGTTAAGCTTAAGTGTACTTGGATGTAGCCACACCATAGTTGGATGCATGTAGAATTGTTAGTAAAAATTGTAGATGTTAGGCAAATTGAGGTTTAAGAATATAGTATACCTTTGAAGGATTGACCATATCTATAGTAGAAATATAAGCTATGATATAAGCACAAAGTAAAGTTTAAAATTATACTAAACTTAGACTTTTTAAAAGTCATTAAAGCTTAATGAAAAAATTTGATTTGAAAAGTTGATTCTAGATCTCTACTAATATGCACATATGACTTTTGATTTGTAATACAACAATTCTTGAACATAGGTGATTGTACATATAGTTATCTCAATTGAAATGCATCTTAAAATATAATTAAAAAAATATATGTATTTGAAAAAAAATCTTATATATATAGGATTTTTTAAAATTTTAAATAAAAGGTTTAAGAGATATATATTTTTTAGATGGTGTGCCTTAAAAAATCTTTTATTACGCTCTATTTATTGGCAGTATTCAAATTCCAAATGAATAGTTTAAGGCAGGCCATTAGTATGTCCTTTAATTGGAAGAGACCATCTATTAGCAACTTCAATGTTTTGGTGATGGTGGCATGTATGATAGTGATGATACAATCATTGATACAACCAACTATGATATTTTTGGATATAAAAGCTATATTATTATCTAATTGTCACATCAATTTCTTCTCCCCTTCTCTCCATGTGTTCAACCAACTTAAATCTTTTAGTCCTTGAGCAAGAACAACCTTTGCTAAAGGCTATTTTGGCTACCAAATTTAGACTTGCTATACCTTTAACACAACCAAAGGATATTACTTTGATAAAAAAAAAAAATCATGCATTGATGCAACCATGTTCTATATCCAAAGCTAATTGTACATCCTTTAAAATTGTCAATCAATATGCAATAACTTGGCATGTTAATTAAAACTTGACAATTGTCTCACTTCTTCTACAAGTAGAGCCACCTTCTTTTGAAGCCATTTTCAATCTCTAGGAATATCTTAGGATTATTGATTCCTAGGTAGAAAATGCCATAGTTATAATTTATAGTCTTACCTATAATTATATCAAATTTTTGGCTCCTAAGAAAAAAAATTGTATTATTTGTACTTAATGGTTGCGGACTCAAGAACAAACCATTGTCAACAAGAATCATTAATATCAATTAGAAAACTTGAGAATTCAACCAACAACAATGTATAAATGCATTAAGACATTAGAAACTAAACTAAAAAATCAATACTACCAACACACTTAATATTAGGCTGATTTTAATGAGATTTATATTCAATATGAATTAGTCAAAGTTAATGCATTATAATTCAATATTTGCATATGTAATTCTAAAAATATAATTTTGATGCTTTTTTACCATAAAAGTATAAATTAAAAATCTCATTTCTCCAATAAACTTATCACAAGTTGGATTTATGATCCAATAAACTTTGAATGACGTTTGAACATCATATTTTAGAAGGAACACAAATCAATGTTTAACAATGGATTTTAACTAATATCTTAGCCACAATACTTACTTTTTAAAAGACTTGGTATTCAAATATCATTATGATCAAAGATGAGGTCATAAATTTGATATAGTCAACTTTAGCATATAAACCACTCTATTTATTTATTATGGATATAAGATTTATTCCAATAATTATCTAATTAATATGGATAAATAGAAGTAAATAAAAATAAATTAATTTAATACTATATTATAAAAAAACTTCCTAGAAGCTTCATAGACACAAATTCACCTTCATACATGTCTATAGGTGATTGATAGGTTAGAAACTTGGCCAACAAGTTAGCCACATGTTGTACATATTGGTAGTTTGTAGAACAAGTTAAGTATACGGAGCACATATAAGAAACTTGTCTTGTAAGTTTGACATGTGTCTTGCAAATTGGACACGTGTTAGAGGTCTTATAGAACACCGCCACATAGCTATTAGATGTATAGTATAAATAGAGACAAGAGTGAAGCCTTCTTCACTCTTGTCAATTCCTTTCTTATTTTTAGTCTAGTTCAAGAGTTTTTATATTTTCTAATCTTTAATAATAGCCATTTCAATTTCTTCTTGAATATATATACTTTCTTTTTTTTATTTTTTTATTTTCTTTTGACATAGATTTCATTGATTTATGCATATTTTTTTAATCTATTGTCAAGGTAGAAAGATTTTATGTTAAAGAAGTATTAGGCTTTTGATTGTTACTAATTTCTTAATCAAATATCAAAATAGATAAAAATCTCAAATTTATATAAATATTTTCTTAAAAAAAGCAATTATATTAAATGCACAAGCCTCAAGTATTCTAGAATCTCCAAAATGTGGCAAAATATATTAAATTAATTATTAACCTTAAGGGAGATTTTTTTTGAATTTTAATAGTACATATCTCCAAATTGAATCATCCAAAAGTATTAAAATTTTATTCAAAGTAATAATATATTTTTAACTACTATTAGAACAAATTTTAAACATCAAATCATTGCTAATCTTTAGATATCACCAAAATCCTAATAGTAGCTTCAATCTCTTATTTATAGACATATGCATACTAAATTCTTCATATTTCACAAATTAAATGTCTAAATGCTATGAAACTTTAATGTATAGCTTTTGAACATAATAATATACTTTTTTGAAATTTTTTAGATAAAAATTCGTCTAAAAGCTTAAGATATAGTAGAAATCATCACTATCAATAAAATAGTCTATTTACTAACTTGGAATTCAATCTATTATCTTTAACTTCTAATATTATTATTTTTTATATTCCAAATATAAAAAAATTATTATATTATTTTATATTAGAAATATATATTTTTTTTATATAATAAATTTTTAATACAAGATGTAGATCTTAAAATCATCTTTCAAATTGTACCTCTTGATCTCCAAAAGCTCTCATAAAATTCCTTATAACTACAAAAGAGTGATAGTAGGTATAATTTGTATACCTTAACTTTAAGCATCTATTCTTCTCACATGAATATTTCCCATCTCTTGATTTTTATACCAAAATTGTATTACAAAAAATAAGTTTTTAAAGCCTAACCTCTAATTTTTCAAATGTCTTCTTTGAAGTTGCCAAAATACTTGTTTTCTTTGCAGATAGCTTGCTCAAAGTCTATTAGACATGACCATCAATCAATAGGAATGAAGATCTTCACCCCTTGCCTTCATTCGTCTATACTTTACTTTCATTCCTCCAAATAAGCCTCTTAGTAGTTTAATTTTTCATCTTTGCATTCTAATATCTTATCAAGGCTTCATATTAAATATTTAGATTCTATATAATATAATTTCCATAATTAAAATAAGTAAAAAAAATCAAAATAAAGTTTTTTATAGCAACTCACTTTAATTTCATCTACTAACCATTGTAACACACATCTAGACTTATGAACATATTATATATTTTGACTTATTTTTACATAATGTAAGCAATTATAGTACAACATTATATCCTTGGTAGATTGACAAGAGTTTACATACTATATCAAGACTTTATTTTTTTTTGATTCATAATAGATTATCTTTTTTTCTTAGTAAGACATAAGCATATTAGAAGTTGTAGATTATCTACTTATAAATTGATATTATTCTTAAAATTTATTTATTTTTGAATGTTTTATTTGACATTGAGAGTAGGTATTTTTTTTTCTATTGTATTATTGTGGCAGAGATTGCTGAAATAAAGAGCATAATGGCACAAATGCAAGAACAAATGAGAGAGTTAATGCTTGCAATACATCAACTCAATGTACCACCACAAGAAGCAATAAGATTAGCAAGAAGTAAAGATATAGAGATGATTGGAGTTGCTTCAATATCTACACTAAACCATATTACTTCACCTATAATAGAACTTCATTCACGCATTAAAAAACCAAAAATTAGTTTGTTTGAAAAGTTTGATGGCATAAGATCTAAGTTTCAAGGATTTTTCAATTAAGTACAATTGATAATTGAACTTCAATCTTAAAGTTATCCAACTTAAGGATTACAAGTCAAATTTATTAGAACATTACTTTCAAGTCCTGCTTTATTGTGATTCTTATCTTTTTTTAAATGATGTGATTCAAGATTGGATAATTTAGATGCACTTTTAGTAGAGTTTTGATCTATATATGAAAAATATAATACAATTTATGTTGCAATCAATAAGATTTGTATCTTACAATAAGACAATTGATTAGTATTATTATATATTTTATAATTTTGATCAGCCGAATTTCAATAAATTTATATTACTTCATATTGTAACCTATCAAAAAATTGTATCAAATTTCATCAGCCAATTTTTTTATAGGTTACAATATGAAGTAAAAAAATTGATATTCAATTTATTGAATTCTTAGATATTGAGTCAAGCAATTAATTTTACTATGAAATGTGACAATCAGCTTTTTGATTTTTGATTCAAAAGTCATACAAGAGAGCCTCAATATTATTATAATACAATGGCAGTACCAATGTCTTTTCAATATGTACATTTAAAAGTAGAAGACATGCAAATTGATGCAATATGTTTTAAACTTCTTATTGAATAAGAAAAAAATAATTGTCATTAAAAAGAATTATGTTTATATTATAGAGAACCTAAGCATATTGTTCAATATTATCCAAAGAAGTAATATAACTACAAAATGAGGAGTACGGTTATTAGAGAAGATAATATATTAGGAAACAAGTTTATCCAATTATAATAGGAATTGTGTAGCTAAAATCTTATACAATTCTTAGTAAAGGTCTTATTTTCTCTTCAGAACTCTCTTTTTGTTTTATAATAGATATGTGTTTGGAATCTAAAAATCACAAAGCCTCTGCCTTAGTAGATTCAAGAGCCTTAGTGTTTTTTTTGGATGAAAAATTTGTTAAAAGTCATAGAATATTTTTAATACAAAAAACTATACCTGTACATGTAGAAATCATAGATGGTCATCTATTATCTTTTGGAAATATTACTCATGAAATCTTTCTTATAAATATAATAATAGATGGTTGTAATAATTATAAAAATTTTAATATAATTAAATTTTTTTCTAATCTAATCATTTTAGATTTATCACGGCTTAAAAAATATAATTCTTAAATAGATTAGATTTTTTATAGACTCGATTTTTCTTAGAGCGTTAATAAGAGTCTTGTTAATCAAATAAAAAACTATAAGTCTAATACAATAAAATCCGCACTTGTAAGTACAAAAGCTTTTATGAATACAACAAAAGAAGGATCACCTTTTGCTATTTATATTACATCCATTTTTGATGGTAGAAAGAATTCAAGTGATATTCCAAGTCAATACTAAGATTGTCAAGATATTTTTGAAAAGAAGAATGTAAATATTCTTCTGGAGCATTATTCATATGATTGCTCTATTGATTTCAAAGAAAGAGCTTAGCCTCCATTTGGACCAATCTATTATTTATTACAAAATAAATTGGCTAAACTCAAAAAATACATTAATGAAAACTTGGCTAAGAATTTCATACACCATTCAAAATTTCTAATAAGAACTCTTATCTTATTTGTGAAGAAAAAAGATGGATTACTATAGATATGTATAGATTATTGAAGGTTCAATAAGATTACTATCAAGAATAAATATCCTCTATCTTTAATATTAGAACTTTTTAATTAAATAAATCAAACTAAGATCTATACAAAAATAGATCTACAAAGAGCATATAATCTAGTCTATATCAAAGAAAGAAATGTATAGAAGATTATATTTTGAACAAGATATAGATACTTTGAATACAACATTATGTCTTTTGGACTCATGAATGTACCAACTACTTTTCAACATCTCATGAATAATATTTTTTATAAATTTTTAGATAATTTTATTTTTTATTATCTAGATTATATTTTAATCTATTCTAAAAATATATAAGAATATGAATTATATATTTATCATATATTAGAAAAACTTAAAGATATAAGATTATATACCAAGATGAAAAAGTGTATATTTTATACTACTCAAGTTGATTTCTTAGAATACATCATTTTGAATGATATTCTCAAGATAGATCCTAAGAAAGTTCAAACAATTATGGATTAGAAGATTCCAAAAATAATAAAAGATATATAATATTTTTTGAGGTTTGTCAATTAATATCAAATCTTCATCAAGAACTTTTCTTAAGTTGCAACTCTGCTTACATACTTAACTTGTAAAGACAAACTCAAGTGGAACAAAGAAGCAGAAGTATTGTTTGAAGTTTTAAAGATAGCTTTTACTTCTGCACCAATCTTGTATTATGTTGACTTTTTAAAGATATTTTTTTATAGAAAAAAATGCATCAAATTTTACTTTGGTTGTGATATTGTCACAAATGAGAGCAGATAATTCCATCCAATAGCTTTTCATTTTAAAAAATTTTCAACAACAAAGATCAACTATAAAATCTATAATAAAGAACTTCTTATGATTGTGGATTCTTTTCAAGAATGGTATCATTATTTAGAAGGCAATTCTAATCTAATCACTGTATATACATATGATAAGAATCTTGAATATTTCATATCAACACGTATGTTGAATCATCATCAAGCTCATTAAAGAACATTTTTGTCAAGATTTGAATTTATTATCACCTATCAATGAAGAAAATAACAAGGTCTATGTGATGTCTTTTCTTAACATTCTTATCTTGCATCAAAAGAAAGAGATTCAACTTTTAATTAACAAAAAATAATACTCTTGAAGCTAGAGTAATTTCATCTTTAAACAATGAAATCAACATTGATTGTTGATCTAACTTTTTTCAAATAAGTTCAATTAAATATGTCTTTAGACCTTCTTATTTATAATATTAAGAATAATTTATCTAAGTCTAATAATACTTCCAAGTTTAAATTCAAAAACAATCTATTTTATTTCAAAGGATGTTTATATATTCTAGAAGATGAAGCACAATTACATGCTCTTGAAGCTCATCACAACTTCCTTGTAACATGATATTTTGGATATAACAAGACTTTAAAACTAATATCAAGAGATTTTTGATGGCCTCAAATGTAGAAGGCTGTTAAAAAATTTGTATAGTTGTATGACATTTATTCAAGATTAAAAACTCCTCATTATTGATCTTACGGATTTTTTCAACCATTACATATATTAGAACAATATTAGTCTTTTATTTCTATGGATTTTATTATGGATCTTCTAAATTTAAATTTATATAATTCTATATTTATAGTTATAGATTGTTTTATCAAAATGGCATATTTTCTATCATGTATAAAATCTATTACAAGTGAAAAAATAACTAAACTCTTCTTTGATAATATGTCATGAATATAAGATTTATTTTAATAATTATCTAAATAACATGGATAAATAGAAGTAACTGAAAATAGGTTAATTTATTAATATCTTAAAGAAAAGCTTCTTAGAAGCTTTATAAATATAAATTTTATCTTTATACATATCTTTAGATGATTGATAGGTTAGAATCTTGGCCAACAAGTTAGCCATGTATTGCACATATTGATAGCTTGTGGAATAAGCTAAGTACATTGCATACATATAAAAAACTTGTCTTGCAAGTTTGATACATATCTTACAAATTGGATACATATTGGAGGTCCTATAGAATGTCACAATGTAGCTCTTAGATAGATAGTATATATAGAAACAAGAGTGAAGCCTTCTTCACTCTTGTCAATACCTTTCTTATTCTTAGTCTTATTTCAAGAGTCTCTAATCTTATTGTCTTTGGTAATAGTTATTCTAATTTTAATATTATTCTATTTTTGGGTGATTTTCTATTTTTTTGAATGACATAAGAATGTATTGATATTTTTTTCTTTTATGATTCATGTCTTTGATAGTTTGACAAGAGTGAAGATTTATTATTCTTGTTTTGTATTTAAGAAGTGAGTGGACTATTCCACTTCTATTGTTACATTTGAAGCTTACGGACTATCTACCTTTAAATTAATATTCTTTGCTTTCTAACCTTGATTATTTCTCTAAAAGAGAGTGGATCACCTCTATAGAAATTTTTATTTGATATTAGAGATTATAGATTACCCTCCTCTAATTCAAATTATAGAGTTATTAAGTTGTCTAAGATAGAAGGAAAGATCATGGATGCTATATTTAGTAAAAATGAGAATAGATTTATAATTATTATAAATCTTCAAGAGCTTATCAATACTCTTAGCATAGAAATTTTACAAATTATTAATACCAATCATGAAAGCACTATTCTTATATCTATGGAAGAAATCCAGAGCTTATATCAAGAAATTATATAATTAAAAAAAATAAGTGAATTGGCCTCATAATCAAATCTAAGAAGTTTTACTTCTATAAGTATAAAAGAGGCAACGATTAGTATGCCTGAGAAGTTTGATGGAACAAGATTAAAATTTTGAGGATTTTTATAACAAATTAAGTTATATTTAAGATTATATCCTTTCTAATATCCTAATGGATTTATTCAAGTTGGATTCATAGGTGCACTTCTATCTAAGAAAGCTCTTTCTTAGTTACTATCTTTGATGGAAAAAAATTTACAACATCTTTATGATTAGAATTCATTCTTTGAAGTATTTACAGCCACATTTGAAAAAAATAATCAAGAAAAGATAGAAGAGATTAAACTCTTATCTTTATGACAAGGATCATGGTCAATCATAACATATGCTGCAGAATTCCAAAACCTTATTTGGGATGTAGAGTGGAAGAACAAAGCCCTTATTAATCAATTTTGTTATAGATTGAAGGATAACGTCAAAGATTTATTATTAATAATACTAAAAATAGACTCTTGAAATAATTTACTGCTCAAGCCATTATATGCGATGATCAATTATTTGAAAGATGTTAAGAACATAGATTTGATTAGAAAAGAACAAATCAATTAATGACAGTAGTTCTTTAATTTTCAGAAATTTATTTGACTATATTAGAACCAATATAAATTGATGTAGTATATTTTAAATCTCTCACCAAACAAAAAAGGATTTGATGTTGTCAAGAGGATTTGTGCTTATATTATGGAGAAATTAAGTACATTGCTCAACATTATCCAAAGAAGCAATCCAATCACAAAATGAAGAGTATGGTCGCTAAAGAAGATAATAGGTCAAAAAATAAGTTTTTTTAAAACTATTATAGGGATCATGTGATTGAAATCATATGCAATATCTTATAAAGGTCCTATTTTCTTTTTAGATCCTTCACCTTGTTTTATAATAGATATATTTTTAGGACCTAAAAATCACAAAGTCTTTGCCTTATTAGATTTAAGAGCCTCAACTTCTTTCATAGACAAAGACTTTGTCAAAAAATAAGAAATATATCTAGTCAAGAAAACTAAATCCGTACATGTAAAAATTATAGATAGTTGTTTGTTGTCTTTTGGAGATATTATCCATGAAACTATTCCTTTAGATGTAACAACTAAAGGACATAATAGCATAGTAATAATTAATGTGATTAGATCTCTTTCCAACCTAATTATTTTAAGATTATTATGATTAAAAAAATATAATTTTTAAATAGATTGGACTTCTCATAACCTTAATTTTTTTCATAGTTTAATCCAAAAATCCATTAATCAAGTAGACATACATAATTTTAATATATCTAAATTCTTATTAATAAATATAAAAAAAACTTTTATACATATAGCAAAAGAATGATCATCTTTTGATATATACGACAAATTCATTTTTGATGTTGAAAAGACTATAAGTGGTATTTGAAGCTAATATCAAGATTTTCAAGACGTTTTTGAAAAAAAAAATACAGATATTTTTTTAAAACATTAATCTTATGATTGTTCAATCAATAAGAATATATAGTGATTATCACTTGACTTAGAATCAATCAAGAGGAAGTTCAATCATCATTTGAACTAATCTATAATTTATTATAGAATGAATTAATTGCATTGAAAGAATATATTAATAAAAATTTATCTAAAAATTTTATATATCATTTAAAGTCTCCAATAAGAACTCTTATCTTATTTGTCAAAGAAAAAGATAAATTGTTGCGAATGTGTACAGATTATTAAGCACTTAATAAGATTACCATCAAAAATAGGTATCTTTTATCTTTGATTTCATGACTTCTTGATCAATTTAGTCAAGTAAAGATCTACACAAAAATAGATCTACGAGGAATATACAACTTGGTTCACATTAAAGAAGGTGATAAATAAAAGATTGCATTTTGAATTAGGTATGAGCATTTCAAATATAATGTCATGCCTTTTGAACTTATAAATACACCAGCTCCTTTTCAACATCTTATAAATAATAATTTTTGTGAGTTTTTTTATGGTTTTATTGTTTATTATTTATATAATATTTTAATTTATTTTAAAAATATAAAAAAATATAAACTTTATATTTGTTGTATATTATAAAAATTTGGAGATGTAGGATTATATATCAAGATAAAAAAGTGTGTATTTCACAATATTTAAGTTGATTTTTTAGAATACATCATTTCAAATGATAGTCTAATAATGGATCTTAAGAAAATTTAGACAACTATGGACAAAAAAATTCTAAAAATATTAAGAGATATGTAACGTTTTTTAAGATTTGCCAATTATTATTGAATCTTTATTAAGAACTTTTCTCAAATTGTAGGTCTATTGACACGTTTAACTTGTAAAAAAAACACTCGAGTAGAATAAAAAAGAAAAAATATCATTTAAAGCTTTAAAGATAGCTTTTATTTTTGTTCCAATCTTGTATCGAATGAACTTTTCTAAGATATTTTTAATGAAAATAGATACATCATATTTTGTCTTAGATTTAATATTGTTATAAATAGAAGCAAATGAAAAATTTCATCTAATAGCTTTTCATTCAAAAATATTTTCAATAATCGAGATTAATTATGAGATTTACAACAAAGAATTTCTTGCAATTGTGGATTCTTTTCAAGAATGGCATCACTATCTAGAAGGTGCTTCTAATCCAATCATTGTGTATATGGATCATAAGAACCTCAAATATTTCATGTCAATACATGTTTTGAATCATCCCCAAGTTTGATGGAGCATGTCTTTATCAAGATTCGAATTCATTATCACTTATCGATCAAAAAAACAACAAGGTTTGTCTAATGCCATTTCTAAATATTCTTATCTTGCACTAAAAGAAAGAAATTCAATTTTTGATCAACAAAAAATGATCTTATTGAAGTTAGAATAATTTATTTAAGTTCAATGATACTTCCAAGTTCAAGTTTAATGATACTTCCAAGTTTAAGTTTAATGATACTTTCAAGTTCAAGTTCAATAATACTTCCAAATTAAAGTTCAAAAATAATCTATTCTATTTCGAGGAATACTTATATGTTCCAAAAAGAGAAGCATGACTACGTACTCTTGAAGCTTGTCACAACTTCCTTGCAATAAGTCATTTTTGACACAATAAGACTTTGAAATTAATATCAAGAAATTTTTTGTGGCCTCAAATGTGGAAGGCAGTTAAAGAGTTTGTGCAATCATTTGATATTTATTCAAGATCAAAAATTCTGTCATCAATCTTATGGACTTTTTCAACTCTTATTTATACTAAAACAACCATGGTCTTCTATCTCTATAGATTTTATTATAGATCTATCAATTTCAAGTTCATATGATTCTATATTTGTGATTGTAGATTATTTCACAAAGATGGTATATTTTATATTATATACAAAATCTATCATAGGTGAAAAAATAACTAAACTCTTCTTTGACAATATCTATTGCTATCATGGATTGCTAAAGGATATTATATCAAATAGAAGGAAGCAATTTGTATCAAAATTTTAAAAAACCTTTTTCAAGATATTAAAGGTGGACATAAAACTATTTTCAACCTTCCATCCTCAAATTGATGGATAAATAGAACGGATAAATCAAGTTTTAGAGAAGTATTTAAAATATACCATCAATTATCATCAAGATAATTGAACAATTCTTTAATCATTGGTAGAATTTTCTTATAATAATTTGATATATTTTTTTACTTAACAAACATCTTTCTTTGTTAATTATTGTTATTATTTATGACTTGATATTTTTGACTTTTCAAAAGTTGATAATCTTGCGGCAAAAATTTGACAAATCAGTTGTTAGAACTACATGCAATAATGAAGACACAATTAAAAGAAGCTCAAGAGCAACAAAAAGCCAATGCAGATGTCTATCATAAGAAATAATCTCAATTTCAAGTGGATGATAAGATATGGTTACTTTGTCATAATATCAAGACTATTCGTCCTTATGACAAGTTGGATTATTAGAGGCTTGATCCATTTCTAATTTGTAAAGAAGTCAATCTAGTTGCTTATTGATTAAATAAATTGGAATCAATGAAGATCCATCTTATATTCTATGCATCTCTGTTTGAACCATATAAGATAATGGATATATAAGGAAGAATACAAATGCCATTGCCTCTTATAGAAATTGACAATAATAAAGAATTTGAGGTCAAAGAGGTCTTAGATTTGAGGCAACGCCAAAATAGATTGAAATATTTTGTACATTGGCATAGATATAATATTAGTGAATGCACATGGAAGCCATCTAAGAATCTAGCAAATACATCAGTTAAAGTTAATACATTTCATCGATGACATCCATCAAAATCATAATGAAGAGATAAAAAAATCTATGCTATAAAGCAAAATATGTTCAATAGAGATTTCATTCTATCTTGTATCATTGTTTGTTATTTCTTTGAATTTTAGTGCTAAGAAGATGGAAAATCAACAACCAATAAATTCAACTCAAGAGTTATCATTTGTTGAATTATCAAATGAGACATTATAATTGTCACATCTTTCAAGATGATGAAATAGAGATGAAGATCCTCAAAAATAACATATTCTTCCTTGAATTGATGGTAAGATACAATGTATTTGGTATCACAATCTTGGAAAAGACTCTCATTGTTTAGTGATACTTTTAGAAGTAAGAACTATTCTTGATAGTATTTCAAATGTTTTCTTTGAAAAAAATTATGAAGGCCTCAACAATGATCAAATATTAGGATGATCCTTCCACCCTCGTATGGGACACTATCAATGGCTAAGAGGACCTATTAACTACCTTCAATAAATATAAAGATCAAAATATGTGGCGAATATAATTTAGCGCATCTTGGATTTATTTAATATATAATCACCGCTTTTCATGGAACTTGTCTCTAGAAGGGGGAATAATATCACGAATATAAGATTTATTTTAATAATTATTTAAATAATATAAATAAATAGAAATAAGTAAAAATAAATTAATTTATTAATATCTTATAGAAAAGTTTTCTAGAAGTTTTATAAACACAATTTTATCTTTATACATGTCTTTAGGTGATTGATAGCTTAAAAACTTGGCCAATAAGTTAGCCACATATTGTACATATTGATAGCTTGTGGAATAAACTAAATACGTGGCGTAGTTATAAAAAACTTTTTTTATAAGTTTGACATATGTCTTACAAATTGGACACATGTTGGAGGTCTTTTAGAATATTGCCACGTAGCTCTTAGATAGATAGTATATATATAGAAACAAGAATGAAGCCTTCTTCACTTTTGTCAATGCCTTTCTTGTTCTTAATCTTGTTTTGAGAGTCTCTAGATTTCTTGTCTTTAGTAAAAATTATTCTAATTTTAATATTATTCTATTTTTGAATAATTTTTTATTCTTTTGAATGACATGAGAGTGTATTGATATTTTGTTCCTTTGTGATTCATATCATTGATACTTCTCCAATCTTAATGTCAATCTTTCAACACCAATATCTTTTTTTTTTTACCATTTATATATTCTAAAATTTTATAAAAATACTAAAAATTATATTAACTATGAATTCAAAAAAGAATCATTCTAATCTAACTAGCAAATTATTCAAAATCAAAAAAATCCTCACTGACCTTCAAAATCTAATTTTTGAGACCCTAGCTACTTAAATTCCAATAACCTTTGATTTAATTATTGGATGAAGTTTAAATTCATAATAGACATTCAATACAATTATATTCACAAATCTATAAATTTTTACTTGTAGATATATTATAAAACTTACAATATGCTCCAAAATGCAAACCCATTTTATTTCTCAATAACCAAAGTCACCAAAATAGAATCCTAAATTTGCATAGCTCTCACAAAGTCATTACAAATCCAAAAATCTTAAAACCAATGTTTAAAAAAATCTTATTGAATCTACTCTCAAATTTCACTCCTTGATCATTAAAAGAAGATTCTATTTGCTATAGGCACATGATTTTGTATCTTGTGATTTGGTTTCAATCCTAGTTCATAACCGGTCTTCTTTGAGTATCAATCTAAGGTTTTCTTAGATAATTTTTGCTAGAAACTATCCTTTGCTTTACTCTTAAGATGCCTATAGTAGTACTTTTGCTAATCTATCTTATTTTGTTTTATTTATGGTCCTACAAATTAAATAGAAGCCCTTTTTATATTAAAAAAAAAAAAAAAATTTAATACAAAATTTTCTTTTCTTTTCTTTTCTTTTCTTTTCTTTTTAATCTATATTTTTTAAAATAATTTTATAATTTAGTCTTTGATTAAGCTTCTTTATAATATAAATCTTCTTTTGCTCTTTCAATCCATAGCCATGTTATAATATAACAACATCAATTATTAATATACCAATTTTTACTTCAATCCACCTAGAAAATTACTTTAGATCTTAAAAATCCTTACTGTCCCTCAAATCTCCAAATTTGGATATCTTGATTCAATTGAATTCTAATAACTTTGAATCTAATCATTTAATTGAGTCTATATTTATAACACACATCCAACACAACTACCTTTAAAAATTTATGAAATTTTATTTATAGATTTGTTACAAAACTCACACAATTCTTTAAAATTTGAACCTACTTTATTTTTTAAAAATCTAAGTCACCCAAATCAAACCTTGATTTTGTGTAGCTCTTAAAAAGTCATTACAAACTCAAAACCCTCCAAACTAACTCTTATAAAAATTTCTTCAAGTCTGCTATCTAATCACGCTCTTTAATAAAACAATGAATCCTACAATTGCCATAGGCATGTGATTTTATGCCTTGGAGTCTGATTTTGATCCTAATTCACAACCAACCTTCCTTGGATATCAATCTAAGATTTTCTTACATTCGTTTGTCATAAAAGGATACTATTGCTAGTATAAATGTTACTTGTTTTATTAGCATTAATTATAATAGGCCTTCACCTTCAATGGAACCTCTATTGGTCTTTTAAAGTGTCAAAAGAAGGGATTCATATTAGTTTCATCTTCCATGAATGGTATAAAAATATAAAAATATAAAAATTATTTTGGTTTCTTTGAGTTAAATTATATTTATTTTATTTTTAAATTAAATTATTAATTTGAGATTAAAAAAAAAATGTGTTTGCCTATTTTATAATTTCAACAATTTTCAAGGCTATCAAAGATGGCTTTAGCTTAATAAAACATTAATTTTTTATAAAAATTAGTTATTTTATTCTATATCTTATCCTTGTAGTTTAATAGGAACCAATGTCAAAACTTAGATATAAAGAACACATTTGATATTATCAAAAGAAAGCTTTTTTTTGAATAAATTATATAAAGTATTTATTTTTATATTTTTAATAAAATATAATGTAAATATCAATATAAATTTTTAGATAATTATTTATATGATGATAATATAAATATTAAAAGGTAAGCTTACAACAAATTATATTTATAAAATTTAACAACATAGACATGTATATTACTTTATCTAAGAATTCCATGTTCTATTAAAAAAACTTTTCATATTACTAATCTTCATAATGTTCAAGTGATCAAAGAAATCTTGAGGTATTTGGTTTTCTAATAATCTTCATAATTTTTTAGCCATTGAAGATTCTAAATAAAGATAATAAAAAGATTCATTGTATTATATACTCAAATTATATTTATAATATGTTAGTAGCATTAGTACATGTATCTACTACTTTTTATAAAGAAAAAGGTAAAATAATATTAATTTTTTTATATTAGAGAAATTTTTATTATTTTATAAGTGGTTAGCTAATCTTTAATATAAATTAACATAAATAGTACTATTGGTTTAATTGGAGCCAATAGAAGCACAGTTGATCAATTTTAGCATAATAGTTAACAATATAGTGTTAAAAAAATATCATCTATATTTAAATATGACCATCATTAGACTTATAAAAATATAAGCAATATGATAAATAATCTATTGCACTCATTTTTATTTTATTTTATTTTATTAGATTGGTTTAATCATATTTTTTATATAAAAATATAATAAGATACATTAGAAGATTATATATACCATGTGTTTTATTGATCTTAATTAAAATATTGTTAATTATATAAAAAATGATATCTCTTTTTGTAGATATAATTTTTTTATAAAAAATAATTATATCAATTTTATTTGTAATTAAAGCATTGTACCTTCAAATATCTTATTGATAATTTTTTAAAATAAAAATTACAAAAAAATTATCATTCTAAGATTAATCATATTTATCTATAAATTATTGCACAAATGGATTTAGAATATGAATTTCTTCTTCAAAAGCTATTTAAAAAGAATATGATCTAAAATTTATTGATAAAAATTTGATTGAATTTTAAATCAAAAGAAACTTAATTAAATATAAGAGGTAAATTTCTATTTGACAATGCACTTTTTATACAATAGTAGATAGGTCCTTTAATACAAAAAATTTAAACACCCTCTAGCATAATTTCCAAAATTTTATTTCCATTTTGTTTCCAAGGATCCAAAGACAAAAAATTGAATTATATGAATAAATGTAGTTAGTATGTTATTCATTGTCACTAAGAATAACATTGAACAATCTTTAAATGCTTAGAGAAAGAGGTAACAAAAGGGCTAATTTACCTTTGGTTTTTTTGCAATATCGATTTGATTTTTCAAAAAATCATTTCTTTGTATTACAATCATTGCACTTCTTTATCATTTATGGATAGTTAAACATTAATCCTCTAAAACCAAAAATTAATAAAAAAATTGTATACAGTAAAAGAACTGCTACATAGACATATTTCTTTTATTGCATAGACACCCCCTATGCCACGTATCTTTACATACACACAAAAAATTCTTATTAATATTAAAAAGCTTTAAGATAAGTTTTCAATGAAAGATTCTTTAAATAAAAATAATATTATTTTTAAAGTAAATAAAAGAATCATGTAAAATATATGATAAAGTTTTGTTAAATTTAATCAACAAAAAAAATTTTAAATTTTAAAAATGCCATAAGCCATTGCTTATTAATCTTTTATTGTAAATTTATCCTAAAACTTTTTAGTACAAATAAGAGTTTTATTATGTGTATAAAGAGATGCATGGCATGGAGGGAATATCCATATAGTAAAAAAATCACAAAAATAATCAAATATTAATTATTTAAAACTTATGTATTTAAACATTACAAAATTATTATTGTATATGTATTTCCGTATTACCTATTGATCTTTTGAGGATAGTTTTATTATTATTAATATTATTATTATTATTTTAATTAAGAAAAATTCAATATTTAAATATTTAAAAAATAATATATACTAATTTAGTAATAAAAGATAAAATTATATTTTAAATATTAATAAATTATAAATTATAAGAAAATATAAGATTAAGGTTTAATTTATGCTTAGATAAAAGATGCATAAAAAATTTAAGATTAATAAGACCAAATATTAAAAAATACAAAAAAAATCTAAATATGAAATAAATTGAATTGTTATATGTTGGACATGCAAGTACAACTTTGAATACAAGAAAGAGTGATAACAATGAAGAAAAATTTTAAAAACAAAAAAATGTTCTTAGATAGTTTATTAATTAATAATAGTATTTTTTTAGTAAACCACATGTAGTATTGCATACAAGGATTAAATAATTGTTATGGTCTCTAATAATGATGAAGAGACTATAATAATAATCAAAAATAAAATAAATAAAATAAAATGAAATAAAAAATTTGACTTTTAAAAAACACTCAAGAAGAAAATACATTAAATCATGAAGTTATTGTAATAATTATTAATTCTTATAAAGTAAGTAAATGATAATAAAATATTTTTGAATCAAAAAAATATTTTAAAAGATTCTATATTTCAAAAATGCATATATATATATATATATGTATATATAACTTATGTGAAATTTATATTTATTTTTTAGATTTTTTTAATTTTATTGTTTAAACTGAACCAATTTGTTAAAGTGCTATTACATGAGCATAAAGCGTTATGAAGTAAAAATATGAAAAAAAATCAATATTATTAATCTATAGAAAGGAATAGATCCATTAAAATATTTAATTTAACATGAATTTAAAATTAATAGAAGTAAATAAATTCTAGAAGCATGAAAATTTCTTGGCTTCTAATTCTATTATTTGGAAAGGTAATAAACTTTTTATGTTAAATTTTAGGCTTTTAAAATGGATGATACATTTTGTTTATCAATTGCAACCAAGATTTTTAAAATTACAAGAAACTATGAGTAAAATTGATTTGAAAATCATATTTAAAACATATATACACACTCCTCTAAAACTGTATTCAAAATAATTATCAATAACAAATAAAGACTATAAACGTCCAATTATTTGTTATTGATAATAGAAAAAACCTAAAAGACAAGTGATTTTGACATCCACCATTCTGAATTGGAAAAAAATCATAACTTAATCTTTTACATGTGTGTTCATGCACAATAAGTTACAATTAACCTAACCAATTCTGAATGTTCAGCTTTATCCATTGTTACATGATTCAAATCAGCATCCAATAACCATGTGAAAGTTGATATGGCCTTTACTGTCCACAAGCATGTAAGTAGTTAACAAATAATATTAATTTCAAATCCCCACACACAAAAGAACATGCAATATATACATTCCAAATGAAGACGGTATCCTCCTCTTCAGTTGATCATGCTTTTCATTTGTCAATCGTCTTGGAACATATCACCCCCTTGCTGAACCCTCATAATCATACAATGCAACAAATGAACTAAGGAACTGGCGATATACAGTCTCACATGGGATTTCTGTTTGCAAGACGTGAACCATGACGAGTTTGCAAAGATAAAAACTGCTAAGAGACCCTCATAAGGCCGTAATAGCAACGCCGTCTGAATGCGAGTGACACTATTCACAGTTGAAAAACTCTCCAGTGTCAACCTGTTGACATCCTGGATATATCATACATTGTCACCAATATAAACAGGTGTTCATTCACCTGCCAGCTATGCCACATACTCTGACTCGCTATGAAGTGGGTACTCAAGATCAAAGGTGCTCTATGGTTTCTGTACCAGTGTGGTTGCACAATTTATGTGCAGTGGATCGGCACAAGCGCTGGTAACTAACGCCTGGCCATCTACCTAGATTGTTGATACAAACTATTCGAACTCTCATTACTGAATCTAGCTAATAATACTAATTCAATGTTCCTCTACACTCAGGAGTACCGCAGAAGCAAGGTATCTTATCACCAACTTCATCGCAATTGAATTTGTAGTCATACGTGACCTCCTCGCCTGCGTAAATGTCCCTCTTCGCAAAGAAGACGACCTTCATCATTGCCAAAAATCAACAAACTTCGTTTTAGTTACTTCCAAACTATCTAATCTTTGTAAACGTAGACAAACTGAGAAAGATGTTAAAAATTAGAACAAATAATTTCAACAAAAGAACACTCAGATAATGGATCCTGGTTTTACCTTTTTGAGATTCTCCACACATATTACCTTCGCAACGCAATTAGGCTGGTAAACGACCGAAGTAAAAATTAGTAAATTATCAAAAACAGCTGCCTAAACGTAAAAGATGAATATCAAACGGTTGGACATCAATATCCGAAACAAATCAGACGTATTGTTGGCTTTAATGATCCCACACACACAGCGAGTGAGAGAGAGAGAGCGAGAGGTTGGGATCAAGAGGTCCCTCTATAATAATTACCGGTGTCAATTATAGAAAAAAGACCTTGCTGCATATCCAATAGAGAGATCTTTGTTAACTAATGATTGGCTTTTCTGTTAGAATGATCTAATTTGTTACAACTCGTCATCAAACCAGAGAGCTTACCGAGCAGGAATGGTTTACAAAACGAGCGATTCCACCTTTACGGGTAGCATCAATGATCTGTTCCGTATCTATTCTGAATAGATAGCAAGCACCCTGATATTGTAAGCGTTTTCCAGAATGATACTCAGCTTCCCGCTTGTCTGCAACACGTGAACCCACTATCTCGCCTACGTACTCGACAACCTGATGTGCCGCCAACCGCAAAAGTACTTAGAAATTGCACATGGGTGCATCATTTATGCATAAAATCAATACCACTCCAAGATCTTATCAAATAAGTAGATCCTTCATCCACAACAAATGAATGCACCCAGTCACAACACTTGGTGGAGACCATGGTCACATGCCATCATTTGATAACATACAGCTGTCCACCAAATAGAGTTAACATGAAGATTCTCCAATTGGGCTGAGATGTACGCCTTTGTAGTCGAATACACCATGACACCATATCAAAAAGAGAACCCCCAGAATTACGTCACATGTTCCCAAGTTCAAATGAAAGTAGAAAGTAACAAATCTCACCACTTCACCTTCCGCAATGAAATCAGTAGTGTAGAGGCCAAGTGCATGGATTCCTGATTTATACACACCAAGCTTCTTCCAACCTTTCTTTTGTTTAAATCGAAGGTACTCCTGAAATTTGCGGCGTAATCAGAGAATTTCTTCAGGAAATAAGAACCCGCTACATTGAAACTTCAAAATGAACGTCCATACCACTAAAACATAACATAGCTACATTGAAACATATGAATCAACAGAGCATCGGATTCCTTCGAATGTCCTCGAGATTCTACTAAACTTTATCACTTTCAGTGATAAGAGACGTCAAACTTACTCGGTGATCACATTTCATAGCTGAATTCGCTGGTTTCAGTAACCGTCGAGTAGGCATTTTACGAACATCGATCCGAAGCGCTGCAGCGACTTGCTCAGGAGTAACAGCCATGGCTCCTTCAAGAGTCATCCGTTGCTGTGCTTTGGCTCGCTCTTCCAAACTCAGCTTTCCTTTGTACCCCTACATACATGAAAAGCCCATAGAAAGGTTTCAGATTCTTCTCAGTGCAGACAAATTCGCTAATCCGAAAAAAACAGAGAGCAAATGAAGCTCAATTAGCCAAAATGGAGGTTCCATTAAACTCACCTCAGTACGAGCACAAACTTCCCGCCTGGCAGGACGAAGCCCCACTTTTGTTACATCGTCCAACTCGTTAACACAATAATCGCCATGATGTTGGCATTTCCCAAAAAAGCCAACCTGATTGCTGCCATCCATGACAGTTTCACTTTGTAACAGACCCTGCATAACAAAAATAGATGATGAAAAAAGAGAGATAATAATAGTGAAATAATGAACATAAATAAGTTATCTATGCATTGGAGTTAGAACGCATTGGTCTCAATAAAATGTCCATCAAGTTCCAAAACCGAGTGTGGCTAAAATTTCGTATCAGTTTCTAGGTGAGAAGAATTTACAGGAATCTCCGATGTATTTCAAGTACCAATTGAAAACATTTACCTTCTCATGTGCACACAAGACATGAAATGGTGTTGAGCATTTTGGTACACGACACTGTATGCAGGCACCACCTTTCCTCCGACATATGGAGCATAGCTGGCAAATTCAATAACACAGTCAACTTCAAGTCACCGACAGCAATATTTCCAACACCATGCTCAGGTCCTCAAACAAACAAACCCAATTTGACGTCAAGCACATGAACAATCTTGAATCTCAAGACCAGTATCAGAGTCGGAGTCAGAGTCGAATAAAACGTCAAACTGCAATATACTTGCAGATATTCGCCACGAAACTAACTATCAACCTGTCTCATCACAATCCACAACTTCTCGCTCGGCAGATTGTCTAATCTTCCTACATATTTCCCCATCACGTTTCCACTCTAGTCAATCTTACTACCATTCTATTGGAACATACAAAAGATGAAACACTCATCTATCACTTCTATGAACGACCAGTTGATCAATAAAATCTAGTTCCAACCAGAATACTCCAGTACTTACCATTTTTCGTAGAGAAACTTTAACACCCGATACATCGAACACTCCCATAGTGCCCATATTCAGACATCGAGTTCCAGGCATCCACAATGTGCACACCATATGTGCCCACTGTTTGGCTGCACTATCCTTCAAGACGCTTCGAACTGTATTGTTCCTCCTCCAACTCTCACGTCCAGAATGTGCGAAAACAGCCCTGTCAGAACACTTCACTATGTTGCCACCACTGCTCCCAGGCTCAGGACTGTCCTTACGACAAACTTTACAAGTCGAACTGTTGTCTCTGGGCTCCTCACAATCACATGACTCACATTCAGTGTCCTTCGTATCATTACTCTTCGAACACTTTCCTGCCAAGACAGATACCGACCTGTTCCTGGATAACTGAATGGTGTTTGTTTCTGACAGAAGGGTTTCCTCATCATCTGCTAAAGACGAGTCAGGCATGTTCTCATCCTTCATGTCCCGCCAAACTTGCAATAACCCGTGGCAGAAACTGCGAGCTTTGTGGACGCGGGTCATAGCTCCACCCCCATATCCACAAAGGACACATATCTACATAAACCAACCCAAAACTACGTCATTCCCTCATCAAGGCAAATGTAGGAATCATCCCTCATTTTTATGGCGCGTCTTCTTGACATGAAACAGCTCTAGCAAAGTTAATTATGGCACCCGTGCTAGACATCAAAATGTGGATTTGCGAAATGAAAAACAAGGTAGAACACCCAAAGAGCATAATAAAAAGACAAATAGATGAGAAAGATCATTCCTGACATGGACAAGAAAACACCTAAAGTATATTTAAAATAAACAGTGAATCACTAGAAAATCCTGAAGTTGATAGAGACAAAAATGTGCCAACATCTAAAAGAAAAAAAATATACCAAGCTGAACAAAAAAATTTGAAGTCAGATAAAACCCGGAAGTAAATTATGCCCTTACCGAATTTTTGATCTTGAATTTGCAAGTACGACAAGACCAAGGCCCTTTCGGAATCTTGGGCACGCCGTAACATGCTTGATGAACCTATTTAAATGATGATCAAGATGAACATTACGTAAAGCATGGTCAGACTTCATTTAGTTAAAATTCAGGCGGTCAAAAAGGAATTTTTGTTTTAAAAATTATGATATCATATTGATATCATAATAAATAATTTGTAAACTGGAAACTACCAACTACAACAAAGGATGAATGCAATCAAAAGCACGAAAATTGAGGCACATGCTCCACTAGAAATTCACCAGAAAGTTCCACGTCCACTAATACACATTCTTACCTTGACTGGACACCGACTACAACATAATAACTTATTGTAGCTGACCGAGGTGAAGGCTCCACAAACGTCACATTTATTCCTTTCGTGAATGTTGGGCTTTTTTATTTCAAAACTAGCCACTAATCTTTCCTTTTTCAAATGAGAGCCGATCACTTCTTTTGAAAACGTGGGCTTTGCTTTCAGCTGCACCTTCAAGTTGCTTCCCAGACGATGATCCACGTGCTCTTTCAATTTTCTATTGTCTGAAGGAAGCTCCCCCCTGGAACTGCACCAAGCAAAAGATGTGCGTTTCTCTCAAGAAAACCGCTTCATAAACACCAGATCTAAATTATCCAGCATTTCCTCAAAACAAGAGATCACGTCTACAGAGAGAAGCAAACTGTAATGAGCAAGATATTCCTCACAAAAAAGTAACCTAAGAAAAAACAGCAGGTATAAAACCTAATACACAAATGATACTCCTGCACCATCTAGATGTGGTGCAAAGGCACATTGATCATCTTCGCAATACTGACTAAAGTCTGATGAGCTACCGAAGACCAACTGTTAGACCAGACACATCTAAGATAAATAACACAATATACGTAAACCCACGTACACAACACAAGGCACCTACAACCATTTTGAGTATCTGAATGATCATGAAGTACCTCTTCGGCAGAGCAACGCTTTCCATGGATGCCTCAACGTCGCAAACTAAACTCTCTTTCGCTTTGTTCAATCCAGAAATCAATTTCGGGCGTTTAGTGCTGGTACTCGGCAGAGACAGCACCTCTGGTCCTCCTTTTCTCTTTAGCACCCCTAGTCCTGTTATACCCCCCTTTTGCACACGCCTCTCCTCGTGCGGCACTGTGTCTGTATCTCCCAGACGCAGTCTTTTATCAGAAGATCTTGTATCCTTGTCCAGCGATTCATTTCCCTTTGTCTTACTTCTCTTTGCATTACTTGACCGTATCTGCTTCCTCACGAGGCAACCCTGCTCACCGAACCCCTCTCGAAGCTTCGATTCTGAGATAATGCTGTCGCTTGCTGATCTCAACTGAGATATTTCGCACTCAAATGTATCGCCTTTCCTAGGAGCTAATTTCTCCTTCTCTGCTACACTCTCGCTTCTGTCAACTTCTACTTGTGCGTCTATGCTTCTGTGCCACTCTACTTTTCTTCTATTTGAAATCCCTGGCCTCACTGACCTCTCACCGCGAGGGATAGGACCACCAATACCTACAGACCCAGGTCGTACTGCCGAGTTGTCCATTTGTAAAGCTGCTGACGCCTGTTTTCCGGCTTTCCAGACTGCTGCTGAATCCTCATCCTCTGCGAACTCGGACACCTCCGCACGGGGCCCATGCATGTTGTTCTTGCCAGTCAACTCCAACAGACTGCGGACTTTTCGATTTTGTGCATCTTCTTTGTGCACTTGTATCATTTTACGCCCTTCCTTCCACACTACTCCCGTATCAGGACGATTCTGATCCTTCACGTCTTTCACAAGACCGGCTGTGATATTACCAGTAGCAACATGTGCTTCAACTTTCTTGTGGATTGTAGCTTCTATTATAGATTTAGAAGTCTTCCAAGATCCTCCCATGCCAAAGTGATCTCGATCCTTGACTTTTTTACCACCACTGGCTGCAACACTACCAGAAACTGCGTGGACATCTAACCTCTTCTGAATAGTTCCTTCGTTTCTGAACTCTGGAAGGGTTTCTTTAAGCTTCTGTACAACCGGTTTTCCTTCGAAACCTCTGGAAATCGGACTGGAATCTTTGGCCTGTTTCAAAATCACGCTTAACGACACTATCTTCCCATTTCGTGGACTCGGCCGCGCCGATGGTGTTCTCGGACTGCGAAGACTCTTCGTCAAGAAAGTTGGTACCTTAATTGGACCTACAGTGCCTGCTTTCCCTAAACCTGAATCACAAATTGCCGAAACTTTGCCCAGAGCTCTTACTTTGGAGACCGTCGATTCACCCGTATCTGGCCCTCTCTTGCCATTTCTTATGTCCGAAAGACCCTCCTCAGCTGGGTTACCTCTCCAATCCCTCCCGCCCCACTTCGACTGCAATTTTGTCCGAATCCCTTTCTTGGCCTTATGACGGTTCACGACTGCCCCTGAGACTCGTATCACCAAACTGCCTGCCTTTTTCTTCGTGTCCTCACCCAAACTCGCCGCCTCTAGATTATCCTCAGTCACATTCGTCGACTTTACTTCTTGGTGCCGTCTCGGTATGGCCAGCTTCCGCCGCTTAGAAGGCGGCATCACCTCTCCGCTACTAGCTTTCAAATCCTTCGTCGACAAGTCCGCATCCGCTCTTACAAGCGCCTCCTGCACCTGGAACCCTATTCTTGCATTCCCTGGTGGCACCTGAACTTCAGCTTCGTGCCCAGACGAACTCGTCGGACCAACATCCTTAGCATCTCCTTCATCCTCACCCAATTCCAGCCATTTCCATTTCATGTTGCGTCGCTGCGTCCTCTCCAGCTTGCCTGCCTTCACAAGATTGTATGAGTATGCCATGTATTTTCAATTCACAATCCACCATTCTGTGGGGAAATTTTAATTCACACTCTAATTTCCCAAGCCGAAAAATTCACTCTTTCACACAATCAAAACTGGACAAAAGTAACTACGAAGTACTCGCCTGTGCTCATCACCGGCTCTGCTTCCATCTCATTAGACTCTGCCTCCTTGCTACCATGGCACCCTCCTGTGCCTCTCATTCCACTTCTCTTCACAACAAGCCTTCTTCCCACGTTGCTGGATGATGGGCATCCCATAGACGATGGAGATGCGAGCTTAATCGGATCCTCCAACAACGACAATTCATTCTGATTTGTGGCCATTCCCATGTCGACATCGTCTGATGAAGAGCATTTACCTATTCCAGACCCTTCATCTACAGCCCCGGGAGCAGCCGTCATATCCGACTCTTGCACAACCGAAGGGCATCCTTTGCCACTAGCAGCACATCTTTCATCAGAAAGTCCGCTAGACACGTTCTCTGAGCTATTCGAACAAACATCACCACCACCAGCACTCTTTAGTGGACTGCTACGCCCTGCTGCAGCGCCCTTCGCAGCAGTTTCTGACAACACACCATTACCCCCGGGAGCCACTTCTTCACATTTTGCGATCACCTCCTGCCGTTCCACCTCCATCTCTCTCTGTCTCGGTTCCCACGGTAAGGTCGGACCACTGGACTCCCGAGTACACTCTCTATCCTTCACTGTGTCCGTGTCCAGATGTGGCTCCGTGTCTGGCTGTTGGACCTGGGCACGACCTTCTAAAGCATCATGCTCGCCTTCCACAAAACCCACTCTTTTTCCAGCCTCCACCGTGCTCGCGAGGCTATTCTTCTCCTTCAGACAAACTTGTCCAGCGAGCCTAAACAACCACCACCACATTCAACACTAAGCCGTGATGAAAATAAAAATAAATGGCTCACTATTCATACATGCCAGAGCTTCGAAGTCCGCTAACTGCATACATTAAGGATGCTTAAAATTAACAAGCACAATTACACCACGTAAGAGCGATCAACGATCAACGCTAACCCACACAGAAACGCTGCAACCTCCCCTCACCTTGGTACAGCTTGCCCTCTCGTAGATGGACTTGCTTTCCTGCATTTGAAACATGTACACTGTGTGTCCTCCCCATTGACAGACAAAAGTTCGAAGTTGCTCTGCGGGCTTTCACCCCGCGCGTGACCAGCTTTCACCTCCTTAACTGCCGGATCTGCAAAAGCCGCTTAGAAACATGTTGGACTAAGACACTGCCCATACACAGATTCAGGTATACTCCGTCACGTACATAATTACATGCACCGATATTCTGTCGAAACAACATCTCTAGCACCGTTAAAAACACAAATCCAAACAATTACACCACGATACAGGGGCCTCGATTGAAGACCTGCCAGAGGCTCCAATTGCACATCCACGTACTCAGCTTCATTGCGTCTGCTTTCAGCGTCGCCTGGCCTTAAACGCTTCGGAATCTCTGCGTTCTGCACTTTCGATCCCAAACCCGAATCTACAGTGTTCAATGCCTGGCGACCGCCTTGTGTCCAGCCTTGCTTGTCGTCTCTCAATGCCTGGTCATTCTGGCTCTGCCACTGCTTCTGTTCAATTCTATTTGACATCAATTTTTGACCCTCCAATACCTGTTCAGCACCCGGTACTCTTCCTACCTCGTCGCATCGTGTACTGCAATCCTCCTGCACAACTCTCTGAACCGGCCGCTGTGTCATGAACGTCGCCCCCTGTTCTCGCATCTGAAATCCACGTTTTGGATCCTGCTCCAACCTACTGTGACTTGCACTATCCACAATCCCTCGAGAACGAATCCCCGAATCGTGGTGACCTTGGTTCCCCATAAGGAAGTCAGAAAATCTAGCACGGGGACCAAATATATCCACATCGCTGAACAAACTTTCCGCCACAACTCCTCTACTAGGACCGTCCTTCAGCTGTGGTCTAGGACCTTCTGGCCCCATCGCTCGGTACGTGAACGATGACTGGATGGCTGTTTCCAAAAGCCTCTGTCCGGTCTTGTTGCTCAGCTGCATCAATGCCCCTGTACTCAACGAATCCAAGCTCGTCCCATTCTCCAATGTCACGCTACGAGACTGATTAGGGTGTGAAATGAACTTTGCAGCCAACTTCTCCGACCCCGATTGTATGCTCCGGAACTGGCCGTCCCCACCCCTGCTCAAGATGCTCGACTGGTGAATGGATTCCAAAGACGTGAATTTCCCTTGAACCTGCTCTGATACAGCACTTAGTTCGTATACTCCTTGTGAGGAATGGAACATCTGTTTTGTACTTTGGGTTAAGTTGTGATAAGCTGCGCCTCTGTCCTCTCCGCGCTTCTCTTTACCGAAACCGTCCAAGCCATCTGTTCTTACAGGAACTGACTGTCGTGTCGTGTTGCCACTTAGTTGCTCTCTATTCTGACCAGAAATACCAGAAAACTTAGGTAGATTCGTCGGATTGAACTGCTGTAAGTTATGTGGCGACTTTCCATCCCACACTGTCAAGAAACACACACATATCCACATTCTCCACATTAATCATACGTATATATATATATATATATATAGGCTGGTGTATGCTTTGATACATTTGCTCCACCAACTCAGACACTACACCTCATCCTCTACCACAAAACAATTTCGTGTGGCAATTTGTATTTCCATTTCATATTGACTTTGACGGAAGGTAACATCGCTGACATTTATAAGCACGTTTCTGCTGTTTAAATTTTCATTCCGGATTTCCAGTGCATTTGGATAGACATCACTGTCGTAATTAGCATGCAAATCGTGGATAAGAAACATGTGTTAAGGCGACAACCTTTGTTCATGATTTGTTCAAATAAAGGGGGCTTCGGATGATCCACACTGGAAGTTGCCATGGATGAAAAAGATGCCCCGGCCGCCTGTGTTTGCTGAGATGGCTGCCCCAACCGTAGCTCAAAATTGGACGTACTGTCGTTCTCTCTTGTACGATATTCCTGCCCATCGGTCCATCTGTTAACCAAATAGTTTACCCCTTTACTGTTCCTCACCTGCTGTTCCGCAGAGGAATAACGCTGACCTCTATCATTTGTAACGTTGCGTTCATTGCTTATAGCTTCGTGACCTGCATTAGACATGCTTTGAAATGTAATACCTCCCATATTCCCCTGACCCCTCGAAAGGCTCTCGAGCGGTGAAGCTGTATACAACTGTCCAGACCCGACAGCCGATGTTACATTCACTCCTCTGTACGATTGCTCGTAATTCCTCAACACCGTCTCTCTAGAATCCATTACGCTACCGTTTCCAGTGTTCAGCAGTCCGAACTTCGTATTCGAGATGGAATTCGTAGCATGAAGAGTGGAAGTGCTCCCGTTGCCTATACAAGCATCCCACATCTGTGTTGTTCTGCTCTTCATCATCGGACTGGTTCCGCCACATGACACATCCACTTCTTTTTGCCACCTCTGCGTCCACATCCCTTTGCCCCGCCCAGGCCCTATCTCACCAGGACCAACATCTTTATATTTTCCGTGCCCCGTCTCCACAGAACCACTATTCAGCCATTCCCAACCCACATTGTCCTCCGGAACCTTCACCTGCCACCCAAAACAGCAATCTGTGAGCTCAACCGCAGTGACCCTCACTGTGTGTAGTTGGAGAACCTCAAAATACATTCAGAAATATGTCATTGCATACATCTCAGCCACTAGTGTCCATGATGTCCATCAACTTACCCCAAATTGAGAGAAAAACGACTTTCGCCACTGTACCAAATTTTCACCTCCCTCCATAAATACCGCCAATCCAGGATTTGAAACATTAAGTCCTGAATGCTGCACGCAACCATACCATAAGATATCTTAAGCCACTAAGGACAGAGACAGGGTGGCAGCTTAGTCACTTTCGTACCACTTCAAATTCAACACCGACATCAGTTGGAGCATTAAGACCTGCAGGGACCATACATTACAGTGCAGCTGTTCCTTACTGAACCAACAGAGTAAGTACCTCCATCAAATACCTGGGTAAATTTAGCAACCGACATGTGTTGGCCGTGGCAGGCACAAGTTACTCCCAACTGCCCTGCGTCAGTCAAACTTAGCAGCCCACCTGCCATCACACTTCTCAGGTCAACCCGCAGCCCCAGGGGAATGCAAAGAGACATAGACCCATGGTCGACGCTATATAAAGCCTCGTGACTTCATCCTAACAAAAATGAATTGCAACCCACGAAGAGATACAAAATGAAATTCCACCCACCCAGTGTCAAACTTGACATCACAAATCAGCCACCGAGGCAACAATCTACCCAATACAAGCTCAAAGATAAAGGGATTAAACCTGCAACATGCACATCCACAGCCTGACAAACAGGGCCAAGACAGTGTGCCAAAGGCTCTTTGAAGATACTCACCCACAGGTACTTCAAAGTAGTTTATGCAATAAACTCGAAGCCCTCCAGATGGAGTCGGGCCTGAGTTTGAGTGAGGTTGGCTCCGTAAACCAGATCCCATATTGGATGACATCGAGTCAAATTTGTGAAGGTCACCATTGGCCATGAACAGAGTCGACGCTTGCATGCTAGGAAATCGCTGCCTTTGTCCCAACGGCTCCGCTAACCATTGTGATGAAGAAAGACGCCGGCTCCCCTCCAAACCCAACTCATGCGTATCCCTGCTGAAACTTGAATTTTGCGACATAAATTCAGCTCCTGGTGCCCTTGACCCATTCAGAAGGAAACTTTCGTTTACTCTTCCGCCAGTCATGAGATTGAAGTCCCTACCGTGTCCAATAGATGGATCTGCCCCTGTAGTAAACTTTGCACTACCGTCTAAGCGATTTGTTTGTGATGGGATAGAAAGATTTTGAGTAGACCATCCATCATACCCACCGTAATCTGCCAGATTCATTTGAGTGAATGGAGGAAGAGACGCAATATGACTCGACCGGGCAGTCATGGATGGAAGGTTATTTGGCCTAAGAGGATGCTGCTGAGACCCAGAAACCATGGCCAGAAGATCCGACTTGGGCTTGTTTGCACTGAGCCCTTGAGAGCCGAAATTCATCATATTCGGAAGTACAGGCTCTTGCCTGAAAGTACGCTCGATAACGCAGACTTCCTTAGCCATGTAAGGCTGGGGCAACTGCCCTGAATCCAAATTGAACTACAACAGAAAACCCACACAAAAGTGATAATTAGCGCTTCTACATAAATTGCAGAAAAGCCGAGAATATTGACATTACCTGTACACGTTAAGTAAAACCACCATACCACGAGTTGAATAAACGATTGTTGAATAGTTATTAATTACTAGAATTATCATGTGGACTATATACAGCTAATTCGTATAGTGGCTTCTCATAATTTCTTGCACAACTTGATACGTTGATGTAACAAACTGCAAAGAACATGCTATAAAATGAATCTGCCTGGTTAATATATCCAATCAGATAAAAATAACTTACCAAACTGTTTGCAAGCAAAGTTCCTAGTTCAAACAAATTTGTATAAATCAATTCCTAACAGCTGAAAATGGTAAATCGCCCTCACTTCCCCCTGTCTCCCCATTCATCAGCTCTGAGATTACAAACGCTTGGTGTTCAAATGGAGCTAAAGGTGCACTGCTACAACCATCCGAACAAGACTACAAGAAATTCGGATGAGGCAACATAGACCACGTCCTGTTATTTCCCGACGAGCAACCGCTTCCTAGACACCTGGACACCTTTACGACATGTAGATTACCTGGTTTGGTGTTGACACGCTCGGGTGAGTCGAAGGTTTATTCGAGGGTGGCCTCATGTTCCACATCTCCTCCATGGTCATCACTTAGCTTCAAATGCCCCCACCTAAACCATTAACTTCACTCTGAAACGACAAACAACACTCAGACTTGTACTTCACTTTTTAACTTTCACAATCCGGAGCCCACTTCTACAGAAAAAGGCATGCCGACTTCGGCATCATGAAGCAGAAGACGGAACGAAATATGATACCACTGACCATTAGACATGCAACGTCCGGTAAACAGTGCACACTTCCTATCTTCTCTGAATGACAATGCCACGAAGCCGTGCACTAAAATACAAACAACGCAGACAAGTAGTGCAGTACATGTTCCGTGGGCCACTATCTCAGTTACCAGAATCTCAACTACTGTCCTCAGCGCTAATTATGCCTCCTCGACGATCAACAACATAAAAAAAAAAAAAATTTAAATAGTACAGAACTACAATCGCGTTGCAAAAACATGAAGTTTCCAAGCTGCAGTTTATTACTCCACCACTGTACCAATCGCTGCAGTCTGGCTAATATGTGCCAGCATTTAAAAAACCACTACTCGCAGCATGTCGGTCCTGATGTCAGTCTCCATCTCTTCATCTATCTATGCCTCAAAGAATTTTATATGTATATATATAAGATCTCCAATGGTCTGAAAAAAAAGTCTCTCCTCTACCAATACCCAAGTCTTTTGGATGGTCACAGACACGACACGCTTCTTCTGCAATCTCTTGGAGCATATTAAGAGGCCTCGCTACAAACGTCAATTTATAACATCTTACCGCTGTCCTCGCAGACTTTCCACTCACCAGACAAGACCCTCACCTGATAGTAGATCCTTTATAGAAACCACAACATATCGTGGACAAGAAATACGACACTGCGCTCGCCCGCCCTCACAATTTTGATTGTAAACTCCACCTTGCCCTGCACCGCTCTACACTTCTCCTTTCCTGCCCCACCCTTCCGCAACTCCTCAATCTTCAATAAATTCTCCACTCCAACAATGCAACAAATAATAATAATAAATACATCTACGAGCCCCTAAATCACTCGTAATCACCCTCAATCCGCACCTCCCGATGCTAATCCCAGCCCAAATGACTTCCAGAGCTCCTCCCCCGCTATAATCCACACCCATCAGCCAATATCTCCCGTGAGAGCTCTCCATAACAGCATTTCCTCACATCCCAAAGCTCCTCTGAAGCCAGTCGCCCCACGCGAAGCCGCTGGCGGAGAAGACGAGGAGGCCTTGCGTGGTTGGCACCACGCGAAGGGGGAAGAGGAGGGTGGAGCAAGAGAGACAACCGTGGCGATTGATGTTCAGCAAGCGTCAGCAGCGATTCTTCTACTCAATTCGCTGCTTCTTCTTCTTCTTCTTCTTCCTCTCCCTTCCTCCACCTCTCCCTCTGTCTGTTTCCTGTGTTGTTGCTACAAGGCCGAACTCTAGGGCATCCGCGGGCTCTGGTACCCGCCTACTCCATAGCACCGACGAAGAGCGGTGGGACCCAACGTAGCATTCCCTTACAAACTGAGCCCTAGTGTAGCCTTGTGGGTTGTTTGCAACCTTCCTCCTTACCGTTTCTTCATCTTGCACGCACATTATTATGCTCTCTGTCCATGTTGACTTAAGCCGTACCCTTACTCCGGTCCCGACCCGTTTTTGCTAAGATTGAGCGGCAATGGGCCGACTTGCAAATTACATTTTCAAATCTTTGCACTTGCCTCAACTGGTGCTTAAAACAGTCGAGAGATATCGCGCGTACATCACATAATTAATGATGCAGGTACTGGCAGATGTGACCTCTAAACTGTTGGAGATTAATCACGACTTTGTTTTAGAACTTATGTGAAGAAAAACATCACCGGCGCTGGTACTGACAGTGAGGATCCTGGAGGTTGAATGGTCAAACCTTTGAGAATTATTTAAGGCTTTGCAGTTAAAGAAAATGTAGGATTGTGTACACGACTGGATTTGGGGCATGCAAAGCACCCATGCAAGGAGGTAAGGGAAAAGGAGTGATTATTAAAGAGACCAATCGTCAATCAAGGAAGTGAGAGGTGAACAATAAGTACCAATGGCGTAACAGCTCAAGCACACTAGAATACTGACGACGAAAAACAGACCGCTATGACAAACGAGGGGCTGTGCAAAATAGAATGTAAAGCACCAAATGAGAGTACTGGAGTACAATCACGAATACTCATCTGCTGAGAAATCACTCCCATATATCTGCAGGGAAGATCAATATTGAATGGTAACTAAGAACGGTGCACAGCTCCATTCGTGTAAGAAGATACACCACCAATCGTGCATGACTGAAGCTGGGAAGCGCTTCCACTGCCAGGGAAATTTTCTTCCCCTTCTGGAAATGATGAAACCCAATACCAATGCCTAAACTTCCAGTAGATTCATAGAGTGGTTCAGAACACTATCCAAAAGGCTCTCCAGGTCTATCCTTCTGTTATCAGCTTCGTAGGCTACAACCACACTTTCTTACTCTACGACACCTGTGATTCCAGATTTAGGAAAGGCCAAAAACCTAACACTCTTCAAGTCTTTCTCTCTCGAGCCATTCCATCAAGCCTGTAGTAGTTGAGATTGAGAATCGAATTCAGTTTGTTTTGCGGTTGTATTAATGAGACGGCGCCTGTTCTCTCCCACGTGGCAATCCCGGTATCCCCAACTCTTGAAGAGTCCCCGAAGATATTCGGCTGTCTTCGTGTCACCTTCTCTACGAGACCGCCTCCACAACTTGTACAGCACTTCCCTGCACGGGGTATGACCAGCATCCATCTGCAAAAACAGTGATTAGATAGTCAGCATTCATCACATCCTATCCAGACAATTGTTAACTGCCTTGAAAAATATTGTTAATGATCTCAACCTGGAATGGAATACAGAGTCATCTACATGAGGCTGGAAAGTTTCTGACCATTGTGGTGAGAATAGCAGAAGCTGATTGAACATCTCGATTGATAACATGAACAGTGATCATCAGCTCAAAAGATCGCTGATCGGGAGCAATACCAGATTCCTTCATGTACTCGAACAACGTTACTGCCTCAGCTGTCTGCTCAGAACCAGCGAAGTAAAATTCTCAGTATGGACAAGTAAACGTAAATATTAAATCCACATTTAAACCGCAGGCTTCTGATAAGTATCCTTTGGAAATTCTCAACAACACTAACCTTTTTGTTCTTCCCGAAAGCTTCCAAAAGAGCGTTAATAGAATGAACATCAGGTCTTAGTCCAAAGGTGCTTGCAATAGATTCGAAAGTCTGATATGCACGGTCAGCATCCCAAATATTTGCACAACCCAGTATCACGCAGTTTATAGCCGCTATAGGTACAGGCTGTCCACTGGCATGCATTTCCGCCAATTTAAAGTAAGCCTGCAGACAAAACATGCAAGGAAGTAATCAAAACGCAAAAAAGAACCCACTTTTTTTAAATTACTAAGACACAAATAGAGAGGATAAGATAACCGCCGCGTAAACAAAGGAGGACATGACAAAATGTAAAAGACGCACTGGGCAATCAAAAATGAAACTCACCCCGTCAAGACCTGCAGGGCCTAACTGAGACAGTGAAAGCACAAGAGGCCTCAAGGACGAAAAAGGACTCAAAATCTCCAATTCCTCTGCATTTTGAGTGGTCCCAAAGAGACTCTGCATCTCGGAAAGTATCAAAAACGCGGCATCGAACTGCTGAGAGGTGGACAAGGCATGCACCAAGGCCATGTAAGCAGCTGGATGAGGTGCACGACCTGACCCAACACACACTTTAAGAAGATCCCATGCCTCTTTAGCGAGTGCAGCATTAGCAGTACGTGCGGCCGTTCCAAGAATAGCCACAATGCTCCCCTCATCCATTACCAGAGGCTGAACAACCTTAGATGTAGTTTGATTGTTCAGGTGTTGTAAAGAGGTAAGAGCACACTCAGCATCATCAACTTCTGTTGCTGCTATGACTAGCTCTACCAACGTCTGAACTTGTGGAACCATTTGGTGCGCCTGAACAGAAGTACATATCAATTGCCAAAGTTAGAAACCGAAGAGCATGGTAATTGATACTCGAGCAACTATCCCTTGAACAAACACCACAAGCAAGAGCTATGTGTCAAGTGTGCCCACCTGCATTTGCTTCATTACCGCAACCGCTATTGCGGAGCGATGGGTCCGAGCACAAGCAAGCAATACTTCATTATAAGTGGTCTTGCTGGGCACAAAATTTCTCGCATACATAGACTGCATGTGCTTTATCGCAGCTGGTATTCTTCGATTAAGTGCACACAAAGCGATAACGAAGTTATACGCATCCCCATCAGGTTGCGCCTCTGGACCAGCTCGTTCCATTCTGCAAAGAAACGGGGAGAAAAAACATTTAACCTGTGGCACTATTCATTTGCATCCAAAATATCATATTAAAACGCATTATGGTCAAATCCCCGCGACACGACATAGTGATTAAAGCTGATAATTAGCGCGATGGAAGCCAAGAAACGCTTCATAACCTGGTGTAAAAGTGCTGAAACCAGTCTTCATGTTACGATAATCCACTAAAGTTAATCTTTCTTTTACAAACGTCACAGGAAAAATTGATGAAGAAACTATAAAAGCGAGTCACAGGCACTGGAATGATTTTCGGATTCCATGATTTATAAGCGAAGATTAAAGTATGCGAGAATCTGAAATGCACCAAGAACATCATAGCAAAACTCACTTCTCAAGAATAAGTTCAGCTGCTTTAGAATCCCTTTGACGAAATACAGATCGTAGAAGAAAATTGTAAGACAATTGAGTTGGCATTACGCCTCCGCTCTCCATTTCGCTCACAATTCGGTGCAGGACATCGGGGTGAGCACCTAGGCGGAGCTTGGCATGTAACAGCAGGTTGTAAACCAAAATGTTCGGACTGTTAAGATTCCCTGCTGCATCTGTCAACTTGACCCACTCATCATACAACCGCACGGTTTCGTCCATCTTCTGATGGGAGAGCGCATTGGACATCTCTCGCGCTAAACCGATGGCATCCAGCTTCGCAACGGACGATTCAGCCGGTGCCGCAACGGGCTTAAACCCAGATGGCATAGAAAATCCGGGTACCTTGGGCGCCGTACTTCCGACTGCTTGGATTACCGTAGACGAAAGCTGCGCATCCAACTGCGACGATGCTTGCGCGCAATGCGCACTATTGTTCACGCTCCTCACACCCCCCAGCATAGGAACCCTAAAACCCCTCCTCTCCACCTCACCTATCTCTTGAGCAGCCCCATGTCCACCTAGCGCGAGCGATCCCAAGCTTCGACCCAGCACATGCCGCTGCCGCGCATTCAACTGCTTGCACAAAACCTTCAGACTCTCCCTGGAAGCCATGTCGACCCAGACCTGTCCCCTAAACCCCCACTAAACCCTAAATTGAACAAAACCTCTTCTCACACCTCCAAATCGCGACTCACTCCAAACCTCCCGAACCAAACCCCACTTTCTACACGTCCAGAAGAAACTCCCGCAACCTCACTCAAGCGCACCACATCAGACATAGAGGCAGCCCATGCAACCCAATTCGAATCCTCCGCTCTCAACCACCGAGGCAGGAGTGAACACGAGCTCAAAATCGCCACCACCGGAACGTGCTCCCCACCCCGATGAACAGGAACGGCAGCCAAGTAGCTGCACGAAGCAAGAGCACAGCAAGCGATCCGAGCAGAACTGGGAAGGTGGTGGGGGTGGTGGCGATGGCGACGCCAAGTGCCTGAAAACAACGACGTGGTGCAGTACAATACAATGCTAAAGCTGGCTTAGCCTCCCCCGCGTTCCTGTGAGCACTTCCCAAGCTTCCGTGGAGTTAGTGTCCCTTGGTTTTAGGTCACTTAAGGTTTTAGTTCACTGTTGTAGAGCATTTGTGATTGAATGCAAACGGAACAGCCTTGAGTTCAACCCTTACTAGCCAACCCTACTGTGGGGGAATGGCGCATCATACAATTTGTCTCGAGGAAAAATATTGACTCTAGTAGCAAATAATAAATACATAATAATTGTGATATTACCAGGGTTTGTGCATATGCCAATTGTAACATGCTTTCATTCGTTATGTTTTGGAGAAATCGTGGGATTTGTCACTCAAGGAATGGGTTTGTAGTAGTGGGTAATGTTGGATTTCGGTATAAAAACAAAATAAAATAAAACATACAGATGATGCAATTAGCAATGAATTTTAACCAAATCTAAGAAATGAACCATGTAGTGTGGGTGGGGAACAATAAAATTAGAATGTCCAAAACTTGTCAATGGTCTTACAAAAACTTTTTTCCAATTTTGAGTGACTTGTTGATATAGCATAATCTATATTATGCGTTATAATTATAATTATTATTCTTGTTGGAATGTTGAGTATGGAATATAATTTTTCCTAAATTACTGTGATGGGACACAAACTTGTACCATGTTGTTTGTTTCTACCATCATTTGCTTTACTTCATTCAATTTTGCAATTTCAATGTTAATATGGTTTGTTCCAAACATTACTTTTGTTAAAATCTTTCATCCATTTAATTTATTTTTAAGTTGCAGGTTTAAATACAACTCCTAATTCAAGCATTTTGTTGAATCTTTTTTCAATGTTGTACAATAACTAACAGAATTGCTATTGAGAGTTCTTCAAAATAATGTACTAAAAATGATTTAGCAGGTCTAATTACACTTAATTCATAATTCTGATCACCAAAGCTATTGTTTTTTTTTTTTTTGCATTTCTTGGACATTGAAAACCATAACCACTTCCATGTTATTATTGATTGTTAATTTAAGTTGTGTATAAGGTTTTTGTCATGCACAAAAGAACCATATATTTCAAGATTTCCATCTATATATATATGCACACATCCACATACATTATTCATCTTCAAGTAACTTCCCTATATCTATTTTTTCTTGTTAAAATGTTTTAAAAATGATAGAAACAAAAAACCAAGACAATAATACATGTACCAAAAAATATTCTTCACATGATAACATTAGATATTCTTGAAAAATAAGTTCATTCTTCTTTGTTTTTACTAATATTTGTATAATGTTATCTTTTTAAGTAAAAACAGTTGAAATTTCAGTCATTATTTTGTGGAATTTTTTTTTTCAATAAAAATGTTTTGGGATGAGTTTACATTGTAAATTTCAAAGATATATGAAAAATATAATGTTTATTGTTTCTCCTATATGCAATTAAAGTATCATGGTAAAGACCAAGTTTGGCACGGACAATATGTTTTATCATTCACTACAGTTATTAAAAAATTGTAGTTTTTTTTTTTTTTTTTTTTTTTTTTTTTCATACTAATTCATATTCATAAAATTTTATCCAACTTTTAGAATATGTTATGCCTAACCTATTAAACTTAAACACCGTTGCATACAATCTACTTCTTGTTATTAATTGATTAATTTAAAATCTTCAAGCATTCATTCAAAACAACAATATTCCTGAATATTTTAATTTCAACTTGATGTGATGGTGTATTAATTTTCTTGTAACATTACTACAGTTTATGTGAAACAGAAGATGAAACAAATCTTTAAAGATTTATTTTATTTGGTTGGCACAAAATTAAATATACCTAACAATTATATTGACCATACAAACACAATAATTAGCATTATAATTATTTCATCATTTACTCCTAGTTCCTTGCTATTGATTAAATTCTAGTAACATTATCTCACTTGATTTTCATCTTCAACCTCTTCTTCAATTGCTTATCTTGTAAATCAATTTTTTTTGACGTGATGTTGACAAGTCAAATGTTTTACATTTGTCACCACTTTAAATGTACAGTATTAATTCTTTGATTTTTCAATCCAACGTGTGAAAAAAGAAGTTCTACGTTCTAAAATTATAGGCAGCTTCTGAAATTCTACAATTATATGGTTTATCATCCTTTAAAATTAATTGCTATTTAAACTTACTGATTTTCAAATTTCAATGTTTTTAAAATAAACAAAACCCAGTTTTAATTTTTTTTTAATTCTACAATGAAATACATACATACAGATGAGTATCATCTCAGCTAAACACATTCGCAAAGTTACATCAAACCTTAACACACAATGTCACTTATAGTTTTTGGGCATACCATGTTTATTCTTCAGAAGAAAAATATCCAAATTATAGAAGACTTCTCGAGCATGCACATCATCTCCAAACTAATACAAATGAAAACATTTGGTCTAAAACCATCAAATTATTCCACTTAATCTTTCTGCACACTTATGCACACGACAACAGGGGGCAAGGTGTTTCCCTGTCATGGACTTCGATCCGATGACCGTGACCTCACGGCTTTGGGCCGAATTGCCACCGCAGGAGTCCGCAAATTGAGGTGTCATGAAATACTGAGATGCCGAAATTAGGGTTTGGCGCTAGAAGAGGGGTGTGCTACAACCTTGTGTTCCTCTTCCGCAATCGAAATCTGCCTCTGCGCCTTCTGCTTGCTCGCTCGCCCTCTCGCTGTACGCTTGCTACTGCAGGCTTTCTTGCTACTTGGCCACAATGGTTTGCGCTTCGTCTCCTTCTCTTTCTTTACGTCCTTCGAATACTTGGCTTGCATTTTAGAAGTGGAGTAGCCGAACAATATGGCTTCGCGCTGACACTAATCGGATGATTGGTCTATTCATCTATCGACTTGCTTTGGTATAGAGATTGAAGTTCTTGGGACGAAATAGGGTGTCGGACCGTTTTAGGGTTGTAAGACTGGGTTTGTTGAGAGGTTTGGCATTTCACTGTGGTGGCTCTAGTTAGTATCTTAAACTGATTTCTTCGGGGGGTCTCGAATTGAGTACCCGTTGGAATGTACATTTGTCGAAATATAATGTAATTTAGGCGATTTTTATTAATGTAACTTGTAGAGAAATTCCCGGGTGTTGATTGATTCCGTTGGCAATATGTGATGGTTCTGTGAATATTGAATGCCGAGATTTGATCGTGCAGGATTCAGCCGTGAAACTGGCTATTGTAATGAAGGTGATCGGACGCACTGGGTCTCGAGGGCAGGTGACGCAGGTGCGTGTCAAGTTCTTGGATGACCAGAACCGTCTCATCATGCGCAACGTCAAGGGGCCAGTGCGTGAAGGTATGGATAGCAGTCTGTCTGATAGTATTCCAAACGCATTTACTTCACAAGTATCTACATAACTAAGTTACACAGAGTGAGGATTTATCCCTATTGAAAATCAGATCTGGACTTACGCATTTGCCACTTGTCGTACAGATGTATGATTTGAAGAGATGTGGTTGGTTCTTTCTTGTGCTCAAAAAAATATTGTTTCTAGAGGTTGTAGAGTACATTCTGAAGAATCACTCTGAAGCGGGGGTTCTATATATTTTTGTGGGGAATAACGCACCACAAAGTCCAGTAATTAAGCTACATATTAATGTGTTTAGAACTGTGATAGGCTTTTATCCTAATTCTATAATACCAGACCGTTTATGTCACATACAGCCTCTGTAGAACATGTGGGGACAGATACAGTAACTCTTACTACCACTTATGTGACTTATGGTTTCTTTTTCGTATAGTGCTTGTGAGAAAAAGTTCTATTTGTCTCAATCACAGGGTATAAACAGGATGCTACTTTCCACATTATGACAATTTCGTCCACAAAGCTGTTCTTTTCATGGAAAATAACTTCGGTCGTTCTTGTTTGTAGGTGACATCTTGACTCTTCTTGAGTCCGAGCGCGAAGCCCGGAGGTTGCGGTGAAGAGAAACAGTGTCTTGGTGCTCTGAAGCTTGTTTTGCTGTGCATGTATGTGAACCCCTATTTGCACAAGTAGTGCAAGATCAATTTTCACGTAATATAGATCCAGACATCCAAATTTTGCTGGAGTTTTTATCCGGGCTGGGTGTTGCATACTTTCATGATGAGTCGAGGAATTATCTGCCACGTTGAAGAGCCTGCTGCTGATTAATCCTAATGGTTTTTAATGTTTATCTTTTGTGTATTGTATATTTTACTATTAGTTTGCTAACGTGTATTTTTCCGTGTATTTACTGGAATCCAAGAAGTTGATGTTCAGAAGTACTGATTTGGCGGGATCATTCTATGATCATCTGTAGCTTCTGGGATAGAAAAGATAATGTTTTTCCCCCTGTGGATTAGATACACGGACGTACTGCTCTGAGCATGTCCAACTGTGAACGTTCGATTTGAATTCTCAAATTCGTAATCTACAATCTATAGATCTCTACTGGAGCTTGAGATTATTGGATTTTAACATCCTTTTGAATAAATAGGGATTTCTTACTGATTTATATCGAAATTGTTATCTTCTCATATACATCTACATCAGCCTCGCTGTGGAATCTCACAAGTACAATGACTACAATAACATTTGTACAACCGTAATATGTGTTGCCAAACAATGCTTTTCTGATATCGAACTTGGCAACGGTATTTAATTGTGTGCGTGATGGGCACTGGTAAATAATGAAAACGAAAACATAATTTCAACATGTATATCTTTCCGAGCTACTTTCGAAGTTATGGTACTTAATTCCCTCACTTGATAATTCAAATTGCAAGTGTGCTTCGCGTACAATCTTCCGCGGGTGGGTCAAATATACTCATGACCATTGAAGATTACAAAAAGAGCATCAAGCTTTTGCGTATCTAACTTACCTTAAATTTGTTTAGTTTCACTGTTGTTGTGCACATGCATATACATAGATCTACATATACATGTTGTGTGCCTGTCTGTGGTACCTTGTGTTGTTCATGTCTAACATTTTGCCTTGTGAGTTTCGGATATCAGTTGTCACCATCTTATTTCTGTATAATTTCTTTCGCAGAGCAGACATAAAAACAAATGACTTATCTAATTTTCTCAGTAAACCTTGGAGTATCCAATTATTTGGTTCACGACAGGGTGCTTTGAGTCCATTCGAAAGAGATGACAGCAGTTTGTTTTCAAAAGTATTCAGCATGAATTATGCATTACAAATTAATGCATTACAAACTTTGAACAGCTTGAATTCTATAGTTGAATTATGCAAATCAAGAATTCCATGATTTTTACATCAAAAGAATGATATGTTTTCCAATTAATCTATTGAATGTTTCAGGTTCCAAAATATTAATTCCAAAGACAAAAGAAGAAAAGAAAAAAACCCAACAAAATGCAATTAATTAGGTTGCAAGAGTGGCGTGCCCAACAAATTGCATCAGCTTTATAAGTAGTGGTGAGTTCATGCATGAGAATGGAGGAGTCATAGGAGGAAGTTTCGAGGAGCCATCAGGGGGAGAGGAAGGTGAGGAGGCGAGGGGGACCGTGAGATGGAGAGAGGGATCGGGCGGTGGAGGATTAGGGCTGGGGGCGGAGGAAAGGAGCGGTGCTGAAAGGCGAGGGGTAGAGCATGGGCTGCTCCTTTCCGTCTGCGAGATCCTGCGAGCAACTCGGACAGCTTGTGGGGCGCCCATCGTCGCACCTCCACCATGGCCAAGACGGTGAAAGACGTGCCCTCTCACGAGTTCGTGCGCAACTACGCCGCCCACTTGAAGCGCTCCGGCAAGGTAACCATCCTCCTCGTCGCTACTGCACGATTTTAAATTTTAGGGTTTCCAGAGAGTGGAGATTGGTTTCGAAGGCTTGAGAGGAGCCTGGTTTTGTTTGGCTTGCTTACGTTGTGGTGAAAGTCGGAGAGGAATGATACTAGCTTGGTTAGCGATTGGTACACTGGTTTTTTCGCAGTCACGTGGTGATTAGGGTTTTGGGATGGGTGGTTTTGTTGTGGTATTGACGAGGTCGGGTTGTTTTTCAACTTTGATACTGAGATTGGGTCGTAATTTGTTTTTTTAAATATTTTATTATTCTTCCCAGATTGAGGTTCCTACATGGGCCGATCTTGTAAAGACCGCCACCTTCAAGGAGCTCGCTCCTTATGACTCTGACTGGTACTACATTAGAGCAGGTATTTTTTTTCTCTTCTCTGCAAACCTCATGTCTTGTATGCATTTTTATTTTATTTTATTGCTGAGGGTACTGTTGTGAATACTGGGAAGCCTTCACTGCACTTTCTTAATGAAACCTTGCAGTTTTCATTAGTTGATTAGATTCCCATGCTGTATTTACTTGGTCCTAGCTTGGACATCGTTTATGCTTCATTTTTATGCACTCAAGTACATAAAGTCAACGTTAGGCGAACTTGGAACTTACCGTGCCACACCGTTGCTTGGGTTTTAAAGCCTCCATGGCAAGGAAGATCTACCTGAGGGGAGGAATCGGCGTGGGTGCCTTCAAGAAGATTTATGGTGGCCGCAAGAGCAATGGAGTTAGGCCTTCTCACTTTGCCAAGAGCAGTGGTTCCATCGCCAGACACTGCCTAAAGCAGCTAGAGGCCCTGAACATCGTCGAAAAGGATCCCAAGGGGTTAGTGATCGTGCACTTAGTACTTGACCTGCAGTATTCCGGTTCCCGCGTCTCTTCCATCCATAGTCGTGTAATGAATTAGCTCTGTTTCAGGGTTCTATTAGGCTCAGAGTCTTCAATTTACACATTCTTTAAGAAATGCACCATTTTCCCTGAAGAAGCAGTTTTTGCTTCGGTTTTTGAGATTGCCTCTATGAAGCGGAATTTAGTCTATTATGTGCTGTTCTACTGGTCGGGATTCTCTCGAGTTTTACCTCATCTTATTTGAGGATTTTTGAAGCCCCCGTAATCTTAATTTTTTTTGTACGCGCGTGTTCATTGTTATGTAGTCAATGACATACCAAATCTTTTGATCCAATTCTCTAACATACTATTTTCTGATGTTCTCGGTTTTCCTTTTGCAGAGGAAGGCGCATCACTTCCGATGGACAGCGCGACTTAGACCAAGTAGCTGGGCGCATTGCTGTTGCTGCAGCTTAGTTTTATGGGAAAGAAGTAGACTTGACCACCATATGCCGAGTGACACTGTAGGGCTTTGCTACACAGAAGAACTTCTAGGTTTCCAACTCCATGGAATTCTATTCTCTTGTTCTGTGTTGCACAGCATAATGCAGTACCATTTATCTTTAATCAAAATGCAGTTGCTCATCCAGTACCTATCTGTGTCCAATGTGTTGGCATAAAGAACTCTCTATGCTCAAGAAGATCCGTTTGAGGAACCTTGAGTGTGCGTTTTTTCTTTTTTTACTTGGTTTCTTTCTGAAAAACTGGGACTTATGATTTCGGGCTCCAAGTTGAGGACTGTTTCCTTATGTATTGTGGAATTTAGGTGCTAGACGTAACAGAACAGGACGTGTGCGTTAATTAGGGTCAAGGTGCTTTCTTTTGTCATTCATTTAGACGTGATCGAGTGAAGGAAGTAGAATGTCGAAATCGGTTAGCCAAGGAAAATTATTATCACGTGAAAATAAATCAGTTGCAAAGAACATCTCATTATGGAATTTATTAGAGTGGTGTCTAATGAAATGGCCATTGACAGAGTGTCAACACTTGACGTACCAAAGGATACATCTTGTTTAGGGGAAAGGAGTACTATTTGTGGATGATATTAGTCGAAGCAGGCAGAGTCTCCCGAGGTTATCTCTAATTTTTGGATTAGAAACATGTTCTCTTGTGAGGGTAAATCTATTTTCATTAAGGGCTTTAATTGTTGATTCAGTTTTTTCTTTTTTTCTTGTTTGTCCACATTGGCTTTTTTGGGACGTTTAATACAGGATTTCGTTTTTGACATCCTCACTTATTTTAATTTCAAATTGTTGAGGAAGGTAAAAAGTGAAAATGATTACTTTTGCATGTATAAACACAAAGTTATATATTTTTATTTATTTCAAGTTAGGTATACAATGTTACTATTTAGGGTATTGTTAACACGATACTTTAGAGTTGTTAAATTGACATCCTCCAACAACTTAAAATCCGCAGTCATTCTTTTTGTATCTGTAGTATATCTCCACAATTAGTTCTGGCTGTTGCCAATGTTATTCACGTCCTTGCAGTTGGTTTGTTGCTTGTTCTTTTTAACGCATACTCTAGGGTCCACCAACATCATTTCTCCCTTTCAAAATGCAGCTTCCGCAACTCCAAGTGTAAGCAATCCAAGTTTAGAAAAAATGAATTGCAAGGAGTTGTTTTGTAGTAAATGTCCACTCATAAAGCCCAAGGAGGCTTTTGTTAAAAGTATTTACATTAACTAGCCCATTGAGCAAAACTTTGATTGGATTTTGAGAGGGGGGGAGGGATGTGGTGTCAATTTAACAATTCTAAGGTGTCACATTAATAATATATACTATTTTTGGAATAAGTTATATGTAGAAAAATTTTATACCAATAAAATATTTTGAGTTTATTATAAATAAATAAATAAATAAAAATATTAAATTGATCTACCAAGTGATTTCTGAATAATGACTATGCCAGTCACTCTACACCTCATCTTTGCCATAGTTGTCTTTGCTTCTTTCTACCTTCAGCTATGCATAAATTCACTCAAGGCCAATTTATCATTTTGCATAAGTTGAGCGAGTTGAAGAAGTCAAAGGCGGCTAAAGCTAAGCTGAGGTGTAACGCAACCAGCTTATGCAAAATGATTAATTGGCATGGAGTAAATTAACATCCAATTGAAGGTAGAAAGAAGTGATGATGACTATGGCAAAGGTGAGGTGCAAGGCAACTGACATAGTCATTATTCAAAAGTCACATGGTGGGTCGATTTAAGATTTAAGTGGATTGATTTAATATGCCCCTAAAATAAATAAATAAATATATATATATATATATATATATACACACATATACATGTATATATATGATTTATAAATACTTATTAAATCTATGCTTGTTAAAATACATGTTTTTAAAATGCTTTTAGAAATTTCAAGCAAAATCAAATCTGTAATAAAACAATTTTATATATCAATTTTGTGGCTATTACAAAAGAAATAAAAACCTGAATTAGTACATTAAAGATAAATTTAAGAAAATACTTATAAGGACTATATTTTTAATTTTTTTAATTTTTTTTGAAACACAACAAGGATAAATCTCTTTTCTAAATAATTGGAGCCAAAAAAAACATTTTAGAGACTTGGTTGAACCTTTGTGTAGAATAGGACATACTTACCTTTGGGTGGTATGGTAGAGCAAGAAGTGTATCATGTACTTAAATTGAAATAAAAATAATCTAATGAAAAATATCACTATATATATATATATATATATATATATATGTATATAAAACAAATAACTCAAGTATTTAAGTAAAAAAGTGAAATGTATCAAATGATTGTACATGGTAAATTATATCACATCTTTGTTGAACTAGCACTACAAACTGAGATTAAAAAATAAATATCATATTTTTTTATTTAAAATAATCAAATGTAGATAAATATACGTAAAATTGTACATATACAATTGTAAGTCATCAATATTCCACTAGTATTGTACTTACATAAATATGATCTGTAAATAATATTGATTACTGGTAGCCTTTCTGAGGTGTTTTTATTTATTTTTATTTTTTTTTCCCCCTATTTTAGTAACTATGCCAGCACTTTCATTTGATGAAACCTGCACCATTGACCTAATTTTCAAGTGTTAAATTTGCATGAACAGCCTCAGATCCCATTCCCAGGTCCCAAAGCTAGACCTGAATGACATTCCCAATTTTGGATAACATTTGGTTTGAATGAGCATTATGATTAATACATCTTTGAGGTCCCAAACAGGGTTTGAAAGATGGGACCTCAAGGAATACAAACTTGATGAATGTGATGGACCTCGGATGAAAAGATGGTCTACATGGTGGTTGACCTGGGCCCTAAGTGGAGGAGTTAGGGTTTTTTTCTAAACATCTTGTTCCTTTGTACACTTTGCCCTAATTTAGCATTTTTTGTGACATAAATTCATGGATGTTGAGATTTGATATGTATAAAATAAGATGTTATTAAATATTTTGATGATAAATATTTGATGAAATGTATTTTGCAATTTAGAATTAATTCCGTTATTAGTATTATTTTCAGATGTTGTATTTGTGGCATCAAATTTTTGTTTCATTGGAATTCTTTGAAATAACTAAAATGCATGTCTCTTGACTTATTTTGGATGCGAATTACAAAAATATGTAAGAAACTGTCATCACAGTAATATGTGTTTCAAAAGAATCATGTTAACTTGATGATAAGTCAATCCTAATATATTAAAAAAGACTGTGATTTTATAATGAAATGAAGTCATTCATCACAACTATTATTATAAATGACTTCATAATTTAATTATATTTGAGATTATGTTGTATGAGTTTTGAATGAGATTCTTATGAGAGCAATTTTTATTTTTTAAAAGTTTTGTGTGAAAGAAAATATGTTTTGAATGTTCACAAAAATTGTGAAAAGCTCAAATAGTTCAAGTAATGAATTTTTATATTTAAAAGCTAAAATTTATAATATTAAAAGAATTATAAACTTCAATTTTTATTTTCATTTGAGTTTCCATGGCATTGGGACTTATTGCAATGGCAACCAAATTCCTCAACTTGGGAACAAAAGAAGGAATGGATAAGTTGGATGAGCTCCTTGGTCAACAAAGCTTTATTAGTGGAGCGGAGCCAAGTAAAGATAATCTTGTTGTATACGGTGCTTTGAAAGGAACTTTGGATACAAATTATGCCAATCTTGCATGTTGGTATAACTATGTGAATGATATTCTTGCCTCACGGTTTTTGGGTCCAAGTGAAGGAGTTACATTTGGAACCATTTTAACTCCATTATCAAATCAACATAAAGAAGACACAACTATTGTTGTTGATAATTCAATTGTTAATGAGGGCAATGTTGTTGAGATTTCTTGTGATGTCTCAAAGGATATTGAGGCAAAAGACAATGTGTTGAAGAAGTTTGTATAACTTGAAATTAAACCTTGGGACAATGTTAGTGATCTCACAAAGATTGAACATGTTCAAGGAATAGAAATGTTGTTTTGGGACAAATCAAAATTTGTGAATAAAGAATCTCTTTCTCAAAAACTTCATATCATGATGACAATTGAAGATGATAAAGTATCTCCCCAAGACTTAATTGATAAAATTTTTGGTGATGGTTCAATTGAAAATCTTATTCAAAGTTGTGACATTCTCACTTTCACAAAAATTTAGAATTAAATCTTTGACATAAAATAGTAAAATATTTTTCAACATTATAAAAGTAATATTTTTATTAAAAAAAAAAGTAATCACATGTCTAATTTATCTCTTGATCTACAATAAAAATAAATAAGTTTTATGTTAATAATAATGTTTCTAAATCTAAATGAAAATGAATCTAAATGTTCATAATTTACTTTTAAATCATATAATGATAATAATTGGCTTGTGATATGTTTAATTTATATGACAAGTATTCATTCAGAAGCTGTTTATATACATAAGTATCATGTATAATTGTATTAGTGTTCAAATTTGTTAAATTTTCTCTATGTGCTTTAAGATGATTTGTGCACAGATGTATTGTAACTGTTCTCAATTATGTTAAGTGGTTTTTTTCTTCAAGTTACTAAACTTGGAAATTCAATCATTTTTCATTTTCTATTAAAGAGATTTGAAATGTTAAAGGATTATTGAAGATCTTGTTCAACAAGTAAAATCTAATTAATTTTACACATGATATGAGAAATGTTTATTGATTCAAATTTACATATAATACATGTACATTGGAATATGTACAGGAAATGATCTGTAAAGTAAACGAGATATGATGCTTTAAAATGTGACGTGTACACAATTTTGATGTGGTGCGACCAGCTATAATTAACTATTTTATTTTGACAAAATAATAAATTTTGAAATGTACATATTAACACACAATTAATTTAAAATTAGTTATACCTAACCCATTTTTACTCCAAAATACGAGGTTAGAATGCATGTATTAAAAAAATTATAGATTTTTTTTTTTTTTTTTTTTTTTTTTTTGTTAACTACACAATGGGCTCCCTTTCATGCATGATTATTTCTCTCAAGGGCAGGTGGTTAGTGGATCAAATAAGTTGCTTTTATTATTCTAAAGATAAGTATGAATTGAAGCTCACTTTATTGGTTAGAACACTCACAACATTGGCACCATCTCAAGGGCAATGCTAACAATAAAGCTGACAAACAAAATAATAATACATCAAAATGGAAAAAGATCAAAGAAAATAAAAGTTAAAAGAAAGAATAAATAAGCTATAAAAAACAGGGTGATATGGGCGTAATTACTGTGCTCATGTCTATTGGTAGTGCTGCAGTAAGACTTTGATTTCCTGTTCAAGTTAATGGAAATGGATATGGTGGGGTTCACATTAACTGTCAAAGAGATTTTGTATTTAAAACCTTCCACAAAATGGGCATAAATGCTTCAAACTTGAATGTAAACTTAGATCCAAGGTTAGCTTAATTGTAAGTGTGTGTATGACTGCATATGTGTATATATATATATATATATATAAATATATCTACCATAATTAACCATGAAATATATTATGAGGCATGGATCCTCATAGCTTAAGGTTTTATAAATAAGAATCTTATAAATGTGGCTCTGTCATACATTTGTTTGTTACAATTGATTCAACTTTTATTTTATGTCAAAAATATACATTTTTTTCAATTGAAAACCAAGTACTACTCCCACAAAATGATGAAGCTATAGTGACCTATATGTCTTTTGGTAATAGATGGGTTTTTAAAGGAATTTTATTAACTTCAATGAATACTCTTCATGCAAATGGATAAAAGCAATTTTAAAATAATTCATGTATATATATATACACAGGTACATAAAAGTAATTGTGAAGTAGCACTTTAATAGACCTCACTTTATAAATGATCATGGTGAAAGGGTTAACTTTACATAATATATAAGTGTGGGTGTATATATACATATATAGGATATTGTTATTGCCACCACAACTTGCAATCGACCACATGTCATAGATTTTGCTAATGCCACTACAAGCTATCATAAATTTGCATTGCACACCACAATGCACTTAATGAAATATTAAAGTACACATCCATAATGGATAAAGTGTAAATTCTTTATGAATGTATATTTCAGTGTTCCATAAAATACATTGTGGTATGCAACACAAGTTTAGGGTAGCTTGTGGTGGCATTAACAAAAACTATGATGACATTAGTAACACCATATATATATATATATATATATATATAAATAGAAACTTGCAAATATATAGATCACTTGTAATGTTATTTGTTGTAGCTTTACATAATGGTGTGGCACAACCAGTAAGAAATAAGCAATAAAAATTTGAAGAGCAGCACGTGAACAAAAACAAACATATAGGTGTCACTTGGCATGCATAAATCTTTATCTTCGGCTTAAATTTTGATTTGTCACTCATTTAAGAAGCAAGAAGTAAATCATTCCTAATCCAAGGATTCAATAAGTAAATAATTGAATAGCACTAAGCCTAACTTGAAATAAGCACTCACTTATATGAAAATAATGAACACACGTGGAGGAAGGACATGATAAAGAAAAAAGTGAGAGAGACAAAAAAAAAAATAAAAAAAACTATGCAGAATTTTTTCTTAAACAGTGCCGAGTACTGAGCTGGACCGAACTTTTGCTACATTTATTCCGATGTAGAGCTGTCCCTTCACGATTGAAGCATTATCGCAATCTTCGATCCAGCGCAGCATGTGAAAAGTATTCCTCATTTACTTTCAAGCTCACTTGTCTCGAAACCCTGCATTAAAACACATACACACACGCACACCTGCAACAGTTACAGCATTTATGCATGAGGAGTTCAGCTTTTCGACAGGGTGATTCACATTCCAGCGACACATTCATGTCGGCGTGAATGCTTGCGCACGACGGAAGCGGAGATCGCAAGCACCGGAGCTCGGATAACCTCTCATGGTGAGTCCACATCCTCACCGACTTAATTGCGTTGCAATCGATTCCTTCCGCAACCACCAGCTCATCGCAAAAAGCAGGAGATTGCACATTCTTTACACCGTCGATGAGCTTCTGGACGGTTAGCAACTCCGCTGGCTGCATCAGTAGCTTTTAGTCTTAATCATGCAGAATCTGAGAGTCAGCGCCACTCTTTTATGACACAAATAGGGTGGACCCATTGCTCAAATTTATTTTTGGATACATTGTAGGATATTATTTTTGATTTCATATTATAGTTTTTGCTAATGAAAAGTATATATATATCCAGAAGAGGAAGAAAAAACCCAAGGAGAAAAACCAAGTCATTTGTGATACTTCCCAATAATTAGATCTAGTATGATGAAAAGGCAACCTGCTTCTGGAAAGAAGTGTAATAATAATAAAATAAATAATCATATATCATAGCTGAGGTACTCGGCTTCAAAGAGGAAAAAATATATATGCTATAAGAACACTCCCAACCTGTCACAAAGATGTTTTCAAGGAGGATGTTTCGCACAGTATAAAATATATAATTCCAGTAAACTACCGTGTTATAGATACCAAATCATGTGTCATGTGCGAGGGAAGGGAGTTTCACTGATGTGCAGCAACTGAAGTACTTGGTGCCTGACTGTTCGAAGGACAGAGCTGTAAAGTTCCTAGTTGCGCAGAATGACACATGTCTCATGACAAACTTGTAGCTGGTGTAAAGTAGAATGTGTTGGGTGTTAATGAAAACAGTTTTAAACCTGATAACGACGAACGTGGTAGTGACAGTTCATTCCACAGCTGATTGCCAGACACACAAGGCTGTGCGATGGTGTAGGTGTCAGTGCAATGACTGATGGAGGTAGTTACGACCAGCTAGCCAATGTTGGTTGCCGCATGGCGTCATTGTTGCCAATGAATAGGAATAAGATTGAGCCAGCATTCTCTAGTCTGATGGAATGTATGATCTGCGCATGATTGGCTTTAGTGAGTGACAAAGCCTTTCCACACAGTCGATGCTCATTTTAAAGCAGAAGTTATCACCAGAGAGATGATTATTTGAATTGCACCGATGCAACCCATGACTCGTGACAAATGCTGCAGTTAATTATGTGCAGGGTGCATGTAACCTCCGATAAAAGGCGAGGATGAATTCGAACCAATATGGGTTCTAGCCAAAACTCCTCCTAGCTCCGCGGCGCTTCGAAACTGACTCAAGGTTTAAACTAGCAAGAGGAAACAAGACGGTTCCTTCGGACCAAACTTGTTATTGCTTGACCGGAAATCTAATCTATCAGCGAAACCAACGTTTCTGTAGAAAGGTATCTTCGCTATCATCGCTATCTTCCGTCTGATGAGAACTGATGGTCGAATTTATGCCTTTGCCTCTTGGAGGGAGGAGGATCGCTGAAATATACTGGGACCTGGCTATTGCATCTGGGACACTTGGGATCCCATCTATATAGCATCACATACATGAAACAACGCGTGCATACTCCCGTCACAAGTGCTGCGCCGGAGTCAACAGTATTCAATTCTGCTTTTGTACTTTCCGCTTCACAAATCCTGAGCGACGATCTCGAGGAGGTGGACGATGAGCTGCTGATAGAAGGGGATGCACCAGAAGCCTCTGGACAGGCGGAAGTGAGCGACGAATAGGAAGGAGAGCGGGAATGTTTGAAGGCAACTCTTAGGTGCGGCTTCTCCTCAACCCTCTTCAATGCGCTTTGGATCATCTCCACGGTGCACACAGCTTGTTCGTGACGGTTAATGAAAGACCCCGATGATCTACCAGTAGAAAGGTTCAGATCCAGCTTCAAGTCCAATTCTTCGGTGCATTGAGCTTTGCCAGTCAAGTGAGATGAAGAAACACGCCAATCATCAGAGTCGAAGGTCCGCGGCTGCTTGCAGCCATGTGAAGAAGAGAAGTTGTGTGCGTAGACGTGACGAGAATTGTGATCCTGGGGACTCCCAGAAGACATAGTGGTTGATGCTCTCGAAGCTGTCTCATGCTTGAGTGTCTCTGACTTCTTACTGCCTAAAAACTCATGGGCAATAGACAAGTGTTCCGTCGTTGCATTGTTGGTGCGCATACCACGGGGATCGTCACAACTGCTCACACCCGTGCATCTGTTTACGAAGTAAAGATTCCCAGTCTGCACAAAAAGTCACAATTCACCGTAAGGACCCACATTAAACGCCAGATAATAGAACGGGACATCCCTTGAAATTCAGCGCAGATCACGCTCAGTAACCCTACACAAACTTTGAAACGCGGTAGGTGCTGCAGTTGTGTACCTTGAGGTCGAGGCACTTCTCCCAGCCAGAAGGAAGTGGTTCGTCTTCAGGGTCAAGCCGCAGCTGACGCTCCGGTGATGGTCCAAGTTTCAATTCAGCAAATCCTGAGGGGGACGACTCTGATACCTTATCGTCACCTAGCAAGTTTGGGATCAATCTCTCAGGCCGGGAAGACTGGTTTATCTGCGGCATCATCAGTTGCATCAGCTGATGCGCATCCGCGCCCCAAGCACGTTTATTCTTTCTTCTCACGTCCACCTGATATGAATTCCTCCATGCAACTACTTCCGCCGCCACTAACATCTCTCTTCCCTGTGCTTCAACTCTAGACACTTCGATTTCTCTCACACGATTAGTCCTGAGCTAATAGACCAACCCACGCGACACCCAGAATCACAAAGTACGAGCTGATAAACCCTCAACTAGATTCAGCTGTGAGTGGGCCAGAACTCAACAGCTAGTATCTCTCCCACAACTTTTCATCAATAGGGAATGGAACGAGTGGTACTTGGGGAAGAGCACTGGCATGACTTCTCCCAATTCAAGCGGAACAACTCTCCTCAGCTATCTTCACATGCACTAGTAGAGCCAAGCCAGCCGCCTCGGTGCCTCATGACAGAGGCCTTTTGGCACTTCAAAGTCTGAAAGGGGAGTGGCAATTTTGGCAAATTTCCCAGCTTGGAGCAGCATTTATGAGACTTTTCCCAGAGATATTAGGCCTGCCTACCTAGTTCCTGCGGCCACGGATGAACGCCTGGCTGTGGGTGTGTATTAATGTTTTTCATTCTTGGCGATCCATGCCATTTTCAATGCGAAGGCTCAGGCTTTCTGGTCTGCTGCTCCTTGCAGTGGTGGTGTAGGGTGGCGTGGGGGGCTAAGAAGGCTAGCCATCGTTTAATGAGGGTGGCCCATGCTGCTCTTGAAGCCGTACTGGTGAAGGAACTCTGATACCAGGGTCCATTCACTTGAGTCCGAACCCCTTCGTCTTCTTCTTTTTCCTTTTTCGCCAGACTCCCTTTCTCCTTTACTCCAGCTGTAGATGTCTTCACCCCATTTCACGGACTGACCATTTACCGTTACGCAGGGCAGGTATATATGAGACTTGGAGCCTACACTATACATGGCTTATGCAGGGAATGCGTGACACAACAGGGTTGGAGGTTTCTTAAATGGAATATTCTCAAATTTACCATTCACGGCCAGAAATTTATTGCTCTCACGCAATCGCGAGGTGACATAAAACTGGGAACGATGCCAGTATTCATCTACTGTTCTGCATGCGCATCACTAAAGTGAAGAGTATTTGCGCACACTTTCACATGATCCAAGAGAACAATAAACCCCTTCTCTACAAGTTACCGAATCTCATGTTGCAATTGGGAAGTTTAAAAGAATTCTCCAAAGATCCTATAATCATGCGTCACTCTTTATAAAAAGACCTTGATATATACATATGTATATGTGTATGTGTATGTACAGTTATACACTTGCGAGAATATATCTAATCCAGCTCCAGTGCAAAATCAAAACCAAGAAGGTAGAAATGACAAAGTCTGTTATCACGGAGAGACTTAGCCACTCTGAACTTTTTGCTCCTCCGTGTTGGTCACGGAAAAAAGCGGAAGGTGAGTAGTTTCCGGCCACGACTAAAGCGCATCTAGGCGTGGGCTTGGCCTCAGCTGGGACGAAACCAGCTCCCCTCAGTGGCTCACCACGCCGCGTCTGTCAACGCGAAGAACACACAGTCCCTCGCGTGATCAGCCAGCATGCGCACTAGTCTCTGACACCTCCGAGTCCCGATCGCCTCACTCCCTCGCTCCGTCTCCCCATCCGATCTTACATTCCTCATCGTGGCCGAGTGCTGGTGTCAGCAATGCCGCCTGTCTTGAAAACTGCAACACAAAACCGGTAGTTTATGGTAAAAAAGGCGAGCCTGAACTTGTACAATACTTGAGGGCTCCACTGATTATAACCACTTGGAATTCTGGCAACAAGTCTGATTGATTTCATGTGTGCATTGCATTCACAGTATATCAAGCTTTCTTCTTAACTCAAAACATGGCTTGGAAGTAGGATATTGCAGATTGGTTACTGTAGGATCTGGTACTAAGCAGTGTTGAGGCTGTTATATCTTCAAACGTGTGTAAATTCCTGTCAAAATGTCATGGTACTCCTTGAATTTTGACTCATCATCAAAATTGTGGAAAAGTAGAAAGATTGATGGATTTAGAAATGGTGTGGATATTGATGGAAAGTTGACCTTTAAGCAGAAAATCTGTGATTTTGGTGTTTAAGTTATTTGTTGCTTCATTACTAGAAACTTCTTCCACTCATGTAAAGTGTGTAACTCGTCTATCTTCATGTGTGGGGAAAAGGAAAAGCTAACAAGGAGCCTTTAATCCTTACAAGTTGAGCATTGCAATACTAGTAAAATCAACCACTGTTGAAGGTGTTCACAATACATACATACATACATACATACATATATTTACACACAAATTTAAAATGTATGTGAACAAACTAGCCTTACTTTCTGAACAGTTATTTAAAGAAAAAAAATTAACAGAACAATGTATTACATCATTTAATTTTTTAGTCAACACAGATGCATATTTGAATATGAAGGTGGGGGGTTGCTTAGGTCTTGTGGGTAATCACATACAGTAACAGTAGAGAAAATATTCTTTAGAGGCAGATCCCAAGCTCTGACACCATCTCCTTACTCATAGATGGATGCCTTAGTGAATCAAGAGATGAATGATATAGGATGAATCCACACAGTAGGTCACAGTAATTCGATTCGTTATTTTTTGGTCATTTTTTGATATTCCAGGAGGGAGCACTTAACTGGAAAGTGTGGTGACGTGGATCCATTTGAAGCCCCTGATAGAATATGCATTCCTGTGGACTGAATGAATGGTTCTGTGATCCGTGTAGATGGGTAAAAAATAAGAACTAAAGGGCGGTGGAGTCAGATAGGAGCTATCTTCATCCACGTGGACCCAAATTTTATGTGCTTATTTTGTTGGTCAGCAGGGACGGAATTAGGCTCTGTGTCCAAAATACAGGGGAAAAGCATGAGATCGAATAAGGAACTGAGATTGAGAGCAGACTGTTCTAAAATTCCATTCATGCCAGACAATAACCAAACTGAGTGTCAATGAGGGGCACTTCCAGGTTCACCCCTAAAATTGGGTTCCCAGAGTTCCTGGACTTGTTCCCACAATACACGGAGTTGAGCGGAAAGCAATGCTGCAGCTTTTTTGTGTTGCTGCCCATCTTCTGGAAGTGAAAAACAGGCTTCTAATTGAAAGGAAATATAGAAGGGAAAAATGTCCGGTTAATTTGGGCACTGCAAAGAGGGGCAGGTCCATTAGAAGTGCCACGTTGCTCTAGGGTGACATATCAGACGAGTAGGACGGTGCAAGAATTAGGGTTTAGTGGATTTTGATAAAATTAGGGTTTAGTGGATGCCATGTGTTGTTTCCTGTAAGCAGTAGAAATATACTGTGAAGTATCTCTGAAAATTAAATATGCTTGAAGGAAGGCGGGCAAAGCATTTCAACATTCTAATAAAACTGAGTTGGGTGGCTGTCAAGAATACATATGTATGTCAAGAACACAACAACAACAAATAGCCTGAATTGTTTGGCAAAGAGTTCTTCCCCAACAAGGCATAGATTGCTAGACAAGCATTCCTCATTGTTGTTGTTTATTCATTTTTTATTCACTGGTAACGTTATAATTGCTCTACAAGTACCTCTTTTAGAGCTAGCTTACATGTCTTTCAAAAAAAATGGAAGACAAATAATTACTCTTATAAAGAATATGATAATGATTATAAAATGAATTCTAGTGGTCAAATGTTGTCTTTCAAAAGCCATTGCATATCTTATCTTGCAACCCATTTATGCTCCAAAATATCCACATCTTTGGATGCAAAGTTTAAAATTACCTTTACTTGCAAAGAATGAGGTGTAAGGCAAACCCTAAATAAGCCCCTACTTAGGACAAATGAAACCTTCTTTTGTGTAGTTGGAGACATGTCTACCACAAAAACACATGCAGCTTCTTTAAAAACAAAAGGCTAAGATGCTTTAAGGATGTACTTCATTATGCTCTCTTTTTCGGAATTGGAATACTTTTTCCCTTCTTGCAAGTTAGAGCTTTGTAGGAATTGACACCACAACTCATCTTCTTGCTTTTTAACTTCAGAATCAAAAATTGGAATATGGCAGAAACTCACAGTTGTATTCAAATTTTGGCATCATTCATGTGGAATGTATTTCTTTGGTATTATTCACCTTAACAGGTTATCTTACTTCGAAAATACTTCTACAATCACCACATCGGTTTCTAATTCAATCCAAACAAGTTGCTGACTGATATGTATTTCAAAAGTCAAAGATTTGATGGTGCCAGTGTTTAGCAAAGAAACCCTCATGATTAATAATTTAAGTTTTACACACTAATATATAATATACATTAATTCATCACCACATTGTTTATACATAAACTTGTTGGAAGTTTATACAATAAAAGAACTTTTATGGTACTACTTTTATCATATAAGGATTTATTTTTTAGCATTAAATTCATTTATTAGTTTTGAAATGATTTTATAAATTTTATAACCATGAATGTAAAATAACAGGTAATAGAACAACATAAGCATTTGTACAATAAAAAATCAATTATTCATAATCAAAACTTAATAGATTTGTTCTCACCTAATATTTTGAAGCTTTTTTGTATGTATATGTATATGTATATATGTGTTAAAAAATTTAATATAAATATAAAAAAATACATTTAATTCTTATACATATTCAAATTATATAAAATTAAAAATAATTATTAATTAGTTTCTATGAATATATTATAAAAATAGAATAAAATATTTTTTTCAGAAATAAAAGAATATATACTTCTAAAATTTATATTTAAAAAATAATAATTTTATACCAATAAATAAATAAAAAAGTAAGATTTTTTTAATATAAGTTAATTTTAGATAGAAGATTTATAAGTACAAAATTTTAAAATATTTTATTATTACTTTAAAATTTATTTAAAATTTGAATAATTATATGTAATTTTTTTTATATTGTATACATTAAAATTTTTAAAGTCATTAATATAACTAAAGCTATTATATTTATCAGAAGATAATTTGATATATTTATATCAATATATAATAAGAGTATAGTAATTGATGTCTATAAAAAAAAACTATCTTAAATTAGTATTTAGAAAGATGAACACATATAATAAAGGCTTATTTAAATAAAGAATTTAAACAAGTTCAAAATTCTTTAGCATGCCCCTTTAAGTTGGTAGCCTAAAAATAATGAGAGTAGCCCAAGAATAATATGAGTAATAAAAATAAACCAAAGATTAATTAAGTAAAAATATATTATATTAAAATAGTATTACATGTGAGATAAATTAATACTTGAAATTTAACTAACCTTCTACCAATATTTAGACTAATCTCAAGACTTAAAATGTGCCATTTGCCACACTTAAGAAATCCTCTACTACATGTTTATTTAGTAAAATACAAGAATAGATATTCCAAAAAGAATTTTATCTCCCATCTATACTTGATCATGTAGATGATAATCTATAGGATAATATTAATATAAAATTAAGACTTTGAATAGTTTTACAAAAGTGAATAATTGATTGGACAATGTTGAATTCAATATAAACACTTTTGAGTAAAAAACAAAAAAATATTGTATTTTATTATCTTTAGTATCATGTTTGGTAAAAAGAAACTACAACACAATAGAGACTATCTCAAAAAAAAAAAAAAAACCACAAAAATTTCTCCATAAAAAGCACTCAATGCAATTATGTTTTAGTAATTTGTCCTACATTCACACATCTTTTTACACTTAAAATTTTATTTAAAAGTTTGGAAGTGGCATTAAAAAAAAAAAAAACTCCAAAGTGGACACCCTCTTTTTACTATATAGACATTCCCTATACTACACATTGATTTAATGAACAAATAAAATAAATGATCATTATTTGAAATTATGTCCAAGTTTGTTACTTAAATTTCAATATGAACAAAATCAACTTTGAAGACACCCGTAAACATATACTGAAACACAAGTTCCATTAATTTTATTAAAAATAAAAATAAAAATAAAAACACACACACACACACACACACGTTTTGTTTACATAAAATATAGTTTGATTTAAAATTTAGAATAATACAAGAGTGTTTAGACACAATTTCAAATGATGATAATTCATTTTATTTGTTGAATGTGGTTCAAATGCCCAGTCATGTAGCAAGCGTCATGTAGCAAGCAAACGTCAGCAGCGATGGTTACTCCTGTCGGCCGATTCCGGTTGTGCAGCGTAGTGTCACAGTCCGGTATCATTTCTTATTCAATAGCAGGGTTTACACCAGAAGGTGTTGTTTACACTGGTTTTTATCGCTGTTGGCCTCATTCGGTGCAGCCAGTTCACTTCCTGGTCCTTGGCCGTGTTCTTCATGACATGAATCCATGCGTCGTCATGTACTCAAACGTATTCTAAAGCATGTAGAACAATCTTTAACAAAAGTGAAGGAAAGTCTAGCAGGAGTCTAGAAGCCTTGCGCATGTGCAGACGTCCTTGAATTGATGGCAAGGAGCTGCAACCCTGGCCTGGTCATGCAACAACCGTCTCTGGAGGAATCCATTCTGAACAAGAAGCGCCGCAGAAACCCCCTTGTTTTTGGAGCTATCATTCATTGATGAGACCAAGTATTCATTCTGTATTACAGACTTTTTACCTTCTGGAATCGTGTTTTGAAACCCTGGTGTTGTCCAGAAACATAGCAATGCTTATCTCTCATTTCTCTGTGGTGTCTCTCTCATTCAGAATCTGAAACAGGATATTCAATTTTGTCAAATTCTCAGACAATCTTGTGCGCGAGGATCAATATTTCTAATTTCTACAGTAACATGGATCCTCGCGAACAACAAACGACAACTCAAGTCAGTCACCTACATCGTGGAAATGCCTGCTAATGACAGAGCTCTTCGGCACTGCATTAGCAGCTTCTTGTAAACTATCCTAACACATCAATCAAGTTGTAAAAGCAATCATATGATCAATTCAAGTGGGGTATTCTTGGGGGTTGAAGACCCAGGCGGGGAGAGGTTCGTGAATGAAGCCCACTGTGGCGATGAGCCAAATATGACCGATCATGACCTTCCGCCCTTTCAAACTCTCAACCATCGCCGCATAAAGAGCAAGGCTTCGTGCACTGGTGGACATCTAGGCCATCGCAGATAAGCACCGGGCAACTATACGTGAGGATCTGAACGGATGTTAAAAACCATATCGAGCTTGTGCTGCTTGGGTCTGTAATCTTGATCGATAACAGACAGCCCCGCGGTCTTCTCATGATATCTTAACATATATAAGAATAACTCATACAAAAAGATGGAGTTTCTCATGTTCTCATAGTCCACAATTTACTGGTCAAAATTGGTGCATGTAAATTACATGGAGGGCATTGTACCAAAACAAACCTTAACATAAATATTCAAGTTAGGTTTGCACTGATTAGGATGCATAGTGATCTCTAATCACACTCAAAATTTCGACTCCAGTGTAAAATCATGAATATTAATCATGAGAAAGTTAACTTCAGGTCAATTAACCAGTATGCAGCTCGATTGTAGTTCGGCTAGACAAGCTCTGTTTCAATAAAGATTTTCCTGCTTCACATTCAGAGCAATGAGAAAAACACGACCGAATAATGAAATTGGTGAATAGAGAACAGAATCTCAAGAAATTTCGTGAGAGCATCACTTCCCAAAACGTACCTATGAAGAGAATTTGAGTTTGCATGATATTCTGAGAGGTCTCTGCCTTCTGCATAGTTGGGAAGAAATAAAAACAGGTTAAGATTTTCGGGATCTTTGACAAGCGAGAGAGCAATGACTAAAATGAAAATGATGTTGCTCACTGATTCTAATCTGTTCGCTTTATATTTCAGTTCTCTCTGAGGACTTGAAGCTGAAACAGATTTGACGTATTCGATGGTTCATCAATACTCCCGGATGGCTGAATTTCGCACGTTTTTAGCAAGTATATAGCATAGTGATAAAGAAACTTCACCTGTCAGATTGATCTTTGAGGGGGCCAGAGAAAGGATGAAAGTCGTGTTCTAGATTTGCAAGACAGTGATAACCTGTACTATGAGTTGTTCTGCATGCAGGATACAGACTGTGAAAACTAGTTATCAGTGTAGAATTTCACACAGTTCCATGCTAAGAAGTTAAGATAGGAACCAAACCTTCAATTATAACCAATATCATTCTCTCTAGGAGTGATAGTTATATGGTTCTACATACACTTAAAGTCCAATAAAAAGAACGTCCCCAGAGCTAGTTTCTTCGGGTAGTTTAATTTGTCACCTCTCCTTACTGATAGTTGCGAATTTTCGTGGATCCACACCACTACACAGTCCAGTAAGTAGATATAGCTGCTCATCTACACAATTGAAGAACCTAATAGATGGCGGCAGACAACACCTCCTGTGAGATGAAATAACTAGAATTAATCGGTGACTAAGCTCATTGCTTGTCAAGCTGCTTTCGACGAGAGTTGACATAAGTCCCGAACTGCAGGTAATCATCCTGCGCCGTAGAATTGATAGCGTCAAGGGAAAATTGGAAAATTGTGGGTCAATTCAATGAGTTGTCACGACCTCGTTCTGCATGCGTCACTTAGTGTTGTAGAAAAAATGAGTTCATTCGGCAGAAGGATGATCGCAAACAGGCGCAGAGTAAGCTGCTCGAAGAAGACAGGGTGCTGGTGGATGAGTCTTCATTAGGTAGCTTGCGTCGAGATTCAATGGCGGGATTTCAAGTGGTGCACCAGCTCCATCTGAGACTAGCACAGTCGAACGTCGTCGTGCGTTGCTTCTTGAGTTGTGGACCTGGAAGCTCAAGCAGCGCCGCGTCAGTATTGCCACATCTTGGACAGCAGGGATGGGAGTTCGAAAGCATCACGTACATCAGACAGCTCCTGCATCCTGCTGCCACCATCGTTTCCGACATCCCAGCTCCAGCGCATGGGTTTAGCCTATCTGGTAAATAAACTTGCGAGTTGTTCTCGCCCGACTCCCGAGAAGCACTAGGCTGGTGAACCTCTTCATCGTCATCTGAACACAAATGAAACAAGTTAATAAACAAGGACTAATATCCCACACGTGGTTTGCAACTTCTGCAACTTCTGCAACCAGAGGATGATAGAGGTTGTGTAGATCGAATACCTTGAGAATCTGTAACGGAGGGGGATGTGAAGTGCGATTCCGAACTGGAGCTCCGTTGTGACGTGGATGGTGATAAAATCGATGATTTGGAGCATGAGTCAGGCTGGAGCTGGCCAGTCAAAGTAGAATCTCTAGATGAAGACGGTGAAGGAGGTGATAAAGACAAAAGCTCTATGAGATTTTTAACGATGAGTCCTTGTCCAGATTCAAAGGTCCTCTTTCTGGAGATTTCAGAAGTGTAACTCGACCATTGCATCCTATCGAGCGCACGTCGAACCTTCTCAATCGTGCACATGCTCTCAGCTTGACTAAAGGTCTCTGTGGGCTTGAACATGGTCGTTCTTGGCAGATTTAGTGTCAATTCCAAAGAGTGGTCGTTGTCTTTGCTCATGGAACTAATATTCTTGCTGCTCAATTCTGAGAATGAGTCGCCTTCGTTTGGTGACGAGGTTAGAGGAGAAGCAAGGCCGCGGAGAGGTGTCAGATCAGTCTTGACCGATTGTCGAGGATCTCTGTCGGTCTGCGTGGCGCAGTTCCAGTCCTTGAAGTAAAGTAGTTTAGCCTGCGTCCACAGAAACAACACATTTCAGAATCAGAAATCACGTACTTCCAGACACCATTTAGAATCGGATCTGAAAATTCAACTACAAGTTTTCTCCTAAACCAGTTTCAATCGAACCTTCCCCTGAGAATATGCAGCAACCGCCGTGGAATGTATCAAACAAAGGCCAGGGTCACCGTCTTTGTACCTTCAAATCACGACACTGCTCCCAACCGCTGCGGATTAGGGGTTCCGGTTGGATCTCCACACACAGGATCATCTCAGACAACCCCTGCTTGTGTTCCATCAAAGCAGACTCGTGAGCAGCTCCCTCACGCACTACGATACCCATATCAATCACTAACAGTCCACCACAATTGCTAAACCCCTTGAGATGAACCACTAGAGCTCCACGCCACCAGATGATCGCTTGCTCTACGCTCTTAAACTACCCAACGATCCAATTCAAGCACTGCACTCACCCAGAAGCTCTACCCAGATTCTTACAAGCCAGACGTCGGTAACATGAGCATCCAACAGAATGGTGGACTTCCTCTATAAACCCTGATTGTCTGCCTAAATGAGCCTGTATCAGTGAACTGCCTCTCTCATGTAGTCTCAAGCTTACATCACCCTCTAATCATCCCCAAGTGCCTGAACACATCTACTGAACCGCGGTAACTCTCGGGTCTTCCTAGCGTTATGGTAGTTGGGAGTCTTCTGGCCTGCCTCTATCCCTGGAGCCTCGTGTGGTCGATGACAGATTATTTTATTTCACTCCAAAGGCTTTTTAAGTCTCCGGATGCGGTTCTGAACGATGCTGTTGCACAGTAGCAGCAATGGTCCGGAAACTTGTAAACATTCAACTTCTTTACTAGGGCAGACAACTTTTCTCGTGCTGCTTAGTAACTTGATTTGTTTAGTTGGAAAAACTATTCATGTCCAATTCAACGTAGAGTTTGCACTTCTGACAGAACGACGGTGACTTGCCTGCTTGGAATTTTCGTAAGTCGTCTCCTCCATGTCATGCATCCAAAGAATCCATTTCTATGCTAGATTAAGAATCTACTTCACTGTTCCTTTGTTTTCATGAGAACCTAAATGATTGAGGCACAACTTAACATGGAAATCTGATACCCACGAATATTGTTTATTCAATTATTTTCATCGTTTTAAACGAAATGTGACAATTGTCGGTGTACTTCAGGTACACACACACACACACATATATATATATATATATAGTTCGAGAGAGATGAACTAATAGAGTGGTCTTGTTAACTGTTAACATTATTGATGTTAGCTGTTAGATCAACTGGTTTTATATACTTGGAAGAACAGTCAATTTTCTCGTCGTGTAAATTTTCCTGGTGAAAAACATTTACCACTAACCGAACTGATCCATAACATTGGCAGCTTCAGCGACTGACGCACCACAATGACCATCACCTTTCAACAAAATCATGGGAAGAAGAACTGAACACATTAATGATGAGCTCCGCAACTAGACTGAATGTGCAGCCTTCGCTTTCGATCGTGCCATTGTGCGAGAAACTAATAAAACGCCAGAGTTTGCTAAAAAATTCTGAGATAAAGATAGCATCGGTGTAGAAGCAGCTACTGCAGGCAGTTACTAAATTATCAGATTTGAAAAGCACCGGAGGAGACCATCCAAGCGCACGGGATAGACACTTTTCGAGCAGAAAAAGTATGTATGGTGGTATCGCTGTAAGTTCGTCTTGTCCCGGGAGGAGCAAGCTCCGACGATTCGGCGAAGGCCACCTATTTTAGCCCGCCGCCAAGTTGGCTGTGGCATCCAGATGGAAGCCAGTGAATAAATGCATGGCCACCACGATGGGTCATGAGTGAAAAGGAATTTCTGGATATAGTGAAATTGACGACATAGAAGATTCAGATGCAGTAAACCTTTGTGTTCGCAATGACCTCAAGAATTGTAGCGCCCCGCCAATTCCATCAATGCTTGCACTGAAGCCTGGTCGCGCACGTCTGCGCTGGAGCGACTCAAAGAGTCCTATTGACCTGCAAAAAAATCCAACTCTTGTCAATGCTGCAACTCAGGGTCCAATTTTGGCTCTCTGAAAAAGCTTGGATGCCGTTCACTACAAGTGTCCTCGCAGTCTTCCTTGTGGGTTTGAAAGGTTGAGGCGCAGTTTTACGACAAGGTGGTTAGCGTTGAATTAAATGTTGACGTCCAAAACCAAGTGGACCCCGTATGCATCACCTTTTTCCCTCAAAATCACATTTTCTCTTTACGACGTCTGCAAAAGCTGTTGGGGATGCAATTTGCACTCTGTTCAGTTCTGAACACTGGCACAGCCTTGGAAGCACGGCTTCTTCGTTCGCATGGCAACCTCTAATTCCTGGTGCCGCGCTCGACCAAGCAGGCGGTTCAGAGACGGAGCGAAAGGAACCACGACTGAGTTTAGCACTCCGGCATATTCTTCTCCGCTGGAAAGGAGCAACTGGAGTTAAAAGAGACCAACACCCTGGCACCCCAGGCTGGGGGTAGAAAAAGGCTGGATAAAATTGCACCCTGGTGTGCAGTATCAGACGGAGCACTGGTTAGCGCTAGACAACAGAAGAAACAGAACCAATTGAGAACAAAAAAAGCACTTTGCCTTTCACCAGGCGACGCAGAAACTAGAAGGAAAATTGCAAAAGGAAAAAAAAAAAAAACAAAAAAAACAAAAAAACAAACAAACAAACAAAACAAAACAAGCAAGGACTCCACTAGTCAGTCTGCACTCCGTGGCATTACTTCGTGCTAACAACTTCTCTGTGGCATTTTGCTCCCTTCCTATCATTAATAATAGCTAGTTTTGTTGAAAGAGTTTACCCACACTGCCAAACCGTTAAGCTTTTTCGCCTAACTAGTGCCTTTTTTCACGAAGAAAATCTGCTATCCGACGCACCCAACTTCAGTATTGCTGTCACTTTGGCCATCAGTTTCGTGATCACCACGTCTGGAGGCAGTTTTCCTTCTTATCGCAGTCTTTTCTTCACCTGTTGCACTTTTTCTACTGCTTCGAATGACGTTTTTTGATCATCATCAGCAAGTTGGCTGCTCATGCGTCTTCCGAAACACGCACACACACACACAATTCAGACTGGAATTCATCCGAATTAAGTCAATTTCCTGTTTCTGAGTTGTGTGTTTGATTTCATTCCCAGTTCTCTCATATTGTCTGCAGAAAATGAGGTCTTTGAACTTGTAATGAACTAGCTGGGTTGCAAGTTTTTGCACAACTGGTAAGAACTTGCTTTTGATTGCAGTGTACAGAAGCATGAGATTGTTGTTTAAGTTCAATGTCTGATTTATGCTCTACTTTTTCCGGGGAACCTACCTATACCCTCTGACAAACGAGTAGTCAGTGTACTGTAGCGAGTATCTTCCGCTAGTGGAAGTGAATAAACGCTAATATCATCAGGACTAATGTCTCCCAAATATTCCTTAAATGTATTCCGCACCTACCAAACCCCTAATTCAAAGTATAAAAAAGCTATCGTTGTATCGAAAGCAGAGACACAAGCTCATTGCGAAAACAAAGCGATGCTGCCCAGACTAAAAGATCATGACACTAAAAAAAATATAAGAAGGGGCACAGCAATATTACTAAGGTTACCTGGTTTTGTGTTGAATACAACCTGGTATTTATGAGATGGGTGGTTGCTTACAATTGTATGGCACCATTGGTGAAATAAATTTGGTTATGTACAATTTATTAGGAAGCATGCCACAGTCATTTCACATACCTTTTGGCATGGTATGATGTTATTCATGCCAATGTAAAGTTTAGAAATATCATTGCAAAAAGATATGTTAAACAATCACAAATGGAATTTAGACAAATGCCTCAAGTTAAATAAAGAAAAATCATATGGTATTTAAAATTACTTATCTTGATAAAGAAAAAAAAGGAAAAAATGACTTTTAGTAAAGGCCATCATATTGCTCCAACTTTATAACTTATTCGATTATTGGATCAATCATTGAAAATTTTATTCTTTTTGTAAGCAATAGTGGAAATGTCTCTTTCCCTCTCTTTCCTCAAAAAAATTTTAAAAAAAATTAAAAAAAAAAAAAAAAGACAATTTTTTTTGATATACTCATATTTACATGAGGAACATGTGTAAAACTACATATAAAAGTAGAATGCTTCATGTTTTTATTAATTTTTTTATATATTTATTTTTGTGTACCAAGGTTGCTTCAAGTTTTCATCACTGCTTGGATGTAGATATACTATTGGCTTTGTTTGCAGAATCTACATAATAGGAAGAAATGATTTTACATAATAGACAAACAATGCAGAAACAAAAAATAAAAAAATAAAAAAATAAATGACATGACCAAGTCCTGTGATTGGTCAGATCTTTTTCATTTTTACTGCATCAACTAAAATATTACATAAAACTCACAAGAAGTGTCACAATTAAAATAAAATAAAATAAAATGGTAAAATTTTGCAAAACCCATTCCTACTCTCAACAACATAACTTTCTCCCAATAAAGATATATGTGAATAATGGTTAATCAAACAAACAAAAACTAATAGTGGATAGTCCGCAATGATCTTAAACTACTAGATGATGGCTGGGTTGGACTCCAGTGTTCAAAAGGGATTGGTGGTATGAATCCCAACTGTAAAAGTTTAACCACACCTAACAAAAAAGAGCATTGGATATATTCCGTTATTGAGTCAAAAAAACAAAATTAAAAAACTAATAGTCGGACCTCAGAATCAGAAAGTTGAGCGCCGCTATGAAAAGAGGGAGGAGTGAAAACTAGACCCTGAGGGAGGAGTGAAAACTAGACCCTGAGGGCATCGGGTATACTCCGGCTGTGTCAAAAAAACAACCTAGACCCTGAATCCAGCTTCCTCTTCACCTCATGGAAAAGCAAACCCTACACAGCCCAATTCAGCTCCAGCCTGCGAATCTGAGAGAGAATATTCCACACTAGATTCGAAGTGACACGTGATCTGGTCCTCAAGGAATTCACTTGCCTATACTGAGCCCCATATTTGGGCTGCTTAATTATGGCACTAAACATGACACTATATATATATATATATATATATATATATTTTAAGGTAGTGTGGATGTTTGGTTTATGTGGTGCTTGGGATGGGAGTTGGATCACTTAGGGGCCAAAAGCCCCACTAATCAGGCTTTTTCTATTACAACTTTGCCACATTTTCACTTTTCCAGGTGACTCCCCAGAACTGCGATGCTGAAAGTCAATGCTCCTTTCAAATTTAGAACAATACTCTGATTGTCTGTGATTATAATAACATGTGTGTGTGAGAAAGAGTAAGAATGCCTTTGTTATTTGCTTTTTGGTTTTTTAATACTTACGCTTATTTGAGGTTCAATTTTGATGCCATTGTTAAAATTTGAAATTGATACGTTTGGTAATTTAGTTTTTAATTTAGACGGTTCATTTGAAGGTGACAAAGATATCCGATTATTCTTTTCTTTTCATTTTCTTATGTGTATGTGTATGGTAATGTGTATGTGTCATAGTAGTGATATATATATATATATATATATATACACACATACAATTGGAGTTTACCTATTGCATAATTTAAAGTTGAGAAAGTAAATACTTGTTTAAATCAAACTTAGGAGTACCACAAATGTTTGAATCCTCATTTTTTATGTGTATGATGAGGAACTTTGTAGTTGCAATAAATTTGTATTATTTTTCTAAAACTTAATACTCATTTTACTAACTAGGACTAGTCTTACCATCTTTAAAAGAATTATCTCTAAACAGAGTGTTTTAGAATGTGTTTGCATGTATTTTTCTACGCCAAGTGTCCATAATCTTGGATATTAGACAAAACAGTTTGTCTTATCATGTTATTGTTCTATGTCTCTTTTTCAAATATTAAGACATTTTTTTTGAGTTTACATAATCCATACACAAATTTCTCAAAGTAGTTTCCAAATGAATCAAAACCTTAGGAGAAAGTTTGGTAGCAAAAAGGTCTTGTTTTTATGTTAATTCCTTTTAGAGCCTCCATTTTCTTAGATAGAAAGTCATTTTATATATTGGGGATATTATCCAATTCTACACTATATAAATTCATTCTTAAAATCTATAAAGAATTGTCTTATTGGTTCTAAGAATGCATAGTATGCAATGTAGATATATATATATATATATATATATATATATGAATTAATTTAAGCTCTCTATATATTAATTACAATTCTTATATGCCATATTAACCATATACATAAGACTTCTTTTCAAGCTATGGATTTAAACCAAGTATCCTTTTAATCAAACTAAAAATTTGGTTCTAGTATGTTTTTTTATTTGGATAGAAATAAATTCTATAAAGATTGAGATTTTTTTAAAAGAAATCCATCAAATTTGGCTTAACATGTTATTATTTGTAAACTAGAGTTATAGTAATATACTAATATTTCAAAGAGAAGTTAAAATATTATGAAAAAAAAAAGATGTCTTTATATACTTTTTTTGAATTGGATTATTTTTACTATTGTGACTATTTTAGAAAATCTTCCAATCATCTTATTTAAGCCATTGATTTTGTCTATTATATTTTTTACCAATTAAATAGATATAATAATATCCAAATGTAATATTTCTCCATATTTGGATGATTTATCTTCTTTATATTTTATTATATTTCAATTGCCTCTAATGATCCATGATATTCCTTCTTGAAGATGATTTAGCATGCTATTTTATGAAGCATAAATATTAGCAACTCCAAGAGATTCTCTATATAGTGTCTTAAAAATAATCTATAAGAATAAATTATGGAATAAATATTATATTTTATTCATCATATTAAAAAAAGAAAAAAAAGATAATATAAGCATACATATGCCTTCTATACTTGCCAACTTGGTTTTTTTATAAAACATCATTTTTCCTCTAAGATAAAAGAATTAAAAATAATTTTTTTTTATTTAGCCATAAAGGTCTTTTTAAGTCTTAGGCTTGCTTAATATAAGGTTTATGTTCTTAAATCAAGATAATTTTATATTTAGATTGAAGACTATTGATATAACTTCTTAACTTAAGTATCTTAGTAAGATTATTAAAATCTTTGTGCATTGTAAGAAATAAAGTTTGAATTTATTAAGATACTTTAGATATTAGAAAACTTATATATTAGCTTATTTGACATCTATAAGGATAAAGAATAGTCTTTATGTATTATGGTTCAAATTATTTCATTTCATTATGTTTAAGAAAAGGTTAAAAAGATCCAATGTTCTTGTCTTTTTTTTTTTTTTTTTTTTTTTTTTAAGTAGATCAAAGAGGTAAATTTATATCAATTGAAGAAAAAAATTAAGATCTACTAACTTAAGAATGATATGTATTAGAGCTAACATGTCATTGTTTATAGCAAGATCTTCTATTTTGTTAGATTTAAAGCAACAAGGCTATTATTGGCTAAGTTAAGGAAATACTTGGCCAAGTATTGATTTCATTTAAAGCAACAAGGTTAGTAAAGCCAAATATTTCCTTAACTTTGTAGTTAGCCCATCTAATTTGAATCTATTTGAAAATTATGTTAGTCTTCTTTTAAATTAATTTTTTTCTTTTTTTCTATAAGACTACTATTATTTTGGTGCTTTGAGCTATCTATAGCTATTTATATTGCTAAAATATATAAATCTATTCTTTGAACAATTAAGTGATTTTTAATTGCTACCATCCTCATCCCTTAATGCTCACTTGCCTCTAAAATATTTTCAATAAAACTATTGATTAGTATTTCTTATTACCTTTCTTTTGGTGTTGGATTTTTGTCTTTATTTCTTTTGGTGTTGGATTTTTGTCTTATATATGTTTATTATCCAAGGTGCAATGCTCATAAAATATCTTACATAGTTATGTGCACATCCTAAAGAAAATTTGTTTTTAAAAGATATTTTGTAGAATGTTACTTGTCTCTTCTACCTTATGTTCCTAGTATTGCTAAACTTGTTTTTTTTCAATCTTCTACCAATATTGGAGCTTCTTTTTATTTATTTTATTATTTTATCTTTTATGCCAATGGATCTTTTTTTACTTTAAAGGAATAATTCTTTTCTTGATTACAATATAATTTTATTAAAAAAACTATAATAACTCTTGTATATAAAATAATAATAAAAATAAAAATAAAAATCCTATGTATTAGGGTTTCTTCTTAATAATTTTCTTCCTACTCCTTCTCCTATAAATATTTATTTTTTTATAAGTGCCACCACAATTACACTTTATAAAAACTTGATACCTTTTATTTAATTAGATCTAAAAAAATGTAGAGCACATTGATCTTGCACTATGGCTGATTTCTTGTCTATTGTAGTAAGATGTTTGATTCCTACTTATTTTAAAATAATATTCAAGGATACACTTATTTTGTTTAATGTGTGTATGTGTATATATATATATATATATATATAAGTGTATATCTATTACAAGCTCTTATTTTAAACTACAAGCTAAAATATAATCATTCAACTAAAAAATAATATATATGTAAATTGTATATAAAATTTTATTGACTTCTAGATAGGTGTTAAATTGGGTTTTATTTTTGCTGCCTTGATGTATTTTATTTAAAATTACATGTTTAGACATCAATCCTAAATACATAAATAGCAATATTAGAAAATACACAATATAACAACTAGTCATTTATAGTAGCAAGCTTTAAAAAAGATATGCCAAGTAATTTTTTTTCTTACTAATTAATAGTATCATTTAAGATTTTTTTTTTAAAAAAATTAATAATTAATTTAGAGTAAAAAATTTATAATTCAAAAAATCTACCAATATTTATGTATTTTAAAAATATTTGAATGCAATAGCAGTATTAACAATTAAAATTTTACTTTAAAAAATAAGCTTAAAAATAATTAAAAATTTGAAATTTAAACATCACAATTAAATTTTTTTTAATGATCTCAAACTAATTCTACCAAATTTTTAGATTTTACAAAATATCTTAAAGTAAAAAGCAAAGCACTAATGAAATACAAAAAGTCTAAAAATACAAATATAAACTTGATACAAAAAAAAGATATATATATATATATATATATATATATATATATATATATATATCACATTAATTCTATTAACTCTATTTTAAATTTCACATCAATTATTAGCTTAATAGAATTACTTAATAATAATTTTAAGTAATTTGGTATGCTTAAGTGTTGTACTAATTTATGCTTTTATTTTATTTTATTAATAAAATTGATTTATTTGAATAATTTTTTACATCAATTTAATAGTATAAATAAAATAAAATATATATTATATATATAATAATTGATTCAAGAATATATATATATATATATATATATATATATCTTGAATCAATTTACAATTTATAAAAATTATATAGATTGTCCAATTCCAAATTTATTGTATAATTTGTATTTAGATGCAATTAATAGTACATAGAACAAATTATCAAGTGATAAATATCAGTATGTTATAAATATTGAGTTTATATGTCTTGTAATTTTAAGTTTATAAGTTAATATGCAAGTAAAGAATATTTTTAAAATTCAAAATTTTCTTATTTATACTTAGTTTGTAGTTTCTTTTTTTTCAATTAATTTTTTTCAAATTAATCTAACATTTTTTTGTTGCATTTTAAATAGCTTAAGCAAAAAGAATATTTTTATATACTAAATAGGTAATATTAAGTATATGCTAATTAACTTTTGAATATTAATAGAAATAACATAGAAGATAAGATAGAAGTTAATATATAAAATATAAGAAATTAAACACCATGTCATAATGATGTTTAATTAAAATAACAAGACTTTTAAATATGAAATTTTAAAATATTAGAATCACATACTATAAATATATAATATGTATAGATATAGATATTATAATGGATATTTATTAATATAAGGATGGTTTTATTTGTGGATGTTGCATATAATTTGTGATTGTAAATAGACTATAATTTTCTAAGTCATATTAAGTTATATTAAGTTTTACTAAGTAATACTAAGTTTTTATATTTTTATATTTTTTTAATCATATATTTTCCCCTAGTGTTCTAACTATTCACAAGACATATAATTTTGTATTTTGTGCCATTTTTCCAGCATTGTAATTTTTTTACATTTATGTGATATATTTTTAATTTTAATTTTAATTTTAATGTTTATATCTTACTACATTAAAACTAATATATATATATATATATATATATATATTAATTTCTAATTAGAATTGGTGTACATGTTTGGCTTAGACTGTATATTATATGAAGTAGTAATTTTAATAGTTTGTCTATAATATCTTTTACTAAATTTTTTTAATTCAATGTCAAATGTTGTGAATACAAAATCAACTTTGGATTTTTAAACAGTGTATTTTTAATTTGATTTTACAATAAAATAAGTAAAATAATAGATTGACAACCTATTCAACATTAAAGCAAATTAATACTAGGCCCAAGGACAAATTATAAGTACATTCTCATATGTGGTTGTAAGACCTCTTTTCTTGTCATTTAAATTTAGCTTTAATTAACTTTATTGTAAATTAAAAATGTTAGATTAAACATTTCTATTCATGTAATATCAAAATTCATTATGGACAAAAAAATTCAACCATAATAAATTTTATTATTTAAGATTATATATTTATTAAATTATTGTTTATAATTATATAATACAAATGATTCACCTTTAAGATGATATACAAAAAAATATTTTTGGAATTATAAAAAATTAATAAAAAAAATTGATTGTGCATTTATTAAACATTATGGCATTTTTGAATGTATATTATATCTTCAAAAAAAATTTAAATGTATAAATTATAAATCACATAAATTACCTTATTAATAAAAATTATTGCAACATAACAAAAAAAAAAATGTAAAACACATTATGTAATTAAATTAAATAACACATTAAAAATTTGCAAAACAATACCGTGTTCATAACATATACACATGTATTATCATTTTTGCACTAGTAGAAAAATAATTAAGACCCAATTAGAAATTAAATTGTAATAATAACTATAAAACATAGCTGGTGAAGAATAGTAAGAAAACTGACACACAAACACACAAACACACATTTAATTATAATGAAATTCAAATAATGAATTATTAAGAAATCACGTATATCACCCACATTTATTATACCAATTTTTTGAACTAATGAATAAAAATATACATAAAATGTATACAAAGATCATTACACATGAACTAAATCAACACAATGCAAAACACATGTAACAAATTATTGTCCAAACAAAAAACATAAATAAAAAAATATATTAATATATGATTTTGAATGTATACAGATATATATTTCAAAACCTCCACTTAACTACTCAAATTTCCCACCTATTGGAACATGAAATCAAAAAAAAAAAAAAAAAAAAAAAAAAAACTCTTAACATAATCCTACATTTATCATGCCACTGATTTAAACTAACGAGCAACATCCATAACTCTATACAATCCCATTGTTACGCATCCCTTGAAAAAAATCGGCTGCCCTACAAAGGTCAACATGAAGATATCTTTTTGAAGCTACTTTAACAGTCACGTCTAAATCTCCATTGAGGTCAATTTTGCTAGAATTTGTTCCTTAGACAACAAAGTATAGGTCACAATATCTAGCTTATAGTATGTAGCTCACAATGCACTTGGTTGAGTTTTTTAGAATTTGCTTGTTATCATCTCCTTCACAGAGTTTACCATGTTATGCTCATCTCTGTTCCAATTGTTGCATTCCTCCCTCCAATTTGCTGCATAACATGTGTGCAAGTCCATGCGTCGGGCACAATAATCTACCTCATACTCCAAAACTAACAAATCCAAGCTGTTTTACCTGCAAAATACATCGGCGGCTTGCTGGCAGAATTCATAGCTGCTATCCACCGCATATGAGCACACAGATTGCAGAATTGTGTTATCAAAGGATGAGTCCCACTTTTTAAGGCACAAAGAAGCCATACAAACTAGAAGTATAAATATGTTGGCCCCATCTTTGACGCCAAATTACGCCCGATTGCTCTGATGTTCACAAGATGTCTTCGCAGAGGCATAATCTGATGTTCGTTGCCAACAACAAATTACCTTTGAAGTGGCTTGAGGGGCACCAAAGAGAGATGGAAGAATCGATAGGACAAATTGTTCATCAGAAGAAGGACCTTATACCTCCATGGAATCAGTACTACCAACTAGTGTAGAACCGGGTTATCACTCCGGTTCACCAGCCTCTTCCAGCTGAGCCCTCCTTGCAGCTGCTTGTTTCCGAATGAAAATGCCCCAATGCAATGCCGCTTTCAACTTCAACCAGCTCACATATGCCTTACCATTTGGTCGAGGCTTGTGCTCATCCACAGCCTCTTCACCTGCAACTGGTAACCCAAAAAGTGGAAATGTATCATCAGTCATAGGACCATACGGACTAAATGGCATGCCGCCCATCTGTCCATTATACAGGCGGAGCAGCTGCTGAATCTGTGTTTGCATGTCCTCGCTATCTAAAAGCTCCAAGCTTTGGGAACGAATTTCATCTTCAGTTGGAAAAATTCTGCCAAGACTCTCCTGCCGTTGAAGGTTAGGCCGAGATTGCTGCTGTTGCTGTCGCTGCTCTTCCTCTTCCTCCTCCTCCTCCTCCTGCTGCTGCCGCCGCCGCCAATCACTTGTGCCTGATGTAGAAGCATTCATCAGAGCGGGATCCAAGGCATTCATGCCAGAGCTTGACGCCGTCGTGCTACTTTGAGGAGGACCCAGAGCTAAACCGGTTAGCCCAGTGTGCCCTGCAAGCAGTGAATTCTCGGGAGGATTCGGCAAAACAGGTTGATGATAAGTCTCAGTACTACTATTCATTTGCAGGACGGGTCCCGTGATACTCTGGTTGTCTGGAAGCTGACCAATAGGACCAGGAAATGATCGTGGAGCCATATTTATTGGTTTCTGTCCGTACGAAAGAGACTCCGATCTTGATCCACTACCACTTCCTGCGCTATCTGCATAATGGTGAATGAAAGTAACGAATCAGCTATAGAAACGTCAAACGTCCAAGAACACATTCAAGCTGAATGTGGAATAAAAAGCGCTTTCAGCAGCTCACAATAGCACCGACAGAACCATCTGAACCCACACTAAAGTAGACAAAATTGATACAGGTACCCTTCTGCAGTTGACAATGAAGTTGCCAGAAACTGGTTAGAACGTTCTACATTACGTCTTAACCTACAATCAAATTATGTTCTTTATGTAAGTCAAAGCCCTAAAAGTTCTTAATTCTTTTAGATATCTAACTTTGTTGGCATATATCTCCAGAACATAAGCACTTAAAGATGACTATGACTGCAAGAGTTGATATCTACAGTCCACATAATCTCCCACGGCGTGTTCACAAGGCTGACTCTTCTATTGTGTTGAAAGAAGTGCTGCAGTGATTGTCCCAGCACATGCGCAATAGTATTTACGTTACACGCATCGTCTTCAAGTTGCATACCCACAGTACCCTGGCAGCTAAACGTCCATTTGCCAAGCTATACCTGAAAGCTCTCCACAGAAACTCCTGTGGGTAGTGCTGACACCACTTCATGCTAGTCCTCAGGAACTTTAACTCAAAGGCTGCTCCTTACTCGCCCACCATTAAAATTCTGGGTAAGTATACTCATGCAATGACATCCTCTAAAAATAATTTGCATGTCTGTAGGCTTGCTGATGGTTCAGACTCGGACCTTGGGAGTGGATATTGGAAATATTGGACACACTGGATACTTTGCGTCCACCAAGTGGGTCCTCAGTGCGAGTGTCGAACCCTTTTGCTTGATGTAACGTCTTCACACCGACCAAAGCCTCTCCATCGTACTCCACCACATTCTCCCAGTTCTCATATGCTACTTTTACTAATTTGTCCACATAAACCTGGGCATCAAATAACCTAATTCGTTCAGAACGAAAGTCACTGACAAACGTTAAGGAAATTGGTGTACATAACAATCACTAATAGAACAAACACAACATCTTCGACTGTAATTCAAATTACGCTCATGTGACGGAAAGCTTAAGGAGAGCGTAGTGACACCACCTTCTCACTGTCAGAGAGAGAATCCACCGACATATATGAACCATCAGCAATAAGCCCCATTAGCTGAAAGATGTTGTTGAATATAACGCCAATATTCTGCTTCTCGTCGGCGTAGTATACGTGTAACTTTCCACTCAAAACGCAAGTCTTCGCATGCTCCACCGTGCCTTCCCAAATCTTGTTCGACATTCCATTTCCCAACATCTGGACAAATCAAACAAAATTAGAATCCGAATTTTCACGATTAAAATACCATACATGATAATGCGTGACACAAGTTAAATTGTGATACTTACGTTCCGCAGCTTTAGAGGATTCATGACAACCAAGCGCAGAAAATCCTCGACTGTCATAATACGAGATTGATTGAGACGCTTGTGAAAGGCACCGTCCTTGCCAATCTTTTCCAACCGCCAAACCTCATCATTCAGGGCTGGCGGGTAATGTTTCTTGTACACTGCAGAATGTGACCAACAACGATGCTCAGAAACAGAATTATACTCATTTTTTATAGTTCCACAAATTAATCATACTTCTTCATGTGATAATAAAAATGCAAGAAAAATTACTATATGCCAATAATTAACAAACTCTGGAGTAAATTGTAGGTTTAAACCAGTAAATCACACGACGATAACGAGCACAGCATAGAGAGGTCACATAACAGAATACTTCGGGTCACGAAATAATCTAATCAAGATGAACGAGAGGTTTGAATCATACGCTCTCCACGGTGATCCTTCACAGTAAAGGCCTCAGTCTTGGCTTCTCGAATTCGCAATCCCTCACAAAATCCAGATGCAACTTTCACGCCAAGTCGGAATTTGCGACTGCGAATCCAACTGGAATTATCTGTAAACGTCAGCTCTCCCAAAGTACCTACTCCATCCTTTAAAGTGACAGTGAGGTCTCCAGTGAGAAGTGGCCTTTTCCCGTCTCTCTCCCTGACCTCAGAATTTTCAAACTCTTCCCGAGTCCAAGTGTCCTCGTCCTCTGCTGTGAAATCGCCTTCTAAAACTACAATGTCCAGCTTGGCGTAAGCCTCTGGACCAGTGGTAACAACTTGGCCGGTGCCGGCATGCTGTAGAACAACATGAATTGCCAAACCTTGCTCTCCCTCAACTTTGCTCCCAGTGAAAAGAGGAAGAGCTAGCTTATTCCTGAATTCCAAGCGCAATTTTTTTTGGTCTGGGCCTTGAATCCTTTCAGGTGAAGGTCTGCAAACATTAATTCAAGGAACAAAGTTTGTAATCAGAAACGAATTTGAGTTACGTTGATACCCGAATAGTAAGTAGATACAATAGTACAGTAAAAGTTCACTTAACACTGTGAAAAAAGGACATGATGCATACCGAATTCCCAATTTTGGAGGAGCGAACTTAGCAAGAACACGTTCAACCTCCTCTGCAACCTGCATTGTTTCATTGATCGAACCATTTATAAGTGTTACATAAACCTCTTACCCCATTCATTTAGTTGAAGCTGCACTGAACACCAAGTTCCAGTTCTAGTTCAACTGGAATCAACTAGTTCAATTGGCGCCATAAGTTACTTAAAGTAAACGCTCTGTACCTAACAAACGATTCTAAACATGATCAGTGAAAGTAGAGGTCATCTCCTCTACTCAATTAGATTGTTGAAGCCAGGACAAAAAACATCGAGTGCCCCTTTCAAAATTGGGAACAATGTGTGAAAAAGTACTTACAATACGTCGAAGCATAGGCTCCAAACTTGAGCACAGTTTCTCCAGGCTATCCTCTTTCACAGCCTCCGCTATGATACTGCATCATTAAAAGAAAATAGGCAATGGGTTACCACTGTAAATCTCTAGTTATAGTTTATACTGAACCTCATATTGCCTGTGCATGGCATCAAGCAGACTAAATAGTATCAATAAGAAGTTGTCCAAACCTGGCAGGCTGGGATCGAAGACGTTTGTTGTCCGATATGCCATCTTTCGAAGCATCCCTATCAAGAGGTCGTTTCTCTCCCCCCATGGTCATAGGTGTGGTTGAAATAACTCCAGAATGACCTAGAATCACAGTCGAAATCAAGTTGCTGATGAAACGAAGAAGTTACTGATCTCGCAATTAATTTAGAATCTCCACCGAAATTCAAGTCTCCTTTGAGCACATCCAATCTAACCCTGCTAATGATGAAGGAAATGTCTTTTGAACCACTTCGAACTTCCTCGCTTCAAATGAGCCACAATTTAACATCGACCCCAACTGCGTCGGGTTACTGTGCATTCACATCATCAGCTCCGCAGTACATAGACGTGACGATATCCGCTAACATCGACGCAGACTTTACCTACGATCATAACCGTAACTCTCCCTACACCCTCGCTTTTCGCAAACCTGTCAAATTGATTGAGACACACCCTTCTCCCGGCAGCGAACCGAAATTTCCACGAGATCCTCCGTGCTGTAACAGTGGTGAGGAAACCTCTCGCTACCATATTCCAATCGAAACCACAGGCGACTCCGTCATCCTCCCCTCCCTGCTACAGCATAACCTAAATAGCAATCGTAAGGGAATTCATTCCACGGTCTACACTTCCACTACAACAGACCTAATCCTTCCGAAAGATCATCGACACAGTGCGTGGACTGGTATTAGAATAATGTACCCACCGAGGGATATCCAGCGGTAAGGGTTGTACATTTTCACTATCCGTGGCTATTTCAGGTTTTGACTTGAGTTGGTGGGGTCGGCTATGCTTGCCGACCCCATAGTGACCAAAAATAATGTCAGCTATGGGCCTTTGTTGTCTATACCACTACAGATCCGAAGATCCCCGTGGTATTACATTCCTTCAGCTCTTTTTAGGTATTGCCCTTTTAGTTTTCACTTCCTACACACTAGGCTACTACTTTAGGGCTTTCTAACTGTTGAGGACAATGATAGGTAGAGTGGTAGCGAACTGGGATATAAAGTTGTTGTCCACCAGTCCGATTTGGTGGTGGGGTATCTCCGGTGGTTGGTGCAGTGGTGGTATTTGTGACGAGTACTGAAGAAGTTGAAGGTTTGTGAAATGCAGTGGAACGAATTATGAAATGATTACGAGCCTGAATTGAAGAAGTTTGCAAGTTGCGAAGCGGATGAGCGACGAGGTTGTGAAGACACAGTGTGGGTTTGCAACACGGTGGAGGGGGAGCGATGGAGAGTATGATGGTTATTTGACTCGAGGGTGAACTGTTTTACAGCGTGTTTTACGATGCATTTTTGAGATTTAGCATTTCTACTATCGATCCTCAATTTAGCATTTAGAGTAAGGAGTGGTCATGTAGAAGGTTTGCCTCGAATCGGAAAATCGCCAATCAAGACCGTGATCACGATCAGATGCGCATCTTTTGCGAGCCTTGAAGGATACCGGAATTCAAGGTCTTGAGGTGGGTTGGCTTCCATTGGACGGCAAAAGTTGCTCTCGGAGGTGACCCACAAAGCTTGTATCCCAACCGGAAGAATCCTCGACCTGCGGATAGAATTCCTGCGGCGAACCACGTTTGCTACTGACAAACACCATTCACGCTTCTGGTGCTTTTTGCAACAAGTGCTGATGCCGTTGTCACCATCTCAAGTCTCCCTCAGGTAAGCCCTAATTCTCAGTTTCAAGCGATTTGATGAGGTTCTGTCACAGCTAAATGGAGTTGATGTGTTGCCCAGGATTTGGCTTTTGTCATTCAATCTCTTCTTCACAAACTGAAACAGGTCTCGCACATGAGGACGAGTCGATCATCAAGTCCAAGGTCGAATGCTGAAGCTTGTGCATGGTTTTGTGAAATAGCGAAACATTGATGTCGGCACTTCATCAATCTCTTCACCAAAAAAAACACGGTAAATTGCACCTCTTATGGGATAATTCTTCTTCTTTTTCTTTTTATTTTGCTTATTTTTTGTTCATTATTCGTATTCTTTTTGTTATGCGATGGATCCTGTTTCTGCCATGCAGTTGCATGAGAAAGCTCTGTCTTTTAGTTTTGTTGCCATTAGGCTTTGAATTATTGAGACATTTGGGTTGAATCTGTAGTATTAGGTGAAATTCAAGCGTAGTTGCATGTACAAGTGGTGTTGTTTGTGATGTTATGTTTTAGAATTATTGATATGCAGGAAGATTTTCTTTGTTTTGTTTGAAAAAAGATTGTTTGATTTTATTTGTAGATTGTTAAAAAAAAGTGGTGTTTTTCAAGGGCGTTTATTATTTAAAATTTGATATATGTCTAATGAGTGTATTTCACTACAATGATCTACTCAAACTGACAAGTGAACTGTGATATGGACAAATAAAATAATTGCTACAAAACTGGAGTTTTAAATAGATTTTTTTAAGTAGTAGAAATTGGAATGCTTAGGAAGTATTACAATAGTATTTTTAAAAATAAAATTACAAACTTTTTTGTATTATATTCAAGACCAAACAACATTGTCTGATGTTGGTGGTTTATTTTTGGTTACTCTATAAACATTATTTAATACCAATTATAGTTATTATTTACAATTTGATGTTTTTATTTTTTAAAGAATTTGGCAAGCCATGTTCATATTTTTAAACTGTTACACAGTAGAAGATTGAAAGTGTGGATTGTTTTTATTTAAAACCTAATTCAATCCAAGTGTGTATTAGTTGTAAATTAGATGAATTGGTATAGGTTTATTTTATTTTTTGTATTTCTTAAATTAAATTTGGTAGAATAGGCAATTTGTTGAAATTTTTAAAAAATATTATCATATTTATTAAAGTAGATAACAATTAAGAAATTAAGGAATAAATAGTTTTTAATTTACAGCAATGCCAAAACGAATTGGGTGTACTTGTACATTATTACAAATTTGAAAGTAGTAAATATATGCAAAAGTTATTTATAAAATTTGTTAATTTATCCAAAAAAAAAAGAAAAAGAAAAAGAAAATTAGCTAATTAAATTTTGGTTTAAAATTTTAAAATTTCTCTTTCTATCTTGTTTTCTACATGTCTTTTATTAATAACAAATATATAATTCTGTTGCAATTTTTAAAAACAATACTACCAAATTATAGCATTTAATATGTGTTACCAATGTTATATATACTATAAATATATAATGTTGATACTCAATTGATGTTTAAAAACCACTAAATATTATTTAATATACCATGTAACTTTAAATTTCTAATATTTCCAACCAAATGGTTATAACTAAATATAATATTTTATTTATATCAAAGATTTTGACATTTTACTATTTAATATTTTTATCTAGCTACTTTTGGCAATAGTATTATATATATATATATATATATATATACACACACACACATATGTATGTATGTGTAAATATATTAGTAAAAAACAATTCTAATAAAATGCATAAATAATTCAAATACTCTTTTAAAAACTAGTTTTAAAAAAATAAATCTTATATACTTATTATTGCAAAGTATGTTATACTTATTATATAAGTTTTTTTAAAATATATTTTTACTATTCTTTTAATAAAGAACTCTAATGCACTTAGTGCATATCAACATCTTCCACATTGTAAACATTTCTGAAATAACTTCTTCCTTATCTATGCAAGAATTCATTTTTAGTGCATGAATAAACTCTTTTTTTGAGCATGCTAAAACTCTCTCTCTGTGCATGCAAAGTAACCATTAAATGCATGAATTGTCTAATTTAAACCTATAAAAACTTTACTCTATATGCACAAAATGCAATAACCATTAGTAGGACTTCTTTATCTCTCTTAATATTTATACCTGTAGTGACTTATGTAACAAATATATAAATTTTGGCACTCAAACATATTATGTCACTTTGGTGTTAAAAGGTACCACAAATTATTTGTAACGTTTGATTTCTCCTTTTCTTTATCATTCATTCATTAGACTTAGTAAGACTTGACTACAGGGGGATGGGAATGTGTACAGAGTCGGCGAGGGAGTCAGCCCACGACTGGCGTCGGTGCAGTCTCCGTCACTCCTTCCCGTCGTCGTCGTCATTTCTCCGTTAATCCGTCCCTGCCTCGCCGTCGTCATCGCCGTCGCTCCGTCACCTGGTCGTCTTCGTCGCCGCCGCCGTGGATCTTCCAACTCCAGGCACAAGACACACGAGGGAGGGGGTCGTGGCAGCGTCGAATCACGCTGCTGCATCCAGCTCCGCTTTCTGACCACCTCCCACTCCCTCCATAACTGCCACTGTTGCCAGGACTTGAATGTCTCTGGACCCACCCAGTATGGCCTTCAGGTTTGCATTCGGTTTCTGAAAATCTGGTCACCCTGTGCGGAATCTGTGGTCGTTGCCAGTATCAGACCAAGGTTCTCATTATTCCCTACACAATTGAGCTTCATCTCTGGAGAAACTATCTTTAGATGTCATTGACTACAGCCTGTTTGATATTAGCCGATTGTTCGTCATTCCAAGTCAAGCTCCGCTTTGTTACGAAGCTGCGAGCTCAAGGTTTCAGTTCATTTTCTTTTATGAGAAGTGCCGTAAATCGGAGCTCTGACTCTTGTGGCATGCTTTTCTATTGACTTCCCTCATTTGCCATGGCATCTAGCTCCGGATTTTTCACCCTAGTCCTGTGTTGCTCCGGCATGTTACTATCAGGCCTTGTTCAGTCGACCGTGAAACTTTGACTTCATCGTCTGAGGTTTTCGCGTCGTGCCTGTTGCTGTCAAGAAATCCCGCAGTTGGTTTGTTGGGCATTTTGGGTGTGTGAGCTCACGGTTGGCTCTGCAGCTGGCGGCGTATTTTGGGAGAGAATTGTAAAGTTTTTGTTCGACCTTTGCTTGGCAGCTGTTCTGTCTTGGGCTTATGCTCTCGGTCAGTTTCATTTTTGGGCTCCTAGGAGCCAGGTCCCCGGCGAGCGTGGTGCGAGGTCCGGCAACGTCTGATTTGATCACTGCTTGGCACATACTAGCTTGGCTTTCTTAATCTTTTAGTTTTTCGCCTGGTGATCGTTCTAATGAGTCTAGCCAGGAGCTATGCTCTCAGATTAATTTGGCTACTTGCCCCACTGGATACATGACCTTAAAATCTGGTGGTTAGCAAGAGGAGCTTCAGCAGATGAGGGCATCGGGAATTGGATTCCGTCTCATGAGAGCGTCTACCGGTTTGTAAGTTTCCATCTGACCACAGATTTGCAGATTGTGGAATGTTCTCTTAAGATATCTCCCTTCATTTCAAACCGCTTCAGGTGTTTTTAGTCTAGTGGATTGTCTTCCTTGCATTTCTTTTTTGAGTAAAAGTGCTGCAGGAGTGATGAATATGATGAGGACTTCAGGGAGAAAGAGAGAGAAATACCAAATTTGGCAAATATTGTTTATGAATGACTCGTCACAGAAGGGCTTGCGAGATTAGGGTGGAGCCAAACCCATTTAAGTAAAGTATTCGTGTTGGTTTAGGCTTTGCGTTATGCTGAGAGTCCGTGTGTGATACTTCTTCAGAGATGGAGAGGGTAGGAGACAGTATATCCGGAGTGGGGGTGCCGGGGCGAGCTGGAGTCGGCGATGTATTTCTGTTTATTCAGACCCCAGAAAACTCAAGCAGCTGGCCAAAAGGTCCCAGCGGGTTCTCATGCTCACTCTGGGTTTGCTCACCATGATCTTTCTCTTCTTTAGGGTTAGCACTGACTGGCACTCATTTTTTGGGCAGTCCAGACATACCGTAAGTACAAGGTTAGCACTTCTCTCTTACACATGTGCTCCTTTTGAATTGAAGCTACCTCAGCATTTTTAGAAGAATAGATCTTCCTTGCTTGTGGATTTAGGCTTTCTTTCCACCAAGCAGACAATCAAAGTATTGCCTGCTCGTTGATGAGAGCTTGACCTAAAATACATGCGCCATTGCAGACCTAGGGTAAGGCCAAACCCCTGCACTTCCAATTTACCAGAAGTGTATAATATTGATGATGGAGGAAAAGGAGCCTCGAGTGATGGGAAGTCCATAACAGGCAATGTGGCGTCGCTGCTAGAACGGAACCTTCAGTTAGGCAAGAGGCCATGTATCGGACTGCTCAACATCGGCAGAGATGAAGCTTTGGGATGGCAAGAGTATGCGCATGGACGCACCCCCGTCCTCTTTCCCTTTGCCCAAGTTAATCAGAGCCTTGCGTGGTCGGATTTTTATCCCGAGTGGATTGACGAGGAGGAGCTCTTTGAAACTCCAATGTGTCCGCCTTTGCCCTTCCCATGTGTGCGCGAGAAGACGAATCTCGACCTCTTGGTCGCCAAAATGTCTTGCCAAAACCCGCAAGAATCAGGTGGAGAGCGGAACGTTCAACGACTGCAGCTTCTCCTGTCTGCAGCCAGCATTGCAAGCCAGACGGGAGATGAGGCAATGAATGTCCTGATCATTAGCGAGTGTAGGCCGCCGTTGAATATCTTCCCTTGTGGAGAGCTCCTGGAACACGAGGGAAAGATGTGGCTGTACCACGTGAACCTTGTCAACATGAGGAGCCGGTTGGTTCTACCAGTCGGATCGTGCGAGCTTTCGTTGTCCATTAACTATCCAGGTACAGCATAATGATTCGTGAGATAGAGTTGTTCTCCCTGTGGAGTATAAGCTTTTTATTGATTAGCCTTGACGATTGGTTTGGCTCGTTTAAAATTGGTGTGTTTTTGCTGGCAGAGCAACTTGCTGCGAGGACGAGCAATGAGAGGATGCAAGCCTACGTATCCATGGTGCACACTGATGCGTCTTATGTCTGTGGGGCAATTGTATTGGCACACAGCATTCGTCTGTCCGGCTCTACACGGGACCTAGTTATGCTGGTGGACTCTAGCATCCTTCCCGAGCAGCGCCGAGCCTTGGAAGCAGCAGGTTGGCAGGTGCGTGAAATCGAGCGAATCCGCAACCCGTACGCAGAAAAAAACCGCTATAACGAATGGAACTACAGCAAGTTTCGCCTCTGGCAGCTCACAGAGTATGATAAGGTAAACCCTAAACCTTGAACAAATGTGTGTGTGTGTGTGTATGTGTGTGTGTGTGTGTGTATGTGTGTGTGTGTGTGTATATGTGTGTGTGTGTATGTGTGTGTGTGTGTGTATGTGTGTGTGTGTGTATGTGTGTGTGTGTGTTTGTTTGTTTGTTTGTTTGCAGGTTTGTCAATTGTAATATGGAGAGATTAATTCTAAAAAGGCTGCCGCTGGTTGTTTGCAGATTGTTTTCATCGATTCGGACCTTCTCGTGCTGCGCAGCATTGACTTTCTATTTCAATTGCCTGAGATTTCCGCTACTGGTAACGACCTAAACCGCTTCAATTCGGGAGTGATGGTGATCGAGCCCTCCAACTGCACGTTCGGCATCCTCTTGGATCAAATCATGGACACCAGATCATACAACGGCGGCGATCAAGGTTACTTAAACGAGATATTCCCATGGTGGCACCGTCTTCCGAAGCGCGTCAACTTCCTGAAGCACTTCTGGTCGAATGACACTGAGGAGTTGGAGACTAAGACTCGCCTCTTCGGTGCAGATCCTCCTGAACTCTACGTGCTCCACTACCTGGGCATGAAACCATGGGTTTGCTTTAGGGATTACGATTGCAACTGGAACTTGAAGGAGCAACAGAAGTACGCGAGTGATTCGGCCCACGCCACTTGGTTCAAGATTCACGACAGCATGCCAGAGAACCTTCAACAGCAGTGTTGGCTCAGGACTTTGGCTAAAGCAGCTCGGGAAGTGGAGCGCAGGGAAGCGGAGGCTGAAAACTACAGCGATGGGCATTGGAAGATCAAAATTAGGGATCCCCGGCTGGAGTTGTGTCCGACTCCTGAGCATTGTGATTGGGAGGAGATGATAAGGCACTGGAATGAGCCACCACAGCTCAATGCCACCGCAAACGCTTTGAGCCCAGAGTGGAATTAGTAGGACAGCTGGTTCGCTTTAACAAAGTCAGGGCCCATTACAAACAAGATAGTTATACAAAAACTGGTTTAAAGATCTCAGGAATCGGCCCAAATTCTTGAAATGTGTGATTAATGTACCATTAAGGCAATTATCCTATCAGTAGGCAATATGGAGAATATATTACAGATCAGGGTCTCTTTATGCAGATTGGCGAAATGTTGAAGCATCAATTCAAGGACTTTTGTAGCAGGGGACGCGTTTCTGAAGGTCATTGTTGTCGTAAGCTTTAACAGTGATGAAGTCGCTAGAGAGCGCTTGAGTGATTCGCACTGGTTGAAAAACCAATTTTTGGGGATTTGTATTATTATGCTGAAGGCTATGTTGCACTCTGGCAAAATTTATGTCGTCCCATTTATGATTCTTTTGCTTTTGCTCGTGTAGTATTCCAGTGATATCAGAGTTGGTGCGCAAATTTATTAGTAAGGAATGAAACATCTATGTTATTGGTTTCTACTTGAATTCCTTGCTTGTGGTAGCGTTTTGGAGAGATAGAATGGGCTGGAGCAGATGTAAAACTCTCTCATGGTCGAAGTATTTTTGCACAGGTTTCAGCTTTTGAGGTTGTCGTGCTAAATGTGTCCCTTCTAGTGCAACTTGGTGTGCATGAGCAGCACAGTGTGTCCATGCTCATCTAAGGCTCTGACAATGGATTAAAAATAGTCACCTGAACGCGGCGTTTTCCTTCCAAAATTCTGATGAACTTGTTTTCATAAGCAAGGATGTGAAGCATGATAAGTAGTAATTATCCACATGATCGAAATTCCACACAACAATGTTTGCCAGATGTGAAAGTCTGTCGCTCAAGTTTCCCTGCCCATGTAACATCCTATTCCCAATTCAGTGAAGTGTTTAAGAGAGTATGTTGGTGAGGATTACTTCTATGTATAAATTGGTGGAATATAGTAATGGGTGCGTGAATGAGGATGTTCGAAGAAGATAACCCTGGAGGAGAATACCACAAACAAGGTTTAGAGACTGCTGTTTTTTCCAATAACTGAATCTGTCGGAGGAATGAAAGACGAACAGCGATGACCACATCGAAAGAAGAACGGCGATGACTTGATGAAAGAAGAATGAACTTCGATAGATAGCCGTTGGGGACACTAGCAGCGTCGGACCACTTTCCTCACCCTTCCCAACATTCCCAGTCTTACAGAAGGTCACATTCCCCTCGTTGCCCTCACACACACCAGTGTACCTTTCTGTCCTACCTTCAATCAAGCGCACAATCACACTCATACTCTCTAATAACAGCTTTGATACTTTGTGGATACTGTACTGATTTCTGGATTACTCACTGATTGTTGTTTTTGTGTGAGTTGTATTGTACATGTGGATCATCGTTGTATTGTGGGAATACAAGCTGTGCAGGGTTTCGGATCCGGCTGTCCTTAGTGAGAAACCTATACTGTAACCAGGACAGACAATGGCTGCAATCGCTACGGCATTCCAGACCCCGACCAACAATGCGGATAATGGAAGTTGGAAGCGTGTTCCTCTGAGAGAGCGCAGCAGTCCTGAGCCTGTTGTGACGAAGAAGACGGTCGAGTCGAAGTCTCTTGACAGATCTGTAAGGAATTTGCATGCATGAGGATCGCTAGCAATTCTCTGTTATCAGTGTTGATTGAAATTCTTAGTTCTTGGAATTCCACTGCCATATCTAGATCTTCAGAAGGTAGTGTACCCGAGTTTTAGATATTGCGTATAGGCTGACGCAGACTGATTAAGGTATCAGGAGAATTCGAATTTCGAGGGTTCTGAATCTGAATCGGATTGATTTTAGACCGATCGTTTCATCACCGACCGAAGTGCTATGAATTTTGAGATGGCGAATTACCTCATCTCGAAGGAGAAATCATCTGACGCTAACTTCCAATCCAAGGATGTATATAGGAATCAACTTGGGGAGAATCTACTGAACGACCACTGTCAAGAACAGAGTCGCATTCTGGCATTCAAGAGCAAGCCTCCTCCTCCTCCCGAAGGATTCCACAACGGGAGGAAGTCCCTGTACTCTCAGAATATTGCAGCCAGTGAGGCAATGCCCAAGAATAAGTTCCGTCACATTCCACAAGCTCCTGAGAGGACTTTAGATGCGCCTGATCTCCTTGACCACTACTACCTCAATTTGATGGACTGGAGCTCCAATAATGTCTTGGCTATTGCTCTCGGCAGCACCGTATATCTTTGGGACGCTACTACCCGCTCCATCGAGGAGCTAATGACGGTACAGGAGGAAGGGCCGGTCACAAGCGTATCCTGGGCTCCAGATGGCCAATATCTCGCTGTGGGGTTGAACAACAGCACTGTGCAGCTCTGGGATTCATCGTCTCTCCGTCAGGTACGTAAGTTTATGCGGTAGTTGTGTTGTAGAAGCATAGTAGATGTTAAGATGGATGCTGTACAAGGTTTGTAAGCTAGTTGCCTATCTGAAAAGTCAAGTTCGTGATGCAGCTTAGGACATTGAGGGGTCACTCGGCGCGTGTGGGCTCCCTAGCATGGAATGGTCCTACGCTAGCAACAGGAAGCCGCGACTGCACTATTTTGAACCACGATGTGAGGATTCGCCACAATGTGATAGGCAAGATGAGTGGCCACGAGCAAGAGGTCTGCGGGCTCAAATGGTCACCCTCCGGCCAGCAACTCGCCAGTGGTGGCAATGACAATTTGCTACAAATCTGGGACTCAGCTGCGGCTTCATCCTTTTCATCCTCCTGCCTTCACATCCTCGATGAGCACCAGGCTGCCGTTAAAGCTCTTGCATGGTGCCCGTTCCAAAGCAACCTGCTTGCATCAGGCGGCGGAACTGCCGATCGGTGCATCAAGTTTTGGAACTCGCACACGGGCGCATGTGTGAATAGCATTGACACGGGATCCCAGGTGTGTGCTCTACAGTGGAGCAAGCATGAGAAGGAGGCTCTAAGCTCTCACGGATTCAGCCAAAACCAGCTGTGCCTGTGGAAGATGGCCATGGTGAAGATGGCCGAGTTTACGGGCCACACATCCAGAGTGCTCCACTTGGCCCAGAGCCCTGACGGGTACTTTGTGGCCTCCGCTGCAGGCGACGAGACCTTGCGGTTCTGGCAAGTATTTGGAGCCCCTGAGACGAAGCAATCATGGCTCAAACGGGCCACGAATGCTGGTAATGCGCTTAACTGCTTGACCAAAATCAGGTAAGCAATCCAGGTGAGTATTCTCGTACTTTCATGTGATTTACTGTAATTATGTACATACTTAGGTTTCATAGATTATCCAGTATGCCCTTTCTCGGAGGATTGTCGACTCGTTTGATGTTGTGCCTTTGTTGATTGTATTGCAAACCACACATCCCCTCTAAGGGTTAACTATTCGGTGTTTCATAAACGCCAACAAATCTGCTGGGTTTACTACTCCACTTCCTATACGATGTTGTACTCTCCTTTGTCGATTAACTCGTTACTGTTTACTACACACTGTCAGAAATTAGTCTTCCACTTGCGTTACTAAGCACCAACCCAGGAATTACACATCCATTAACTATTACTGAAATTTTGGTAAGAAGTTGACGTAGCTTCCAGGGACTTATGTCAGAAGCATATGTTTCAAAAGGTACGGTACCAAAGTTAAGACAAAGAATAGTGTACACACAATAGTGTAAGTAGTATGAAGTGGTACACACTGTCACGTAGCAGACCATGCACTTGAGTAAATCAAACCCACTTGTCAAACTGAAAGCAGCCATTTTATACTGATTTGATTTAACAATGTCGCTGGAATATACTATTACAAAACTACAATTGACAAGGCCAATGCAAGTGGAGCACGTTGAATTCACTCGCAAGTTATGCATATTCAGCCATGCGTTTTTTGATGGAATCACACCTTATGCTACATTCTGCAGCAAACGCCGATGTTCATCAATTCCTAACTCAATGAATCATTCACTTATGAAGCGGCATGCTGTTTCATACCCACATGTGAGCACTTTCACAAACAGATGTCTATCTGCAAACAACATTGAAATGCGATGTAACTAACTACAACCAAACTAATTAACTTTGCAACTCTTGCGAAGGAGAGTGCAACGAAAATGTACGTACTAATTGAAGACTGTCTCTGTTATACTTCATTCTCGCTCACAGCTTTGGGCTTCTGCTCGTTGTACATGGGGGTCACCGTCTTCGAAGATCTACCTTGAGCTATCAGATATTGCCACCGGTCTTGGGTGAGATAGACGAGAGCACAAAAACTCAGCTGGATTGAGAATAATACTTGAAGTGTCCGCAAGCTCGTTCCACTCATCACCTCGTACGCATGCAGCCCAGTGTAAATGTTGTAGAATCCCAAAACCACTCCAGCAGTTCCAAGAATCCAGTGGATACCATACCAGACTGGTCGGGATCGGACTCCACTGCATATACCAGAAAATATTGAATTAACATGGATTCTGCGATAATTGGTATACTGTACTGAAAATGAGTTGTCCGAATTTGAAAGAAAGTGAAACTACGAAAAAGAACGAAAACGCAATGACACGGAATTATTGTAAGATTACTTACTGGTCAGGACGAATAAGGCCCACAAGTGGTGCAAGCCACACCAATATCCACAACGCTAGACCAAGCCGCTCATGGGTATAAGTGAAGGCATTGTCGAATTTCGTGATTGCAACTACCGCGCTGCAGATGACCGCCAACACCGCAATAACCTGAAAGGTCGATGGACAACTTAATTTCAAATTGCGCAACATCAATATGGCGCCATCAAAACATGTAACATTCAATGTCTGATGGACATGGGGAGAAAGAAAGGGGAACGTGGAAAGAGAAGTGTTGCACACCTGAACGAAGATATGGGCGTAGACTAAAGTTCTCACGGTTTTCAAGTCACCTTTCTCTCGGTAACCACTAGAGAAGCGGACCAGTATGATAGCCACAGGCATCAGAAGTCCCATGGATAGCCACATTAGCCACCCATGAACCTTAATCCAGTGAAAAGGATAAATGCGCTGCAACAAAATCATCGAGCAAGGTCAGTTTCCTGATTGTTGACTACCAATTGTTGCGCCACTCAAGGCTGAGTCAATCGATTTTCCTACAGCGAGCTAATGCGGTGATGCACTGGTTCTGGCGATGCATGAATACAACATTGGGTTTGTAGAATCGTGATTAAAATTTAGATAAGGTTTAACTCAATTTCTCAGTAATTAAAACCTCATCGTTATCAATGTAAAGAAACCGTCCAGTTCATTGCCGATTAAGCTGAGGATTGTAATTGAAAACTCAAGATACCCAGAAGCAATCCGCATGCAAAGAGACGTCAGCTGTACAATCACTACTCGCAGAGAATTTTGAAATCTACTTTCACGAGATTAGTGCTTCTTTAAAACTTAACGCTTCGGAGACTCCTCCTTCCACCCAAGTGACATGCACTGACATGCAGCAGGAAAACAAATTCAAAAACCGCATCAAACAATCGTTGTACTCACGGGAACCACTGCGCCTGGAGTCGCTGCTTGGGCCACAGACATACAATACATGAGGAAACTGACTACAAAGACCAACAACGGTGTCCTCATGATCTTCAACATGCTGTATCCTTCTCCTCGCGCTACAAATCCTGTCCCAAGCACAACGTGGATATGTTACAAGTGCAGCGGCAACAAGCTGTTCGTGATGATGAAGTAGCACTCTCAATCTCATTCTCGTCCCTCTTATACAGCAGCCACCCACCCCACACAAAAATTTGCCTAAACCAGAATCAAACTGTCGTCGGATGATGAAACCAACCCAAGACCCGCAACTAATCTCTAGTCAAAAGCAGTCGCTCATGGTCTTGAAGGGACCACTAAAGCAGCAAATCATCATTACACCGTCGCCCTCTTTAGTTGTGCACTCAAGTTGTCCCGGACAAATCTTCGAGAAAAAGCTCGAGGAGCCTCCCCTACCCTGCTCAACTACAAAGCACCCAATTACCGAAACACCAAGCGCAGTGCAACAAAAGCACATGTACAAAACAAAGATAATCGGTTTCTTTACATTGATGTAATTGGAAGGGACATCCAATTACAGCCGGTGGGACACTCATTAGGCCAATGGGACGGGATTTGGGAACCTCGTGAGAACTGTAGTGATTCATGGAAGGATTCTATCTTACGATGCAGGTGGCAGGAAATTTTGCTGTCATGAATCTAAAGTTACTTTGCGAGACGGGCTATCTGTGATTATATAAGCTCTGTCCTTGTCCCTGGTTTTCGTGGGGTTGCATCTTTCTCAAGGGAGGGGAATTCCAGGTCAGTCAATTATCATGGCCAAGTTTGCTTCTGCCTCACACTCAAGTCGTGCAGCTGGTGCTTTTTTCAGATTTCCTACGGATATCATTGTCGTTGTCGTTTGATAAACTTGTTAATCACCCAAGTAACTGTCAAGAATATATGACGGTATGCCATTTTGGTGGGGTGTCCCTCATCTATCGCCTTCGAGGGGGGCTGTTCACACTGCAACACAGCCTCTCATAAACAGTGGCAAGGTGATGCATGTAGGAAGCGTCGAACCAGCTTGTTAAGCAAGAGAGTAAGGAAATTCATCACACAGAACATCGCACTTAAAACTACATTTTCATGTGCTTTCCAATCCACCTCTACCGTTCTCAACAACCTTGATCCGCGGCGAATCATTGCTCACATGGATATATGCCACGAGCACCTAAGCAACAGGACATAATTCCGTAGCATTCTGTTGTACTCAGTGCGCTCCTCTCATCAATCTTCATGATTTTGTTAAGTGACATGACTACGACCTCTTGTTTGCCAGGGTTCTTACTCCACTGTAGGCTCCACGGCCATAACACTTTTTCACCACTCCTGATTTAGTTAAGACAAAAGTCGTAGTACTTATACACAAGCCTTTCTGACGCTTGAAGTGGATTCCATCCCACACGGGAATTACGTATAAACACACGAGTTAACCGATACCGCGCTCCTCTCGGTTCATCCATGGACATACATACATGTGAAAAGCGACAGAATGTGATGAAACTGAAGCTTCTGGCTGCGGTGGCCCAGCAGATGCGGCAGGAATACTGTGACGGAGGACGGGGGCTGTGCGTTCAAGCTTTTGCGAGTCCTGTCGCGCGTGGCACGCTTTTACGAAAGTCATGGGAAACAGAATGAGGGGAGGAGATAATCAGCTACTGCTGGTTGCATGACTCAGGTGCAGTCACCGTCTCCACCGGTGGCCGGTCTAGCTGCACGGCTGGGTCTCCGGTGTCGCTTTTGAGCTCCGGAAGCATGCAAAAGGGAGATGCTCCGGTCCAGCTGCAGGTAAGCTTTCCCCCTGAGTGCGTCAGGTAAAGCAGAGCTTGAAAACCAGGGGCACTTCCGCGCGAGCAAAGCAACGCAAAGCTATGCAAAGCGAAGCATCCACACGCTCAAGTCAAAGCGAGTGTAGCAGCATCAAGCGTACCCTTCAAAGGGCGGGCGGCGTCGTCAAAGGCTCATGTGGCGATGGCGCTGCCATTTCTTCTTCCACGGGGTACAACCAGCGATGGCGAATATCTTTACAGCATCTTTGAAGAGCAGGAAGAAGACGATGAAGAAGAAGACGACGAAGCTGGATTAGGGTTTTATTTCTCTTTTAGCATGTTTTTGTTTATATATATATATATATATATGTCGAGAGAGACATAGGTTTGTATGGAAGAAGAAAAGGAAAGGAAAACAGTACGTAAACCCAATAAAATGAAAACCATGAGTAGTGTCCAATTAATAGGATACTTTTGTAGATTTTTTTCTTTTATCTTTTAAGTATTTAACTTTAAACAAATATCTATTTACTTGAGCAACACCAGAGTAGCCTTCTTACATACCTTCTCATAATGCAAAAAAATCAAGCATCGTATTAGGTTTAATTGGGTGTCTTTTGTGATGATCTTTTTGTGAAATAACCTATCTTTTTTCTAGCATAGGTTTATACAATATATTTTAGTTAAGCTTAAGATATGTAATTGGAGGAATATTTTATTATAAATTCATATCTATTTTTGTTCATAGATAAGGAAATTGCTAACAATTCAGTAAAAATTTGAATCTTAGATCAATCAAAGACTAGAATTTAACCACAATTAGCTTAAACTAAAATCATTTCTAGTAGACTTGTGATTATTATAAAATTCTCAATGACTTATAATAGATAGTTTAAGCTAGGAAATTTAAATAAATAGTAATTTTTATTTTTATTAAAAGTCATATTTAATTATACAAAAGAAACATCTAAAAAATTAACTATTAAGATTACTTCAATTCTAAGATAAGAAATACAAAAAAATTAATTAAAAAACTCAACTAAGTATAAATAATAGCACAAAAAATAAAATCTAAGGTAATCTAAAAAATCCTTATTTGAATAATAAAATAATAAATATTTCTTTTTCTTCTTTTTTGGCCAAATTTAATAATGTATTCTTAAGATAACTTCATACCATCTATTTTTTTACAATTATCAGTATATATTACAAAAACCATAATTTCTTAACTTTTTTTTGGTCTTTGTTTTTAGAAGTCAATCTAATTAAAGAAGTAGTATGTTTTTATATTTGAAAAAAAATCTTTTAACAACTTTGATCATTTATCTTTTTTTTGAATATCAGATTTAGAATCTAAAAAACAACAAATTTCGTCATTGAAAAAACTTGTTAAGATGAAGTTTGGATTAGTAATCTTACAAAGAATGAATAATATAAGAATCAAGAATGACTACTTAATTTATACACATCAATAATTTAATTTTACTCAATAAATATTTAGGATGATATAATATGTTATTATCTTATATATTACATATCAATATTTCATCAAACATCTTAAATGTAATTAAAGTTAAAATTTGTTGATTTTACCAAAATAATTCTTAACAGCTTCTAATCTTTACATTTAAATAAAATCTAATTAAAGTTTGTAAAATATCCATATATTATATTGATAACCAAGTTTGAATGTTTAGTGATTTATTATCTTGTACAATTAAAAGAATCCTCTTTAGAGCCACATTAATAAATAGATACAAATAGAAATAACCAAACCATGTCAACAAATTGTTGGTACCAAGTAGATACTTCAAAGCCAAAGTAATGCATTTAGACAAAATGGCTTAGATATTGACAAATAGTACAAATTATTAGAAAATGGTATTTATAATAATATGTACTATGAAACCACATGGCTAAGAAAAAGGTAGAACTACAAATACCATCAAGAATTGTGAAAGCTATCTTAATATTTATGAAACTTATTTTTTAGAATTTAATACTAGCTTTAATACTACCTTATTTTCATTTCATTTTAATAAAGAAGTAAGTTGTTTCATAAATTTATATGGGAAAAGATATGTTGATTTACTTCCAAACTTAAAATTGTATCCATTTTCTTTCTTTTAAAATAGAAAAAGAAAAACAAAGTGACTATCTTTCATTATTTCCTTTCTCTGAAGGCTTGACCTAGTAGAAAAATATTGGGCAAAACAAAGCTCAGTTTTATCCTACAATTTGGCAATAAATATGAACAATCTAAATTTATATCATCTTGATGCCAACTTTAGGCTAGCAATTCTAATCTTACTAGCCTAAATTGCTAGCCTAAAGTTGTAGTAAGATTAGAATTGCTAGCCTAAAGTTGGCATCATTTTTTTATACTAAAGAATAATTTATTTAAATATTTTGTTTCAAATTAGCATAGAAGCAATAAAATTTCTTTCTTATCTATACCACCAATAGTGGCTTGCTTGGTTAGATAACCCATAAGTTCCAATGACATTTTTAAATGAATTATCCAGTTTCTGCCACAGAGCACCACAACAAAAATATGTTTATCCTGCTAACAATCTTCAGTCTGTGGCCAAGAAAATATGAGAGTACAATAGTGGATGGATTGCATGTAGGGAATCATTTTGTAGCTTACAACAGTGCTATTCATAGCTGGTCCAAATTCTTTCAGAATGTTCATGGATGAATCATAGGATGAACGAAACATAGGATGAATGCCACTATTCCCATGTCTTACTCTGTGGCAAAATTGTTGCAAAATTTTGACACAAAAAGCCCACTTTTGATCTGCTTGGGCAACTAGAACCTTATCATTATCCCCTTCATTTGTGCTGTGTGTTGACCAAAAAAATTCTTTTCATAAAGAGTACAATCAACAGTCCTACATGCAATTCTGTAATGAAAAGTCTTGTGAATCCACTGACATGAAATCACTGGTCACAATTGCACAGAAAAAATAAAATACCCCAAAAGGAGCCTTTAGTACACAGCAGGTACTGCTGATGTTACCTTCATCCATTCTGTTCCTGGGTCTCGTCACAAGATACCTGTACGATATGGCTTGAGAGAGCACACTCCATAGGCCCCCCTCTTTGCATGTAAAAACCATAGTTGAATTTTCAACCTCAAAATTGGTTGAATGTGCCTTCACTGGTTGATTATTATACACCACATTGCAACATCTTTAGTTATACTTTTCTGACTTTTGATAACAGCTTTCACAACCTGCATTTTCTACCTTTTTTTTGGGGTTTTACAAAAGACTAAAAAGATAAGGAAGACCCACATAGTTTTGTTGGCCCTGCCTTGGTTGTGCTCCATCTTCAGAACCAGCCCACTTGGAATTTTTGGTTGGATATCTTAACCAAATTTTTTAAATTTTCAAAGAGTTGAGCGTACATGATTTGTAGCTTGAGCTTTGGATTCGCAGCACACACTATATCTAAGGCATTTGTAACTGCTCCACAGACCCACCATATTGTATCAGCAATTGGTTCACCATGTTTTTCTTGTGTATTCAAGTTTGCAACCAATTTGTTCTGTCTTCAAGCTAGAAATAAATCCTAAATTATTGCCAGAGCTTTGATACCTTCAGACCTGCATTTTCCCTTCTTGCTCGTTATCTTCATCACATACATGAACTTATTTTAACAATCATATTATATAATCTTCTTATATCATTCAACTCACATTTTTTGATTTAATGACATCATTTTTGTAATTTAATGTAAAACTATAATGTTTAAGAATTTAATAATCTTAAGAAAATATATAAATTGGTGATATTTTTACTTGCATCTAATATATACTTTAAATGATAAAAAATTTAGTTTATTTTAAGAATTCTTCATAAATAATAATTACTACTAAAATTAAGATTTATATTATTTTCATAAGAGATTTCAAAATAAGACTTCAAAAATTTGTAAAATATTTGGAATGTAAAAAAAAATACATTATATATAAAGCAAGATACTTTAAATATTTTTTTAAGGAAATTCTAAATGATAATACTATATGCTTTAGAAAAATCTATTTTTAATATTAATAATAGTTAATAGAAGCTTTTGGTCCAATAAATGATTTTGTAGGTTATTAAAATATTATCTAAAATAAATCTAAGAAGAAATAAACTTATTTCATTTGGATATGTATTGTTTATAATAATTACTCATAATTTCTTTTGAATGAACTTATATAAATTTTATTAAAAATATTAAATAAGATAATTTATTAGTAATTATTTAGAATCTTGTAATTATTTTTTTTGTATTGAAGAAACACAACAAACATAACACAAGTAAGTAGAAATCAACAAGGTTGTATATAAGAGAAGTGTAGAATGAGATGACTCTCTCTTCCAATACCTATTACTTATAGGTGGTGGTAGTTGCCCTAAAAGACTTCTTCTATCTTTGACTTTGACACACATGCTCTTAAGATCCTATAGCTTGTACCACAAGGGTATCCAATGATCCTAGGATCCTTTGGCAATTCACGTATCACGAGGGTATTCTATGCCATATACTAATTATTCTTACCTAATCTTTTGGATATTCTCTAGTAGATACTTTATCTTCTTGACTTTGATTCTTTGTCTTTGACCACATCCTATGTCCATAGGATGTCCTTTCTATACGCTAAGAGTCAATCCTTTGACCATTACCAATTTATTTAAGATAATATCTTTTATTAAGTAATTTATTCTATTTTTATTATTATCTATTTATCTTAATACTCCCACTTTGTTAATTACTAAAGGCTTTCAAATCTAATACCTTCGTCAATATATGATGCCTATCTTTTATTAATGTTTTTGTCAACAAATCAACAAGCATGTCTTTTGTTGTACAATACTTCATGTCAATTATTCTGATTTCAATCTTCTCTCTAATGAAGTGATATTGAATGTCAATATGCTTTGTTTTTAAATGATGCTTTAGATTCTTTATAAAAATAAGACATCCTTGATTGTTACACTTCATTAGAGTTGCTTCTAATTATACAAGTTCAATATCCTCCAAAACTTGTCTTAACCATGTTGTCTCCATTATATCATGGCTTGCTGCCATGTATTCCGCCTCTATTGTGGACCTTGCAATTGTGGGTTGCCTCTTGCAATTCCATGAAATTGCTCCCACTCCAACAAAGAAAATATAGCCTGTTGTTGACCTCCTATCATTTGCATCTCCTGCCCAATCCGCATCACAATAATCATGCAAAGCAATATTTTCACCTCCAAGGCACAATTTGAAGTCCAATCTGCCTTTTAACTACCTCATGATCCTCTTGATAGTTATCCAATAGATTGGTCTAATTTTTGACATGTATTGACTTACAACACTCACTGCATATGCAAGATCCACCCTTGTGTCGACCATTGCATACATGAGTGAGCCTACTATTGTCTTATATGGAACATCTTGTATTTTACCTTCAACTTGAGCAAATTTCTCATCCATGAGCTTCATCAACTTCAAATTGGACTCCAAAGGTGTTCCAATAGGCTTGTAATCCTCTATATTGAATCGTTTCAACATTCTTTAAGTATACTTCTTTTGATTCATTGTGATGGTCTTCTTAGCACAATCTCTTGCAAATTCCATTTCTAAATAATAATGAAGATCTTTCAAATCACTCATCTCATACTTCTTTTCTAACTTTACCTTCAACCAATCCATCATTTTTAAAGTATTGATTAAGATGATTAAATCATCTATATAAAGGATAATAATGATAAAGAACTCTTTTGATTATATCACATACATAAAATGATTAGTCTCACTTCTTACAAATCCCTCATTGATAAAGAATGTGTCAATTCTTTGATACCATGTGCTTGGTGATTGCTTAAGTCCATATAAAGATTTCTTAAATTTACAAACAAGATGTTGCTTGCCTTCTTCAATAAATCCTTGAGGTTCATCCATATAAATGTCTTCTTCCAACTCTCCATTTAAGAAAGGCGTCTTCACATCCATTTGATGTATTTTTAAGTCCATTGCTGCCTCAATTATCACAATGGTTCTAATGGTGGTAAATTTGGCCACAGGAGCAAATGTCTCATTAAAATCAACATCAACAACTTGTGAGTATCCTTTGGCAACTAATCTTGCCTTTTATCTCACAATATGACCCATTGCATCTCTCTTGGTTTTAAACACCCACTTACAACCAATTGAAGATCGATTTGGTGGAAGTTGAGTCAATTTCCATATTTTATTGTTAACAAAAGATTTGTACTCTTCTTCCATAGCCTTCTCCCACTTCAATATATCCGTGGACTTTATTGCATCACATAAAGTTAATAAATCAGCAAGAAGTATAACATTGATATATTCTTCACTTACTTAAAGAAATATGTAATTCTTCCATCATTCATCTAGTGATTTTTTTTTTCTTATAGGATATTTTTTTTTATTTGAAGAAGATTCATTTTGATGCATTCCATGGTCTCTTCCAACCTTCTTTTCTTTTAAAGCTTGTCTTTTCTTATTCAAAAGTTGGTATTCCTCCTCATCATCATCATCATCTTCTACTTCTTCATTGTTGGTCTTACCAATTGCATACACTTTCTTTTTCATCTTCATTGACTTTTCATATTGATTGGCATCTCCACTATCTTCAATGTCTTTATCTTCTTCTTTTTTCTTTATTAAAATTGAAGATGTGTCCTCAAACATACCATTATTTCTATTTGGATACATCTCCAAGTGCTTACAAGCACTCTTATGTTCCACAAATTCAACATTACGACTTTTGATGATCTTCTTAGTATCCAAATATATTAGCCTATATGCCTTTATACCTTCACAATATTCAAGAAATATACATTTTATACCTTTTGTATCAAATTTGGACCTCATACAATTTGATATCTTTGCATAAGCAATGCATCCAAAAGTCCTCATGTATGAAACACAAGGTTTTCTTCCACTCCAAGCTTCTTGTGGAGTCATTGAATTGACTACATTTGTAGGACACCTATTCCTTGTATACATTGTATTCACCAGAGCTTCCGCCCAAAATTTATGTCCAAGGTTTTGAGCATGAAGCATACTCCTTGCCATCTCCACAATAGTTTGATTTGCTCTTTCAGCAACTCCATTTTGTTGTGGAATGTAAAGAGTAGAGATTTATCTTGCAATACCTTGTAGCTTCAAATACTCATCAAAATACTTTGAAAAATACTCACCTCCATTCTCTGTGCGCAACACCTTGATCTTGCACTCACATTGTTTTTCTACAAGTGTCTTAAACTCTTTAAACCTTGAAAAGTACTCACTCTTGGCTTTGAGGATGAAAATCCATATTTTTCTTAAAAAATCATCAATAAATGTGACAAAGTACCTTGTTCCTCCTATTGATGGAGTCCTCATAGGTCCACAAATATCCGAATGCACAATCTCCAATAATATTCTTGTACATATTACAACTCCATTTGAAAATGAAGCTCTTTGTTGTTTGCCTTGAATACAATCTTTATAAGTAAGATTGGCGCGTGATTGACTAAGATCTAAGCCACTTACCATAGATTGGAGCTCTTTCATATTTTTGGCATTTAAATGACTAAGGCATCAATGCCAAATGCCAAACTTATCTTGATCTTGTGAAAATTTAGTAAATGTTGCCACTTCAATTCCATTCACCTTCTTATAATTGATGAAGTAGAGATTGCCATCTCTAAAGCCTTTCAAAATATTATTTCAATCCAATTTCTTCACAAAGCACCCATTTATATCAAATTGCACCTTACAACCATGTGAAACAAGTTTGTTAATTGAAAGAAGGTTCTTCTTCATCTTTGATACATGTAAAACTTCCTTCAATTTGATCCTTTTGATTTGATTCTTTACAACAATCTCCACCATGATGGAGCCAATTCCAATGGTTTGCACCATGCGATTGTCTCCTAACCAAACTTTTGTTACTGAAATAGCCTCATAAGTATCAAATGAATATTTGTATGGAGTCATGTCCTTTGTAGCATTCGAATCAATGATCTATTTGGACATGACAATCATAGAGGTGCCTTCATTTGCCATAAATGCATAATCATCTCTTCCAACTTCATCATGTATATTGTTAGCATTCTCTCTATTTCCTTTCTTGGCCTTGTAGCAATTTTGTACAAAATGACCCAATTTTTCATAAATAAAGCAAGTTCTCACATTGCTTCTCACATTGTCACGTTGATTGGAACAGGTACCTTTGCCTTATCTTGAAAAGAAAGCTAAATCTTCACTTTGATACTCCTTCTCTTTTCTTTTAGTAACTTCATATGCAAGTTTTAATGTCACATAGTCCATTATAAGTTCCTTCAATCTCAAGGACTCCAATGCCACAATAAGATAGTTTTAGGACTCGAAAAAACTCATGAATAAGGTCATGATAATATCACCATTTTCTAAAGGCTTATGAACAATTACTAGTTGATTTGCAAGGGCCTTTACTTTATTAACATGAGCCATGAGGTCTTAACCTTCTTCTATTTTACAAGTAAAGAATTTCTTCTTTGTGAAGAGGATGTTGGACAAGTTCTTGCTCTCATATATGTTGCAAAGAGTCTTCCATGCTTTTGCTGGTCCTTTACAACAGATAATATGAGAAAAGTTGGCTTCATCCAAATTAGTGGCAATCATGTCGAAAGCCTTCTTTTCACATCTTTTGAAGTCCTTGTGGTCCTTAAGACTTGCATCTATGCTTGGAGGATCTTCACTCTCATCTATAATATTCCAAAGATCCAAAGACGCCAATAAAAGCTCCATTTTGACCTTCCAATGGTAGAAATTGTTGCCTCTAAACTTTTCAATCACTCTCAAACCTTCACCCTCATTAGAAGCTATGTCTAAGGAGTAGTATATCAAAAAACATTGAGAAAAGGAGTCTCTATGTGCTTAAAATTATCAAAGTAAGTTTGTACTAGCAGAATCTCAGAATGTCCTCTTATAAACAAAAGAATGGTTTCTCACTCAAAACAATCTCAACTCAACTTTTGAAGCTTTCTATAAGTATTTGCACTCTCATGAATCTCACAATCAAGTTCTTTCTCTTGTCCAAATCACTTTCTTATAAACCACATAAGATGAATGAATCAACTTTATTAATACAAAAAGACACTATCAAGGTCTTTCTATAAAGTCTTGAACTCACAAAGCAAAGAGATAAGAACTCACAAAACAATGTTAGAGATGTATAAGCTCAAGAACAACAACCTTCTTATACCAACAATCCTAACATCAACAATTATCATAAGATCTATTCCACACAAAAGCAGCAATAAGAAAATAAGTTCAATTTGCTTGAATAGCACAACAGTGTGTGGGCCTATAACCTATTGAAGAAACACAACAAGCATAACACAAGTAAGTAAAAATTAGCAAAGTTACACATAAAAGAAGTGTAGAAATATAATACAATGTTAGAATTATTTTAAAAACTCTACTTGGAATATTATTAGTGGCCATTTTTTTTCTAGTATTGTAAAGTTATATTAACAAAAAGATTTCAATAAGATTTGAATTTATTTGCTTTGTAATATTTGCTTAATTTTTAACCAACTTAGATTCTATAGCTTTAAGCCTATCTAAGGAACTTGTTGGTCTCCTATATTAATTTGCATTTAAATCCAAGCAAATATTTTTTAAATGTTGTTAATCACTCATCTTATTTTTTTGATTATTATATAAATAAATAAATAAATAAATATGTGGCTTTAGATATCTCTTCTTTTCTTCTTTAAAAAAATCTTGAAAATATTTGTCACCATGTCCTTAAAATTTTATTTAAGAATGTACTTTGATATTTTCTTGTTTTTAATCTTTAAATTTATTTACAGTACCTTGCCTTATTTAAGTGCTTGATTAGTATTATTATTATTATTATTTTTATAATAATAATAATAATAAATTATTCTTCTATAAATCTTACTTTAATTTCTATTTTTTATCTTATCTTTTAATATACTTTATCTATATAAAAATTCTTATTAAATCTATTAAGTTTTTAAATCTATTTCTAAAAAACCTCCAATATGGTATTGTAGAAAAAATTCTAAATACTTGAACTAGGATCTTTAAGACTTTAAAGTAGTGAGAGTTGATTTTATAATTTTAAAACTTTAGAAGAGTCTTATAAAATTGAATTAAAAATTTAATATATAGATAATCTAATAATGTCATATTTTATTTATTTCTATATAAGAATTTTATTTTTTTGTAAGAAGGTACTATTGCCTACATAGAATTTATCTAACTTTATTAATATCTAGATATTATTTTTATAATTATCTTATAAGAAATTCAAATGACTTTTATGTGTTAAAAAGTTTCTTAAGTAAAATCTTGCTTTGAATGAACTTTGTTTGTTTGTTTTATCTTTTACCAATATTTTTTTTTATAATTTAAATATTTGTCACATGGATTTTTTGTTATATTTTAACCTCCAATTATAATCTAAGAAAATTTCTCATGTAACATATTTTTTAGGTCTATCCAAAAAAATTCTTATCCAAATATTTATTAGACATGTAAATATTTTATACCTCCAAATATTCTCTTAAAATATTTTTGAGTGTAATTTAGATTTTTTTTTTTGCAAAAGATCTTATAATTACAACTACATATTTCATAATAGATGCAACAAGAATACAAACTCCACTTGCTCCTACCCTATTGGGATTTCCTACATAACTTGCAACAAATTTGTTGCATTGAGCAACAACAAACTTCCTAATTTGTTGCATTGAGCAACAACAAACTTCCTAATTTTTGTAATTTGTTATAATACAAAAATCTGCATTGAGCAACAACAAACTTCCTAATTCTTAAATTTTGTTACCACAACATTTATATTCTTAAAAAAATAAAATATTGTATTGAAATTAAACACTACAAAAATAGCTAAACAATGTGGGAATTTTGAGTGAATTACTTAGTGCACAAATTTTGCACAAAAAAACATTCAATTTCATAAAAGTAAAGATTAGAAGAAAAGTACCCCTCATGTGCAGCCACTTAGGTTTTCTTGTTCTTTCACAGCAATTGGAACCACCCAGATTTCTCCAAATCCCTTGGAGGTAAGAGCCACCAAAAGTGAACGATCTTCTCTACTGCTGACCCCCTAGAATGCTGTATGGTCACAGTTAAGGACATATAAATTCAAGTGAAAGAGGCAATGTAGGGGCCGTCAACTTGATATCAGGTGGAGACACTTGCACATTCAAGTCATCAGCATTGTTTGCTAGTGAGAGACTCTATTCCTTTGTGAGGTTGATCAAGCTTGATTCCTCGCCTTCAACACCACCCAGCCTTCTTCGTTGTCTTCCTTGGCCCTCAATATTGTATTCTATTCATAGTATGACCTCCCAATCTGGGCTAATCAATGCAATTCATGGCTTCATTGATAGGTGCCACTAAACTGCTTACCCTCCTCTCACACAGTCTCTGCGTGTGTATCTCGTGAACCTGATTTTCCACCTCAAGTGTTGATACTCCATGAATTCGCAATTTCCATGCACTAGTCTGTTGGTTATGTCAACCTCCTCGTTCAAGTCCACGTGCTCTTTGTCGAAGACTAGCTACCCTTCCCGGACATTCATGCACACCTTTTCGAATCACGATCGCTACTTTCTCCTCCATCGCTGATACTGTCTCACCAGAGGTTTGTCTCTTCGCCCCTGCTATGTATTGCGACGTTGCTCCATGTTGCTTTCCATTCCTACTGTTGTTCACTCTTGCCTCGATACTTGTGATGGAGTGATATTGATTGAATTTGTTTGCATCAAGCCAAATAAGTTCTTGTCGTTGTTGTCGATGTCTATCTCTTGTATGCTCAAGTCCGGATCCGTTTGTGTTGGCAATGTGGGTGTCATTTTTCGTTACTTCATTTTGATGTTGGGCATTTATTGCATATGTTGATCGGATCTAGAGGGTTGTTCTGATCTGTAGTTGTAGTCGCACATGATTTCATGGGAACCACCACTTGTGTGCGTGCTTCATGCGATTGTATTGCATCCCGTGTATGGTTCTCCTAGCTAGAGTTTTTTGACGACCCCATATTGTGATATATGGACCTAAGTTTGAGTTATGTTGGTCTGCCAGCTTGTAAGGCCAATGAGTTCACTGCAGACCTCATTACTTAAATTGCTGGGCATTCCAAAGCAGGGACAAGATGGTAGCCTTATCTGGATGCAAGTTACTGGATTTTTGTGTTTGATTTTACTCTAATTTTGTACTACAATAAATCCATTTGAATCAGATTGTTTGTTTTTGGATCTTGCATCTTCCACTAGATCATCCTAAGTTGTCTCAAATGTAGAATTGATTGAGTGTCTACATTATTTATTCCAACATCTCATATTTTGTGCATCTTTTTTTCATAATGTATTTTTATTTTATTATTAGCAAGTGCTACAATTTGGTTTTATGCAAAATCTACAACAAGCAAAGAGGTTGTTATAATCAATCACAATTGTTTTTGTAGCTTGTATATTATGTAATTGGTTACTTAAATACCTAGTTTCAACTCTACATCCTATTGCAAAGTAGTACAAACATACAGTTTATATATTCTATGGTTGTGTAGATTTTTTTCAAGAATCTATCCAAGTTAGATATTACTTATAAATAAATCTTTAAAAATTTATTTTTTAGAGGTTTCAAAATCATCCAAGTTGGATTTGTAGTAACTCTTAGGTTGTGTAAGTTATATATACCTAAAAAAGACATGTATACTATCATGTACTCTCTCCACATAGATTGACATAATAGAATTGACTATAAACTCTAAAATCTTTTCTTTGATTGCAAAAATAAAAAAAATATATATATATATATATATATATATATATATATTAAAGACTTGGCTTATCTCTCTTATTTTTATAAAAATGCTTTAAGGATTCTTTATACTTAAGAGATAAGGTGAGATGCTACAACTTTTAAATCCTTTAATAGGCTAAAATTAAAAAGCCTATGTTTATTAGCCAATCAAAGAATTTAAAAGTTATAGCCTCTTATCTTGTCTCCTAAGTATAAAGACCTCCTAAATCTTTAAGGATATTTCTAAAATAATATCTCATCATCTAAACTAGCTATACTCCTTTGTATGATGTGACTCAAATTCCTCTTATAATCCTAAAGAATTCTAGCAATGTGTCTAATACTACAAAATATATAGTACATTGCAAGCCAAACAATTGGAAGGTCTATGAAACAATTATAACAAGTTTTATAAAAATGTATATACATCTAAATATAATAAATAACTTAATAAATACTTAAAATTATATAAAAATTTATTTATAAATCTATTTATTGAATCATTTGTAAAAAAAATTATCAATAAATAAATAAATATATATATATATATAATCACTTTGCAAAGATGTATTAAAATTATATATATATATATATATATATATAAATGTGAAGTTCCTTTTTATTGTAGAAGTTCTTAAGTAATCCTTGAGTAAAATTATTAATTTAATATACTATAAAAATTATTATTTTAGTATTTTTTATGTTTTTTTGGATGGCAGTAGAAATATAATTTTATTAAGATACTTTTAATAGGTGACTGTCATAAAAGCAGAATTTTTAAAAAAAAAATATTGTTACAAGTTTGTAAAAATCGCTTAATTCTAAAATTAAATTTTTTATGTTTAAATTGTTTTAACTTTGTAATTCAAAATAATTGAAGTTTAAAAAATTAAATTTTTATTGAATATCTGTTTCAAAGCATAAAAATCATCAAATTTATTTTCTATTTTGAACCACAAGACCTTATGTTTATAACAAATAAACTTATAATTTTTTTGGGATGAAGTTTAATTTATTTAATTTAATAATTTTCAGATCAATATAAATAAATAAATAAATATACTCACTAATTATATTTATATCCTTATAAAAATAAGTCTCTAGAAAATATCGCCCCCTATTTTAAAATCCTTGAAATTTGTTTGCTCTACAACAAATACGATTGATAATATTCTCTTTATGCAAAAGAATTGTAAATTTAGTAAAATTTCAATATTATTTTCCAGATTCTCTTTTGTTTCTTCAAACCAATTTGGTGGTTATTGTGTGCCTTCTAAATTATTTATACTAAGCATTTTCTCAAGTACTTTATTGAAAAATTCATATTTGCCATGGATATAATCAAAATTATGAAAACCTTATATATATATATATATATATATATAGCTATTTATTCTCCATTCATTCTTAAGTTCATCACTATTTTTTCTTTAAAATGGCAACACATTATGGTAAATTATTTTTCTTGCACACATCAGTATTCTTCTTGACTTCACTAAAAATAAATACCTTTTCAAGAAAAAGAAAAACTCATCAAACACTGTAAACCCACCTCTGATCATTTGTTACAGGAATCATATTCTTACAAAATCCCAATAACACATTCAACAAACACACAAAATATCTCACAACCACAATGCCTGACTTCCCATCCTTTGCAACAAGAATAGAAGAGAAAAGGCAAAAGGCGTGCGAGGAGAAAAAGAAAAGAAAAAAGACAATAAAAAGTGAAAGGCGCGAGAGGAAAATCTGAAGAAGCAGAAACACCAGTGGGTGGGCGTCACGTGGAGGAACCTTATAAGCGAATCTCCTGGAAGGCGGGGATAGGGCCATCCGAACCGTCTCCGCGAAAAACCCTCGCAGAATTGAAGCCAATTCTACCGGAACTGAGCCTCTTCGATCCGTGAATTCCCGACGCCATTCGCGTGTGTTCCTCTGCTCAGATTCTCCCTCTTCACTTCTTAATTTCATTAGTTGGGTCCTTGCGTCGTGTCGGTGCTGTTTGAGGAATTGCGAAACTTATGGGTTAGAATTTGCAGCTCGCAGATAACGTATTGTGCGTGTGTGTGTGTGTGTGTGTGGCTGAGAGGGAGAGAGAAAGCGAGCGAGTGCGGAGGGTTATTTGAGAGGTTTTGCATTGTAGTGCATTCTAAGGGAAGGAGGAGATGTATACTTGTAAAGCTTTAGTGAAGCATGGAGCCACATTAATGGTAGGAGCTTCGGCTTTGGGCTCTGTGGGAGGTAACTCGGTCGCGAGAGCTTCCGACATATCAAGCTTTGCTACTTCGCCCATTCCATGTGCTCTGTTTCCTTTGCATGCGCTTGCGAACTCATCCCCGCATTTTGGGTCTAGGGAAGGTGCTTCTCATGTCTTTCAACTGCAGCGACGTAGTGTTGGGGATTGCCAGGGTTTATGGCACTCTTTTGGAGCTATAGTAGGGGGCTCGAAGGTTTTTGCCAGCAGCCGCAATGATAGTTCGGTTTCTGTTTCTCGCCCGGGAAGTGCTCCTGAGGGCGCTGAAGCTGCACGGGAAAGCCCAGTAGGTGAAGAGGAGAATGTGCCCAAGTTTGATGTCAGCAGCAATTGTGTGACACCTGTTTTCCGAGTTTCTCCGTTCATACAGAAAACTTCGGTAATCTCTTGTTGCATTTTGATTGCATGACACCGAATTGTAGCTCAGACCTAAAGAATCTCTATCTTATGATGTGGACAAAAGATTGCGCTAGCTTGTTTACTGTACCCCTTCAGTCTTAGACCTGATTATGTCATGTGTTAAAATGTCCGTGTAGCTTGTGACATAATTGTTGCCTTGATCACCAGTAAACCTGAAAATCTTGGATTACCCTCATTTAGTCGATCTGCTCACCAGCTGACACAACTTCGATTTTGATGAGTTGCCTTCAGGACTTGGAGAACACAAAGGTTCGGGTCTTGTTCGTGAGCGAGGGTAACGTATGTCGATCAGTGTATGCCGAAGCAATTTTCAACTCACTCATTGAGGAGCAGGGGATGCAGGAGTGCGTCGAGTGTGCTTCTAAGGTTCGTTTCAGTAAATAGTATTCGTTTCGAATGGAATGTACATTCACTTTGTGTGATGATAATTCACCTTCCATGTCCTGTAATAGCGAATTCATCATTTCAAACAAAAATTGTGGCCAGCTTGTGTGGAAATTTAGAAGACTCCGAGGAAACAGAGTAATAAAACCCTAAACCTAGCTTTCCACTAATTGGAAGATAGTACTGAAAATTTTTAAACGTTCTCTTTGATAATCATCTGCTGTAGGCTTCCAGGGATTACAATGTGGGAGAGTCTCCAGATCCACGAGCAGTTGCAGTGGCTGACGAGTTTGGACTCAAGTTGCCAGCAGGAGCCACTTCATGCGTCTTTGATTGTCAGGCAGACATTGTTTTGTTCGACCTTCTCGTCGTTATGGATAAGGTGAAGCCTCTAACTGGCATTTATTTGTGAAATGTCTTCATAAATTTCGTCACTTAGTAGACGATTGAGAAGCTTCAATCCAAATGGATATACTTACTTCATGGTTGACTTATTTGTTTAAGCATTTCGATTGATCCGCGAGACTTTGTGGAGATGTTTCTTCACCATCAATTGTGTGTGTGTGTGTGTGCGCGCAGTTTAATGCTTCAGACGTGCTGAAAGAAGTCACAGTTTATGAGGCAATTGATAAAGGGGCTCGATACACCTATAAAGTTCGACGCCTTGCTGAATTTTGTAGAACGAAGAAGGTGAATAACTTTGTTCATCATCAAAAGTTGATTATGAAGAGACTGTAGCGCCTGCTTGAGAATGGATGGCTTGAATATTGTCACTGCTTTCATTCTAGGATTGCAGCACTTAAGAATGCCAACTTTTGCGAGCAACTTTTCTTAGTATTTAATTGTTTCAACATGTGCGAGCTGTCTCTTAATTTAGACTCATTCTACGTTGGGCCACCTGACTCAATAGGAACCCAAGGCCCTCAATCTAAAAATTCCAGGGGCTTTAGAATCATGTAATTTATGCTAACAAGGAGCGGTGCCGTATGGTGACAGATGGAAGACATAGATGACCCGCTGTACGGGAATATGGGTGGTCCTGAGGAACTGGTATTTTCCTTTCTCCAATTAATGCGAATATAATTTAAGCATTTTTTTTATTTTGTCTCCTGGAAAATTGCTGTGTGAGAATTGGTGAGCACTGGTTGCTTTTAAAATTTATAGTTGTAATTCTCAGTGTTAAAATGGAAAATGGCATATTTTTACCAGTATTCCAGTATTAGCAACCGCGTAGTCTGAAATTCGTTTCGTTTCTTTGACTATCAATTTCAGGTACTTCTCCGAGAATCATATGAAGACGTCCGAGCTTCATGCGTTGGTCTCATGCAGACTATAATGGACATCAAGGGTGGCTTACAAGGTATGAACTTAAATTTGTCAAGAAATTAGTGTTACACAAACTATTGTTCAAGTGCAGTTCAATTGTGTAATAATGTGTACTCTTAATAGGTCATTTGATTCAAAGCTCAATGCCATTGTTTTTTGAAACAGATTCAGAAACATTGAAGCAGGGAGTCGCAAGGTCTTTGGGTGGAATGGAGTCACTTGACTGGCTTGTACCTCCCATGTTACAGAAGGCAGACCCAATGCTATTTAATTGATCATTATAACACTTCTGCACCAGCATTCATTTGAGTCAAACCATGTAAACTAGCCAGGAAATCCGTCCAGTGTTCTTGCTGGTCTTTCACCTTCTCATGCAGGTTCCCCATGAAACCGTCCCCTAGAGGTACGCAAACTCAGTTATGTTTATTTTGGGCATGCTCCAACTACCTCAAGTTTTGGAGCTCATAGTTCAGTGTAGCCAGAAGCTGACAGCAACATCAAAAACAAGATATGTAAAGTTGTCAACTAGATCATGTCAGGAATAGTTAGTGAGCACTGAGAGGCAGGAAATATTTTTGGTGGAGATAATATCATGTTTACATACGTTCAGGAAAAATGATGATGTTTGAACAATGGAACGTCTTGGATCTGTCTAGTTCACCTCCTAGAATTTTTTTAACTGTACAACACTTTTTTGTGACCTCTTCACTTAAAATCCTATCAATTGTGCTACCGGGTACTCTCCTTCCGCGCAGTGCAATGGTTATGAACGATTAAGTTGGGAGCAGTGAGCTGGACGCCTCGTGCATTATTTGCGCCTTGTGTATTAAGTACAAATAATCAGATGTCTGGTGAGTTCACCCAACCAAAAGAGGACCTTTCGATGTTAACCGCTGCCCACAGCTGTGCGGATGAATACCTCCAATACCAACAAGCTGTGTTGAATATGCCCAGTGCAGAGAAGGATGGGTGAGATGGCAACTCCGTCGAACCCTTCCCATGTGAAACTTCTTCTCCTTGGTAGAGCGTCTGCAATCACTACCTTACCCCACATTCAGCAAACAAATCTGCTTTGCTTGTTGCATTTAGTTAGAAGAACTTGCAGGTTTTGTAGGGTGACCTAATTAAGAATCAGGGTTTTTTTTTACTATTGAAGGAGAAGGTAAATGAGGGTTCTCTATAGCACATACTTGAGCCTACGTGGCAATCACAAGAGAAAACAGACCAATATGCACAGAGGTCAACACTAATAGACTCAAGAGGAGAATAAGAGCCCTCGATCAAAGCCATCAATTCCATCACAAGAAAAGCAAAGAAAATCATATTAATTGACTATAGTTTTTTACTTATTTATTTTTTGGACACTGACCATGTCTTAAAAGAAATATCTAATACTAGAAGATATCAAAAGGCTCAAGCAAGGCAAACAACAAGCCTATGCAAAATATTACTATAAAGTCCACCTTAAGAATCCTCACAACAATGGCAGATAACTTTGCATTGGTTACCAACAACATAAGGCATAGTCAATGAAATAAGAACCACAACCTTGCCTAAAGTAGTGCACTAATGGTTTTTCTAAATGATAATTGTGATTTCATTGAAGAAAAATACTCCAAGTAAAAGAACACAAGATCACAACTAAGCTAATTAATATCCACCATTTAAAAAATGCTTAAAAATACAGAATACAATTAGATAGCTCCAACTTTGCTCTAAGAAGAATATTAAAGAAAACAGTACCATAAGCACAAATCATTGCATTTAGAAACACATGGATATATATGTGGCATGGAATATGCAAAAAAAAAATTATAATAGTAGAAACTATTAATAATTGGAATACAAGATGAATACATGGCTCTAGTACAATCCACATATTTTAATGCATTAGAATTGGATAGACTAAATATCTAAGTAGAACTTACATTCTATCCATTAATAATTATAAACTTAAACTATCATTCAACTTCCAACTATTAAAAGAGAGAAAAAATTACATATGTATTATAAGATCAAAAGATATAAAAGTCCAAAGTTGATAAGAAAAAGTGCTCCATACACAAACATAACAAGACATGTGCATTTTATTTCTAAACATTAATAAGAATTTATTATTATTTATCTTTCTCATCATGTACTATTAATTGAATCTTTATTCTTATCAATTGAATCTTTATTCTTTCATGTATGTAAATATGTAGAATCTTCAAACAAGGAAATTAATATAAACATATTAAGACTAAGTTGTTAGAAAGACAAGCAATAATTAACCAAAGAGCAATGAAATATGAATCCAAGGTTGAAAAAGAAATACAAGTATAAGTATTTGTCTTAGTACTATATAACAAAGTTTTTGACATAAGACATGGAAAAAATAGCTATAGAAAATAAACTTCTTTGTCTTTTTAAATAAAGTGGCATACATTAAAAAGAAAGTTACAATTTTAATTTGTAATTTATGATATACATGAAAAATAAACCAATGTAGCAAAGCTACCAAGAAACAATGAAGATAACAAGGCTAGAGTATATTTCAATAATTTTTCTACTAATAGAGCAAAACTTGTTATTTAACTAAATTCAATAGTCCTAAGCAATATTCTTTTAAGCTAACGATTTGTAAAAACTAAAGACAAATAATGCATGCCAAAAAATCTAATAAGGAAGTAGTACAAGGAATTGTAATAAAAAAAAAGTAATAAGTTTTAAAAGCTCTAAATACTTTAATTTTAGTCAATATCAGTTCAAATATTCATATAATATTTCTTTGGCAATAGAATCACATAGATTATTTAATAGTCCTCTTATTGGTATCTTTGAGATAGAAATTGTATAAAAAAATAATAAATCAATTTTTTAAAAAATACTATTAGCAATCATAAATGTATCTATGAAAGATTATATAAGATCAATATTAAATAGATACTAGAATATAGTTGATCAAGCAAAAGACAAATCTTCTAATTGCACCATGGAAATATTTTATATAGAATAGGATTCATGTAAAGGTCTTTAAAAATATTAGTTTCTTATAGATTGTATTTCTTCTAACCATATAATTAAAATCTTTTAAATTAATAGAAGTAAAAATAAAATAAAAAATCTTGGTAAAATTGAACAAGTTTTAATTAATTTTTTGTATTTAAGATACATTATATTTTTAAATGTAGAGTTTTGGTAGAAATATTGTCTTCTTAAACTATCTTCTAATAATCATTAGAAAGCAATTGGCGCAAGTGATTAGAATTTCAAATTGATACAAATTTAATAGTAATTCCTAAAATAAAAAGATATATAAAATAAAATATTAGATATATAGAATATAAATAAATATATATATAGAATATAAATAAGTTATAAGCATATTAAAAAAACAATTAGATTCTATATATTCTTTTATAATAAATTATAAGTAAGAGTAGATTAAAAAGAAAATTTTAAATAGAGAAGCATATTAATTCTTCAATTTGCTTGTTACTATCTACTACAGCATTTTTTAAGGCCCTCTAACTTATAATCCAATCTATCTTGGCAAGATTAATTAATCAAGACCAAAAAGCATTTCTCCTACTAAAGTAAGAACTTTAGCCCAATACTTTTTATTCTTTAATATAATTTTTATAAATTTCTATAATATTTTAGAACTTATAAAATTATATCTTAGAGCCTTATTTTTAGAGATATGGATTTATTAGGATATAGATCTGTTTTTAAAGAAATAAAAAAAATAAAAAGATAAAAAATATCTCTATTAAGACTTTTATTATTAGTAGTAATTTATTTTTAAAAAATAAATAATTAAAATTAAAAAAATTAATCTCTTTATATTTGATATTTTAAAAAAATAATCAAATTTAATCTTAATTATTCTATATAAGCCAATATTTTAAAAAATCTAAATTTCTAATTAAATAATAATTAATTAATCTTTAATCAATATATAATTGACGACCAGAAGTACAAAGAGTCGAATAGTAAGGCAGGATATATGCGACAGTGAACTCCTTCTAGAGGCTTAGGATCTATCTTCTCTTGTTTGGTATTATAGAAGGTAGTCCATACCTTTGAATCTTTGTTACTTATATAAAAAAATAGAATCACCCATATACTATTTGGTATGATTCTAATTTTTTTTTACATTAAATTGTACACCTTAGAAACAGTTATATCACTATAATGGGCTTAAGAGCTGTTCGTACACTTCATCGTCCTCCTTTGTGGTAATTTTACTGGACGAATCATGAGAGAGTGTGTCTGCTAATGCAAATGCATATTCAATCCTTAGAGCACCCATTTTCTCATCTAGATCAGGGGCAAGTGTTGACTTTATCTTGCTGATGAGCTTATGACTAGTATTATGTACATAAGCATAGCAAAAGCTGAAAAGCTTAGACTTGGATGAAAATTTTATGACTGTTTGCAGTTGATAGTAAGATGAGGTATCGTCATCTACTTCTGTTCTATTTTTGATATAGGCATCATCTACTTCTTTGGCTTTTGTTTGTATCCCTTTAATCTCCTTACTGGACTTGCTGATTGCTATAGAGCCATTGTGTACTATATCCCAGGCCATACTGCTGTCTGTATCGTATAATAGGGTCGAGATATTTGCAAGAAACGGCTTGTACACATTTATTAGTCTCGTACCAATATCCTTAGTATTATTTGTGAAAGCAAAAGAGGCTAATGTAGCTATGGTCATTGTAAAACATATATGGTTTTAATGATGGTCATGCCTTAACATAGATTAATAATATTTTGTAAAGATACAATATTCCAAATAAAATAATAAAATAGACTACTATTTATTAAATAATATGGAAATTTTATTTTTAAAAAATATTTTTCTATAAAAAATAATTTTTTATCTAAATATAAAGATCTAAAAAAAATTAATATAAAAATAAAAAATAAAAAATAGATCAAAAAATCTAAAAAAAATTAAAATATTGATGTCATAAAACCACATCTTGGAAGAAAATTCATCATAATCTACTATATAAATCTTTTTTATTATTTTTTATTATTATAATGTGGAATAGATCATTATAAATAATAAAATTTATTAGAGACATAAAAATAAACTTATTTTAGACTAACAAAAAGGACAATACTAAAGCAAGGGTGGCATAGAATATTATTAGTTAGTGTATCAAAGACATGAGATCAAATCTAGTAGATTTGAGATTGGCTTTATATAGTCTTTTAATTTCTTAGATGATAGAATCTATATTGTTAAAACAACATAACTTTTCAATCTTACTATGTTATAAAATTAATCAAATTAATCTAAAAAAAGATTCTTAAAAGTAGTACCTAGATCATTATTAATTAATAATGATTTATACATAATAATTTAGATACAAATAAAAATAACAATAATTTAGATATAATTAAAAAGTGGTATCCAAATCATGATTAATATATTTATTTATATATGCTAATGATTCTAAAGCATAAAAAGAAATTTATAAATAATAATAAAATTAGTAAAAATATAAAATATAGTTTTTAAAAATTAACTATTTTATCTTAATCTAATTTATATTAATATATAATAAAAAGTAGATTATTAGACCAATTGAATTAAAAAAAACCAAAAGTTTACGTCATATAAATATAAAATAAGTCAATTACATGTAATGCATCCATTTCTTAATTTTTAATCTATATATTTTATCATAACTACATACAATCTTCTTAACAAAAATAAATAAATCTAAAAATTTATCACCAATAAGATACTCAATAAATAAATCTCAATACTTTAAAATAGTACTTAATCTTTTAAGATAAATAATTGAATAGATATCTACAATGATAACAATGATGGATGGTTGGAATTTCTATTTAAAATATTATCGGCCTTACTAGATATATAAATTGAGACTCTTTTATTTTAAAAATTAATATATTAAATTATTAATATTATAAATTAAAATACTTATCTCTTATATGGAATCTTACAAATTGACAATCTAAATATATTACAAAATATGTTAAGAAGTAGATCCCCTAATCTCTACTTCTTTCTTTAATACAAATTAATAAAGTAGCAAGACTTTTAAAGTATCAATCTTTCTTTATAGATCTTATTAAAATCAATCAAGACTCTAATCTTTAATCTATCTAATTTTGCATAAGAAGGATTTTAAAACATGGATGAATAAAATACCAAAGAGATAATTATTTAGAAAGAAAATTATAACTATCTCAATAAAACTATAAAATGAAATAAAACTTTGATTTTTTTATTCTGACTAAATTTTAAATTTTTTAAATTTTAAAAACTTAGATTAAAAAATAAATTATAGTAATTTAAATAATATGATGTAAAAGAATTAAATTTAGTTTTTAAAGATAAAAATTTTATAATGATTCAATAAACAAGTACAATCTTTAAGCTCAATAAATAATTGAAATAGTAATTCAAAGTTTTGGAAGTGTCCTATTCTTTGAAGGATTTGAAAATAGGACATTACTTTGCTTTATCAACTCAACTAAAAGTGGCTTGCAAAGAGATTATGGCTTGGGTTTTACTTTAAGCATGCTATACTAAAAAAAAAATTTAAAAAAAATTTTAAAAAAAAAATCTTCTAATCAAAAATAAGAAGATTATAAAGCCACTCATTGTAAAACATGTTTCTAAACTAATTTGAAAACATATACTAATATGATTTTTAAATAAGAAATATGCCCAAACATTAGAATTGATTTGTAAATTTAGGGGAAAAAAATTGGTTATAGTTGGTCAAAAACACTGAAAAAAACACAAAAATATCCTCAGAATGAATAAAAGTACTTCAAAATATTTGCTAAAGTTTGGCTTGAAACAAATAAGATAGACTTGCAAAGAAAAAAGAAATCCATTACATTAAATTGCTCCCATCCTTCCAAGGTTTGTATAATTTCCTCTCATGACTAATCCTACTTTTTAAAACCAAGTATACTATGGGGGTTAACCCCGTTGAGTTCCAATGGAAATGCAGGTTTGAAAACTCAATGCACAATTGTGAGCGATGCAAATTCATTTACAAATGTGGAAGTGTGCAGCTGTGCAGGATCTTTCCCACCCTTGACTGTTAAAAGGCAAATCCATGGGCGAGATGATCAAGACTCTCTACAACCAGTAGAAGCTTTTCGAAGACGTACCCAACGAATACAACTGCATTGCCCCCGCCAGCATCTTACTCCACTTCTTCTGCTGAGTGAGGTCTTTGCGAGGTCGCAAGAACCCACTGAGTAGATTTAAAAGTAAAAAACAAGTAAAAGTAATCCCGATGTCCAGTTTCAGGGAGATTAAGTTGAGATAATTTTTAGAATCAATCGAAGTTGATCGTGTATATATATTGCAAGCCTGTAGAGGCGAAACAGTATGCAGCAAGAGTGTGTAGCAAGAGAGAGAGAGAGAGAGAGATGTTTTTCAAAGTAATGTGTCTAGCTAGAAGTGAATTTCGTGACGAGAAAGGGAATTACCCACGTTGGTTTTACTCGTTGTTCAATCTCCTCGATGAGAAACACCACTGTTTGAAGCACAGAGGACCCAAAACGCTGAGCAGTTTCTACTGCCTAGATTGCTGTTCTAGGATTTGCGGAAGGTGTTGCGCCGAGGACCACCGCAGCCATGAGAAGTTCCAGCTTTGGATATCCACGCGCTGCTTAACCATTCGATCCAAGGACCTGATAAAGAGGCGTGTCCGACTGGATGACGTCTTCTCGTGTATCTGTAACAGCCAGGAGGTCACATTCATTTTCAGTCGACATCCGCCGCTGCAGAGCAGATCGCCCAGGCCTTACTACTGTGTTGTGTGCGGGCATAGGTTCAAGTGCGACAACATCAAATATTGTTCGCTAGAGTGCCTGGTGCTTGGTCGTGAGCGAAACCTTCGCGCACCGAGCTGTAGTGACAGAATGCCAAATGAGGGTGGGCAACAAGAGGGGGCTCCAGTGGCGGAAGAAAGGCAAGTGTGGGGGTCTCCTGGAGGGATGCGTGGGATCGATGCAGTTCCAGTGAGGAGAAGACTTCGGAGCAGGAAACAAGCCTCCCCGCACAAAGCACCCTTATACTTTGACACGCCGAGCTGGGTGCTCCATGCCGCGCTGTGATATTGTTATTTTTAATAAATTGATATTGATTTGTTTTCAACTTTATGGATTTTAATTTTTTAATGTCAATGATGAGCAAATACAAACATCGGTGTAAATGAGCAGTTGACTCCGCATGTATCGCTACAATACTTTACTCACTGCTGAAACTCACAGTTCGTTGCTCAGGCATTAGTCGAAACCGGAATATCCACTATGAGGAAGATATAAAACGATCACCGGATCCAATTACTGCATTAAAATTATATTCCAGAAAGAACACATCATCTACTTCTTTGCTCCTGTTCTAGCCTTAGACTTTTTCTTGGTGGCACCAGCCTTGGCCACACGGAGACTCTTATGTACAGCGGCCAACCTGGCCAATGCAGCGGACTTCAAATCAGCCCTGTAGCCATTAGAGGCGACCTACATCCACAAAGAGACAGATTTAGCACACTGCAAGCCAAGAGTTCAACAAAAGAATTCGAACTAGTAATTTAAGGAGTTAGATGGCAAATCTAGAACTGTGATACTAAGAGAGGTGAGAAAACTCAGTTCCACTTGAAGTATAAAAAGCACCTGATTGACCACGGTCTTGGCCATCTTGCGGAAATCCTTCTTCAAGAGAGAGTTGTGGCGCAGCTTGGCAGGCTGGTTCCTTTTCTTGGTCTTGGTGGTGGTTAGGACCACCGAAAGACCTTCGGCTGGTGCAATGGCCACAGTCTTCTTGTTCGCCAATCCTAAAAATTGACTGAGTTAAGTAACGTATTAACAACGATGTGTATTAAAGGCCAGGAAAATGAAGACAACATTATCAAACATTGACGAGAAGCTACCTGAGTACTTGAAGGTGTTCAAGTTATACAAGTTATTGGGCTCCGAACTAAAGGTCACTGAGTTGTTGTTGTTTCCATTCCTCTTCACCAAGAACCTGTTGTTGTTCTTGACCAATAACCACATCAAATCATCCGATACAGCCGCCATTCTGCATTGACAAGGAAGCACATGAGTATAAAATCAACAAGAATACTACAAAAAAAGGACTCCAACCGACATCGCAATCAAACTCTACACCTCACACCAATAAACAATCGAATCAGTCAAGAAAGTCTAGAACATTACAAAACCACCGTCGGCACACCAAAACCCTAAAACTTCACGCAACTCCTTCATCAATGGATCGACGCACATGAAACCCAAGATCAGAGAAAATGCGGGCATAAAACCCGCGCCCTACCCTACAACCAACATAAACCCTCTTGAGGATATTTCGAAGATTGCATACAAGCACATTCTCACAAGCGCCTTTCGAAACACCCACCAACTCCCGAAACCCTTCGGCATGACACAAAACCCTAATCCAACCCAGAAAAAGACGGGCTGCACTGACCTAATCATATGAAAGCTTGCAAATAACACTAAGAGGAATGACAATAACGAGGGTAGAGAAACAGGCGAGGTACCTGGAAACGCGAAGGACGCGTGAGGTCGGCAGCAGGGAAGAGATGGAAAGATTTCAGCGCCAAAGAGGAAGCCCCGAAACGATGCGGCTGGGTTAAGAACCTCCTTTCCCTGGGCTTCCCCGCCCTTCTGGATGGATGGTACTGAACCTTCATCCTGAATGGATTCATATCATCTGCACTGACATCCATCCGTATGAGGCCTTCGTTCGTCGTTCTCGGCGTTCCCATTCCCGTTCCCCAAGGAACTGTGAGGGCAGCATTTCACCCCGTGCATTTGCAAAGGTGTTTGTGCATTTAGAGGCCATTTTTATGTGTCACTAGGCCACGATCTTTATTGATTATCTCTCAATTTTATTTTTTAACTATCCATTTTTATTTAATTTCAAAAATCTTGAGTGTTGAAAAAAATTTCTAAATTTTTATATTAATATAAAATAATAGCACAAAAAAATTCTGAAAATCAAGATCATTTTTTTCTGCCTGAACTTTCAATTTCTTATTAATTTTTTTAAATAATTGACCAAAGTAGCAATTAAAACTATTTGTTTAGTTTCTTCAAAAGCTTTAGAAGAGAAATCTTGCTATACTTACCTAGATTTTGTATCAATTAAATAAATAAAAATACAAAATTAAAACAAAATAAAAAAAACAACTTACATGCATACATACATACATACAGGTTTCTTTATGACATATAATCATTTATAAAATTAAACTTAAAAAATTAGTTAAAATCTAGATAAATAAAAATAATAATTTCTGAAGACCTGTTTTATTATCTTTTAGTTTACATGAAAATATTGGGCATAAGTTTTAAAGTTTTTTTTTTAAATATACCTACAAGGTGTTCTAGTTTGATGTAAATTTGTATATGAAATTTAAGCAGTTGTGTCAAATTATTATTTAAGACTTTTAAACTTTCACATGTTTTTAAGTACATAATTAAAGTAACCTAAAACATTTTCTTGATGTCTTTCCTCAATGGTGAATAGACTTGACGGTTCATTTTTGTAGCAGACGTAATGATAGGAAGCATTTTGTAGAACATAAGAGGATTCACATGAGGGCATAAGGTTTCTACCTTTGACCCACTATGCTCGATTTAGCCATGCACTAAAACCAAAATGATCAGAATTCAAAATGCAATCACATGTGTAATATGATTGAAGATATTGATACAGAACTGTGCTTCAATCCATGACAAGACTGAGGGAAATTGGATGGGGTGTCTTAAATGTGAGAACTCATCACTCTAGCCTACAGATACTCGAATTATGCAGCGTTCTCAAGTTCTCTAGGAGGTGAAACTATTCTAAACCCCTGGAAGTACAGAATCAACGGTCAAATTTGAGATATCTAAATAAAGCTGATGTGAGGTATCTTCTAATCAGATGGCACAATAGTAACCCAGTATGACTTGACGCTACTTACATTGTCACTGAGTTCCCTGAACTTGGTTGAACATAATCATCCAACGCCTCTTGATTGCAGCAAGCGAAGAATTCTACGTGCAAGGAGGTGCTGTAAACTTGTAGTGTACAAGACTAAATAAAGGTAGTCAAGCCATTCCCATTTCAGGTTTTCCTGTTATAGGGAAGGCAATACGTTGACACTGTAAATTACCACCCTCCTGTCGCTTAAACAACACAGCATTCAATTTGTTCACGAAGTCCTCAATTTGTTCACGTAAGCAAGGAATCCAGTGAGACGTGGGGCTGTGCGGACTCGCTCAGAACGTCTCACAGAGGCTTCTTCAACTGCGTACCTTTGTGCAAGCTCCTTAGATCTCTTCTGCAATGCATTACTGCAATACCACAGCGTGGAGGTTCATGTCAGATATTTCAAAATAGTCATAATATAAACATTTTCAGGCTATCATGAATGTAAATATTCTTTACTGATCTGTTTAAACCATAAAACGTACTCCATTTTCGATCCCGGTCAAAAAAATTGAAATTACTTGGTACCAATAATAAGGACGGAAAGACCCATTTCACCTAATTTTGACTTGATGCGTTTCCAATTGCTTGTGCAGAGCCTTCTCCCTTAATCCTTTAACATTTAAAGAACCGATCAACGCATCAAGCTGCAATCAGCAACTAATCAGTTAAATAGCGAAAATAAATCCCGTGTGAAAGAACTAGAAACAAAGTCAAGATTCTGCTCTAGAAGTCGATATTCGATGAGGGACATGAACAACTGACAAAGAGGTTTACCTCCTCTTTTCCAGCGTAGTAACCCCAACGTGTGGAATCTTCGCTCTCCACAAAAAGTCGACCCTCTCTATTGAAAAACCAGAAGCGATTGTGATCGCGATCCTTCCCAAGTGGTACTGTGAGAACGCACAGTTTTTCCAATTCTCGATCCAGCTGTTCAAGCTGTAGTTGAGCATCCAAGCCACAAAATAAATACTAAAAACATTCTGTCCCATAATTATACAATTTTAGAATTGTCAGAACTGCTATCATCAGTGTAACAGCAATTGTACATAGGGATCCCAGATGCACACCTTCTTCTGTCTTTCAGACACCTTTTGCTCTTGCAATTTGCGCACAGCCAAGGCATCAGCCTCATCTTTCCTCTTCTTCTGCTCCTCAGCTCTCTGTCTTTCCTTTTCCTTTTCCTTTTCTTCTGCAAGTTTCTTTTTCACCTTCTTCTTAAGTTGATCTTGCCTGGAACGACTGGCCGATACATGCTTATTTTCTTTGTCCCTGTCGATTTCCAAAACCAATTGTCTCAGGTACTTGTAACACTTCATAAGTATGCAGCATGGAGGACAATTCTCACAAGCCCTTTTTAATTTACATGACTCTTAACGACTGGTCCAGAGCTCTAGTGCTTCATGTAGTTTGGGCTGTCATAGTCATTTGATACATGTTATTGGATACAGTTGCTATTATGATGATTGCAGACAACGCCCAAGACATTAAGGTCGCATTCAATTTATGTTGGGTTAAACAGTCAATCACTAAAAAGAACGTTGTCAGAACTTTACGGTCAGTTATACAATACATCGTGCGGCCTTAATAACGATCCTTAGGAATAAGATTCCAATTACTCCCCCTCAAAACATAAGCTACGCAAAGAAGTTGCATAAGTCACGCAAAATAAGACTAGTAACTGTGTAAACCAACACTGAGAGCATGTCTCATTATAGCCGTCGGTCTCGGAGATCGACTGTCAAAAGTGTTGCATGTTCTGGAAATAAAATTAGCTTTTTGAAATACAGATTTCTTTATCAACTTCGCAAATCCAAACTAAACGCAACAGACTCACCCTGAAACTCCGTTATTGACAGGTGAATGATTCCCATATGAGTTTCGCTTGCCTTTCACCTTCCAAACTGTCGGATGCTTATCTTCAGTCAGCTCCTCGTCATCCTCATCTTCACCATCCTCTGCACCACATCAAGACGACGGTAAGGCTCAAAATCACAAAAAACTAAAAACGAACCTCCAAGGTCTTGATAGGTAAGCATATAAAATATCTACCACTCTCGACGCCTAGCTTAGAAACCATCCTCTAAATTTAAAAGAAAAAATGAGTTTACTGCCCATACCTCCCTCTCCATTCTCTAAATGTTGTTCTACTTGTTCACCGTTCTCCACACCTCTGCCATTTGCTTGCTCTGCCCGCTGCTGCTTCAAAAGTTCCTTTTCTTCTTTTCTCTGTTTTACTTCTAACGCCTCGATCTCCCTCTTTTGAGTAACAATGAGTTGATACTCCGCAATGTTCTCATCAATCTGATTTCTGATGATAGCAGAGTTGAGACAATTGTTAACTAATGTCTGCATAATATTCACCTTTTCAGAAGTCTTTACTTGCTTGAAGTAGCCCTTTCGAATCATGGAAATTACATTACTGGACACTCCTTGTTGGCTCGGCAGCTCCAAGAAGTCACAAAGGTCATCCTTCCATTTGGCTATGGTGACCTCAACTCGTTTCTTCCTCTTCTGCTGGAACTCATCCCTCAGGATCGGGTCGGTCAAAGCTGCTCGGAGCAGTGAATGAGTCATCTCCAGCAACAATGGAGCCTCGCCTTCTCTATAGTCAAGTGACTTCTCGAAGTCCTCTAATAAGAAGGGGGAGAGAAGGAGGGTTTTTCCAAACAAGCAACAAAAGTCCCAAACCATCAACATGTCGCCAGTGCACTCAACAGGCACAACAAAATCAGTTGCTGGAACTAGCCGGTCATGTAGACGAGGATCATTTGCTGATAATTTAACTTGAGTATCCTCGATCGGATAGCGAATGGGTTGTGGTATCACTGCACAAATTCGTAACGTCACATAAGCTCTGAAATCTCGTAAACTCATATCTAAGCTGGCTAACCTTGTGATTATCCAGCAGAGAATAGTCAAATCGTTCATCCAACAGTAGATGAAGGCCTGAAGAACAGCTTCAAAGAATACATCAAACTGAAGCAATTCAAGCGCTATCCATCTACTCATCACTCTCCTTGTAAAAGCAAGACTTATAACCTTGTCTCTTTTGTCTGTGAACGTGAAGTTCCGTAAAGAAATTCATCAAATAACCAACATGTTCCAAAATATATTTCAATATCTAACTTGCAGGACTCACTCATATTGCAACTTACATATACCACAGCAACTGATTAAAACTCAAGATCCACAGCAGCTCCAAAGTAAAGTCACACCTCTTTCCACGTGTTGTCTTTTGCTATCGCCCTTTCTTCTGACTCCACTAGCCTCGCTTCTCTTTCTCTTCCTAACCCCTTGTACCCCGTTTGGTACTTCGGCAGCCTACATTACAAAGTTGATACACATTACTAAAGATAAAAGAGGTAAAACTACCTGCATCAGAACCAAAACATTAATACTATGTCTAAAGTGTTTTTGCTCAGGACAGACATTACCAAAAAATAGGAATAATAGCTGCTGACAGCGAACCCATGTCGGTTTAAATGGCTCAACCACATTGGTTGGGCTTAAACCGATCATGTAAAAGCGGGAAAAACACAGCCACGACTTAGAGGAAAAGCGCCTGACAGACTCAGACAACCTCGGAGTAAGATATCGAGAAAAACAGGATAAGATTAAGACTTGCGATTAAGTTGAGAAAGACTTCCACCTTACCTCGAATTTTTCACTAGATGTATTTCGCTTTGACTCTTTCTTAGCGGCAACTTTAGGTCGCTCAGCAACTGGAATCGGTATTTTAAACTTTCGAGCAAGTTTTTCGTGCACAAACCAGGCCGAGTTCCGAGATAGACCTGATGAAGCCGACTCTCTGATGAACGCCTTCAGCAGAACTCGAGAAAATGGTTGCTTTTTGCGCCGCAAATTTTCCGCCACTATCTGAGAGGTACCAGTTTTCCTACCTTCGTCGTCCAACCAAGCAACTTCATATAATGGGCTTTTATCCTCTTCTTGGTTAAAAACTTTTAAAATCCGACACGTTCCTAGTACCTCATCTTGTACCCCCATAACCTCCTCTCCCGGTACAAATCTTTCCTTGAAAATTTTGTAGATTCTATCGACCAGCTCATCAACACGCAAAGGACCTGAAAACAGAATCATAAAATCTCAGAAATATGCCTGAAATAATCAGGGCATGCCTTTGAAGAGGGTTCACAAAGAAAAGAAAGTTCATGGACTTCTACTTCCAGCACGACAACTCCAAGATCCATCACCGGTTCATCGCTGAAAAGCATACAAGAAAGAATGACTACCCTAATTCAGAAAGTAATTAATCAGAGATGGTGTCAACGTAGTTGACGTTGACAAAATAAAGGGAGAAAGCAACGTACTCAATTGAACCATGCGTAAAATAGGCCCCATGAATTCCTTAGGAAACTGTTGCACTCTCTCCGTGGCCTTGCGTTCAGAGACTAGCGCTTCCTCGTAAGTTAAATTCGTCTTCCCCGAAACTTTGCACGTCCATAACCTCCGCCGGTAGCATTTCATGCAACTCAAATAGTCTCTAAGCCATGGTAAAGGAAAAGATGCGCAAAAGAAACGAAACAAGTGCAACTGCTTCAATCCATTCACGCTCACAAACAAAATACGTGGGAAGCACGCTTACTCAATAGAGCAAAAAAATTGGCATTAAGGAGATCGAGCCATGTATCTTCGCAACCAAGGGGGGAAAAACTTCTCCTCGTCACTCTGAAGAAAGCGCCTCAAAACAAACAGCCACCTACAGGCGAAAATCATCAACAACCAAAAAATCAAAACAATGAAGGGATGGATACTTATAATCCCGAAAAACCTCCTTGGTGAATCGCACTTTAAAAACGTCCTCATCAGGCAGCAGGTCCTTGGGCGGTTTCCGGAGCACATAAGGCTTACGCTTGAACAGCGGCATTCTGGAAACCCGTGAGCTACCTCGACCACCACCGTCACGCTCGCCTCGTCGCAATGCGGCACATAAGCGTCGACACTCGTCGTCGGTGCACACTCTCACCGCGAATTCAACACCTCAACACCGTCCCTTCCGCGCATGGCATCACGCCCTTCCCATCGGATCCCCACCCGCTAATTAGGTCTTCTCGCAACACGCCTGTCTAACCCCTTTCCCCACCACACCCCCAGCCAGCCTACACCAGTCGGCTTTCATTAAAATTCACTCACAGTGCGTCTCGCTCCTCCCACTCTCGCTCAATCCTCTCTGTCCTCCCCGCCACGACTGCCAAGCAAAACCAGCGGCGCGCGCGCGCTGGTGTTCGCGAGCCCCAGGCGCAGCAGGTGGAACCAAGCGATCCGGCGAAGGCGACAGCGTTTAGGCGTTGGAGCGTGGCGGGCGATGGCGGTGGTGGCGAGCCTCATGATTAGCAGTCGTGGCTCTGGTCTTGCTCCCTCCTCCCCGCACACACCCCCCCGCTCCCAGCGCTCGCGTTGCCAGCTCTGCCTCGTTGCTACTGCTTGATTTCCAGCTCCGTTTCGACACCCCCGCTTCCTGGCGCCACTACCGGACGCACGCAGGGTCTCGTCCGCCGCTCCTCCGTTGTCTTGTCTTCCCCATGGTGGGCTCTCGTCCGCAGCGTCGTTTGCTTGACGGACGACTGCATGGTCTTCGTTTCGTCCAGGCGCTGCTTCCGTTCACTTTTTGTTGTTCTCGTCGCCGTTGCGATTGGTCGTTGGTGTATGAGAAAGAGCCTCGTTCAGACTGCCGTGCTTTCACTGGCTTGTGAAGCAACTAACTCTTGGAATGGCTCCACGTCAGCTTGTCCACGTGTGGAGTTACGTGGGCTGGTCGAGGTTTGTACAAGGGAAATCCTTCGTGTGTGTTTCTGCCACTTTAATGCATGTATAATATTCAGAAAGCTGATCTTTACAGTGTCATTGTTTAAACAATTATTGCCATGATGTTCTTTATTAGGTCAGTATCCCAATAAAAAAAAAACACTCTATTCCTCGAAATTTTCTTTTAAAATTATATTATTTGATAAAAATTTAAATTTATATGATTGATTTTAAAATTTCAAGACTTTAGAATTCTATTTTTAAATGTTTATGTATTTAACTATATGGTTTCAAAATGTTTGGAATAGTGAAAAAAACTGTTTCAATCTTGAAAGATATAATTACATATACTTTTTTTTTATTATTATTTTGTGGAGAAGGCGAATATTGTTTTAAGAGTTAAGTCCATGTTGGATATATTGTTTTTATATTTATTTTGATATCAGTACATACTTACATGTCTTTAAAAAATAATAATAATAAGATTAAAATCTTATTATATTTATGGAATCATAAATTTTAATATACAATTCTTTTGGAGAATACATGGTGAAATTTATTTTAAGTTTATTTTAAGTTTAAGATGTCAAAATAAATTATTTTGCTAGCGGTATCAATGAAAAATTATAGATAACTAAAGATAGCAAAGTAACACAACTTTGTTGGGAGTTTCAAGTCTTTATACTAGCTTATAACATATTAAAATAAAAGAATATAAGAATATTATAATAAAAATGGAATTTCAATCCTTAAGTTTTATCAGAAAAAAGGATTGTAATTCCGTTTTTTAATTGGTTTAAAATGTTCATTATTAAAATAAAGCTAAAACATATTGTAAAACATAACCATTTTATTTTTGGGAACAATAAAATCAAAAGAGGAAAATAAAATAAAATAAAAAATAAAAAACTATGAAACCAAAAAATCTAAAAAGATTTTTTATTAATAAGATATTAATTAATTTCGTGAATTTTATCATCATAAGACAACAAGAAAAATGTTCAAAATAATAATAATGATGTTTAGTCACATTCAAGTCATTGTAAAATAAATTTTATCAAAATAACATGAATCAAGATTTTTTGAAAGATTAATCACAAACACACCATAATTTCGATTCAATTTTGTCTTTTTAATTAAAGGTTGAAGACCATAGAATGGGTAGGGAATAGGGCCTCACCCATAACCCAACCAACCAGAGCCACGGAATAAGGGAACTTGGGGACGACGCACGCTACATCCCCACGGTCAGGGTCGGTCATAGACCAAGCGGTCTTAAGAATGGGGCGTTTCTCCGTGGTCGTCCCACCAAGACTAGGCGTCGCCACCGTCGCTTGAGGTAGAATTTGAGAGTGAGTGTGTGTGCGGGTGTTTGAGAGTGTGTGTGTGTGTGTGGCGTTGCGAGGCTTTGTAGGGTTAAGGAGCTCGATTGTGGCATCGGGCACCATGGCTGGTGTTGCACTAGGAATGCGGGTCGGGGTTGCGACCCCTGCCACCTCTTCTTCTTCGTCCTCCTCCTTCTCCCTGCACTGGGTTTCTTCTTCTTGCGCTCTGGTGCCATCTCTCCGGAGAGCTGTTCCTTCCCGGGATTGCGCCATTGGAGGCTTTGTGACGCAGCTCGATGCGAGTAAGCAGAGGATCTCAGTCTCCACGGGGACGGCTGGCCAGGTGCGAGCCCTTGCGAACGAAGCTGGAGCTGTGATTGAGGAGGATTCTGGTCGTGGGAATCGAGTGATTCACGGCCGCTGTTTCATTGTTGGGGATAACATTGACACGGACCAAATCATTCCTGCCGAGTACCTGACCCTGGTGCCTTCGAAGCCCGATGAGTACGAGAAGCTTGGGAGCTACGCCATGATTGGGCTTCCTCAGGAATGGGGAAAGTTTGTCGAAGATGGGAAGATGAAGACCGAGTACAAGGTCATCATTGGTGGCGCCAATTTCGGCTGTGGATCTTCTAGGTGCCTGTCATTCTTATGCCTTCTTCATTTTAAATGCTTTTTTATGAATGTTAGTTTGAAGGGTTTTACTTTGAGCAGAGATTTGGCTTACTGCTAATATTCTTTCGCTCTTTGCTCTTAATTGTATGATTTGATTGAATTTGAGGCTCATGGTGTACGCAGCTTCTGTACTTGGTCTGCGGTGCTGCTCATTCATCGTTTATAGTGTACATTGTCAAATTCAGAAGGTTTTTCAGCGTTTTTCAGGGGTTTATGGAGGGTTGAATCACTAGAAATGGTGTCGTCGTACTGTTAGCATGCACATGGGAAAGAGATGTTCCAGTCGTGCAGTATATCCTTTGGGCTAGTTTTATCGAAGAATGTTTTGTGTAGTGGTTTTCTAACGTGAGTGGAGTGACGTGTCCTCGTAATCCAACCCACTTAGTTTGAAGTCTGATCATATTGAACAGACTTTGAAAGTTCACTTTCGTTTTTGTCTCTTTTTGTTTTCTTTTTTGTTTTTTGTTTTGTTTTGTTTTTTTTTTGTTTTTTGTTTTTTGTTGTGTACGTGTTCACTTCTTGGATTTTGTCGTCTGATTAGGATGATGATAGTGATAGCTCCGTAGTTACGCATTCCTAAACATCTGGTTATATCCTGTACAAATTTGCAGGGAGCATGCCCCAGTGGCATTAGGTGCTGCTGGTTGTCGTGCCGTGGTAGCCGAATCGTATGCAAGAATCTTCTTCCGGAATTCAGTTGCAACAGGAGAGCTGTATCCTTGTGAAACACAAGAAAAAATCTGGGAGGAGAACCACACTGGCGATTATGTAACTTTGGACATGGAGAAAGATGTGCTGGTGAATCACACAACTGGGAAGCAATACAACTTGAAGCCTATTGGTGAGGCAGGACCAGTCATTGATGCCGGTGGGATATTTGCGTATGCGAGAAAAACTGGAATGATTGCATCTCCAGCACAATAGGCACCCATTTCTAGTGGTTTCAAGCGTGTCTCACTTTGAGCATCTACTTCTTGCAGTAGCTATTTTTCGCCCTCATGTTCGCGTTTTATAAGCTAAATTGAAATATTTGATTTGTTTAATTTGGTGGCTGTTCTCAAGTTTAAACCGATTATGTAAAATCATTTAGTCCTGAAGTTGTTCAGGAAGTGGTTGTTTACAAGGACCATAAGTTCTTACAGAAACTCCCTCATGGAACAAGGAGCGTGTGACTATATCACAAATGGTCATTTCCACTCTCATCTGGAGCTTTGCAGGCCAATTCCTTGTGGGTGGCTGTGGTTCGTTGTTCTGCTGAGTTTTTGAATGTTCCAGAGGACCTTATTAGATAATAGCTGAATTATCGAATTGCCCAAGTTTTGATATGCATTATCTCCTCTTCATTTCGAGGTTTTTGGTAGCGTGATAGATTCACCTATGCACTGTGTGGAATTGATTGCAATTACTATTACAAAATATTGGAATTTTGTGCAGTGACTATCTTTGGGTTCTTCTTAATCTTGTTCTAAAGAACCTCAGTCCTCGGTGGAACTGCAAAGCATTTAAGTATCAATTGATGTCTATTAGACCCAGAACCATTCAGGTTCACGGTGAACATATTTGAAGAATGGCATGACTCCATCAGGAGGTTGGATTGCATGTACAACGGCATGGTTGTGAGCGTATGATTTACGTCCAATACACACGAGGATTCAAAATAACTCTATGAGCCAGACGCTGTCAACGGATTTCTAATGGGAACTTTGCGGTGCGTTACTGGGCAGTCTTCTTGCGGTTCTCTAATCGTAACGATGATTTAGGCTGTGGGAGCACCTACAGACGCTTGAAGGCTGAGAGTGATTTTTGATTGCCAAACAGGTCTGCAGATCGAGTTGACACTATGCCTCGTTTCGGTCGACCTCACATCAACATGCACCACGGTAGTCAAGACCTGAAGTCCAAACCAGGAACATTGTTGCAGACCCTCATCTCTTCATTCTTCCTCAACCAATTTTGCTCTATGCAACTCTTCCTGTCTGTATCTGCCGCTGCCCTTTGATGCACATCCCTCATTGCGCGTAAACTTTTACTGTTTCAGCACCCACCTTCTGAACTTTCATCAATGCTCACTCTATTTGACAATGAGAAAGGGATTCCACAACGTGGAGTCAATCTTGCTTGTGACTTGAGCAAGGAAAGATTGTATTAATTGTGTTAGTCTATAAGAAAAAAAATCCTATTTAATAACAATTACTAAAAAGAGATATTATAAAAGCCAATAAAAATCAAAACTCAAATATAAAGTCATGCACCAAATTCTAAGATTATATAAAAATCATTATAAAAAATAGAAACACAACATCAAATACCAAAAACAAAGATTATTGTGAAGATTGGCATTGTAACAAATTAACTATTAAAAATTAAAATTAATTAATTCTGATTTAGAGAGTATTACGACCATCTAAACAAATTAGGATTTGAAATTATCAGCAAGGATTTATCATTTCTTAATTGTGATGTTAGATTGATAACATTGTAGTTGATCACTTACTATGCAACATAGATGATCTTCTTGCTTATTAATCTCCATACACTAATATTTTTCTAAAATAACATCCATACAAATAAGAAGAGGCTGCTCATCAACAAACACGTAAGGCAAATGTATAATTTACAATGAGTTGCTACTACTTAGAGATGTATATCTAGTCTATGATCCTTACAATCAACTCACATAGCTAAAAGATCAAGAGCTGAAGCCAAATTGTGAGCCCTTCAAAAAACACCAAGAGAGTCATTGTTATATTGAATTTTTTCAAAGTTTTGGAGGTTTAATACTTTATAATTCCAACTATATTTTAGCCATAGACATAGAGATTGTGTTATAAGAAATAAAGTATTTAAAACAATTGATGATTATTGCAAGTTTTATTGGAGATAAAGCCCTCAATAATATTCTTAAACAATAGTTTGTTAACTTGCAATTGAGACTTTGCTTATCTCTAAAATTACACCAAACTTAGACAAAGGCTTCATCTTTATTAAAACAAGCACAATAAATATAACCAAAAAACTTCAATTGTTAAATCCCTACAAAACTTCAACAAGTATTGGCACAATATAAGAGTGGATTTTGGATTTTGATTCTTTTGACTCAAATGTCAATTACAAACATTCTAAAATCCCAACTTGGATTACTTTTAATAAAATACTAGATGAATTTTAAGCAATTAGTTGCAGTATGGCCAAACATTTAGAAATTCTTTTAGGAGAAGATACCACCAACAACATAAAATATAGACCTTAGATTTAATATTACATTTTATTTTAGAAAAAAATGAGAGCTTTTTTTTAGAGTCATCAATTCTTTAACATAAAAAGATGTATATATGTATATATATATATATATATATATATTTAAAATAGACTATAACTTCTTAACTATTAGATGTTGCTATTGTCTTGATACCAAGCACAAAATTAAAAATTGTTTGGCTTTGGCAATTCAAAAACAACCTCAGAACCCACCTCGACAAATTCCTCTTGTTAATTTTTTTCTATCTTAAAAAACAGAACAACTACTAATGAAGATGAACAAGGCTTCATGGAAGTTTGACACAAGGGAAATGGATCCAAAAGGAAAGTTAATCTACAACGCTTAAAACGAGAAAATCACAAACATCCACAATATATAACAACACAAGCCAATGCTACTCCAAGGCATCTAGCAGACCTATCTCAGAATGGTGGCACCATTACAGACCGGACACGACCTCAAACCAAGAACACGGACTGCAATGCAGCAGAAGCTCTTTATCACATTGATTTGGACTCTAACACAACATCCCTTGCACCAGAAAAGACCACCTAAACCGACATAATTACGACCTTCAACTCTAACACCCCGATTCCAAGAAGCTCACAAGGTGGTGAACCCCATCGGCATTGACACAGCTCCAACAATTTAGTTATCCAATACAATACATGGTCTTAGTGACTAGACCGGCTCAGGCAAACCCTCTCATGGGCTGCAACGTTCCAACACTTCAATTCAATAGGAATCCCTCTTGGAGGCTCTCTACCAACCAAACAACGATTCAATACAATTTAGACCTAATACACAACTCGGCATCATAGCTAGCTCAAATCTCTTAACTGGCCACCACAACGTCGATGGACTTGGGGCTAATCCAGCTCCATCTTCTACAAGGCAATATTTGTCATTGACACCTTTCCGTAGACCAACTCTTTTCCAACTAGTCTCATTGTCAATTTCAGAGACCTCCAGATTGCCTATGCAACAACAACCTCCAAGTCTAGATCAACAATAGCAGCTCACAAGTGCACTCTCTTCCTCAGTAGCAATTCAGCCTACACTTCTTCGCAGACCAACTCTTTTGCGACCAGACCCAATGTCAATTTTGAAGACCTTTGGATTGCTCGCTCAACAGCAACCTCCAGGTCCAGACCGGCAGCAGCGGTACTTACGTGCACCCTCCTCCTCAACAGCAATTCAACCTACACCTCTCCACAGACAATCTCTTCTCTAACCAGTCCCATTGCCAATTTTGGAGACCTTTGGATCATCCTCGCGACAATAATCCCAAGGTCAAGATCAGTAGCAGCGGCATAAAAATGCACCTTCCTCCTCGGCAGCAATTTAGACTATGCCAATTGTTTCAAACATGGTTGTTGATCCTCCATCAAATCAACACAGCTTTGTACGATAAAACAAGACAATTGATCTAATTCCATCAAGCAATGAGCACATTCACCACACACAATATCGACAAGCCAATGTCAATATGTTAAGCATGCCAACTTTTGAAACTGCTTATCATGTTGATGCAAATCAAGCATAGAGAGCAAACAGCTCCAATCCAGCCACAACAATCCACGTAGAGCCAATTACCGTTTAGCAAGCAAATTACACTTGCCCAAATCCAGGGTCCAACAACGATAAGGACCTTAGTCCACCTGATTACTCTTCCCTTGCCACTGCGGAATTAGAGATGTAAGTTACAAACTTGCTGGCCAAAGTACAAGACAACCTTTTTGATGAGATGATCAAAGATGATCTAGATCCCAATCTTGAGCCGACGCCAACCAACCAGCATACTTGGAAGCAAAGCAAAACAAAGCAACAGCAGGACAATTTCATACCCCTAATAGACACAATCGACCTGAATATAATATAGTCTCGACTCTCCAGCTAGTCTCCTACCTGTAATACTATGAAAGAGTCAGATTGAATTAAACTTCGATAAGGTAAAACTTTCAGTACACAATCAATGGTCACACCCTTATGCCAAGAGGCATACTATATACTAAATACATAATTAATTATTTTCTACAATACATACATGTCTAATATTCCCACTAGTTAAGTATTTAATGAATTAATGTTCTTTGAAAATAAATTTTTATTATATAAAATATGTATTATTTATTTTGTATCTACTCCAAATCTTGATATTGGATCAATGGCTCCCATTCTAATAAAAGAATTGGAGCTATTGAATAATGAATTATAAAAATTGTCTAATTTAGAGAATGTGAAGTTTTTGAATCTTAGGAATTGATTGAAAGATTAGAGAGTTTTTGGGTAATATCAAAAATATATAAATTAAGATTATTCAAAATCAATTGATGATGTTTTTACTAAGATAGATTCTTGATTAAAATATTTGCTACCATTTTATTTATAGATATATATTAGAATTAGATTTATTTGGATTATATAATCTTACAAGTAAAATAATATTATATTTCTATATATTTGGTTTAAGAATAGAATTTTAAATTAAAACTTAAAGATATTACATTTTGATTGTCAATATAGATTTTAATAGATTTCTTTTGAGAAAATCTTAGATTGTTTAATAATCTTTGTAATTATACACCTTCAGCATATACTTTAGATAAAGCCATATATTTAGATTTGATAGTAGAAAAGGCAATTGAAGTTTATTTCTTATTAATCTAAGAGATTATTACTCTAACAAGAATTATACTAGGAAAAGGAGCTAGAACAAAAGCTATGGAGGGATCTACAGTTCTATATATTAGAAGCAGCACCAAGATATAACCACCTTAAAGATGGGATATACAAAGATGTAGTATGTATTTTCATTAATTATTCTTTTGCACATTAAATTTTATCTATTGGCTTATTTTTAGAGAATAGAATATTGTAGCTAATCTTAGCTATTTTTTATTATAAATAGGAATTGTTAATATATACTTCTAATAAGGCTCATGATCATATTATATTATTAGAGAACCTTCATTGTTAATTATATTTCAAACCACCTATCATCTATCTTTTCTATTCTTTTATCTCCTTCTTCTTGTTCTTTTATAAGACATAAATTAAATATGTGATATTTAGAGGAAAATAAGGCAAAAGCCTCGATTTAAGAATTACAAAACAACCTTGGCAATGCTTCTTTTATTGCAAAATTTAAAAAGAATATTTAATTTTCTAGACATTATTACATAATTAGAGTAAGAAGATACAAAAAAGAAGAATAAAAACTAGAGGACTTTATTAGAAGATGCTCTCATTAAACCACATGCAGTGTTTTATAATCATATGAATAAATTTTTTTAAAATACCACTAAGATATCTTATCTACATTCAATCAATAAAAAATAGATGAATAATGGATGAAGATTAGAATACAATGGATTATAATAAGAGATATATGTTTAAAAGAATTTTTTGAGATAGTTAGAAAAAAATATCTAAAAATATAACTCATAGTATTAGAGATGCTAATGAAAAATTTTAAAATTAAAAAAAAAAAAAAAAAAAAAAAAAAACTCAAATAGATCAATATTTTGCCAAATTTTACTAAAAAAATCTCTTCACTCTTTTATTAGAAGGATTATTTTTAACCTCTACCATCCACCCTAAAAAACTATATGATAGATTTAGAAATTCATTTGAAGAAATCCCCACTCTAGAAGAATTACACATTGCTATAAAAGTCCTTGCTAATAGTAAAGTTCTAGGCCTAGATAGAATAGGTATTGAGTTTTTTTAAAACCATTTGGAATATCATAAAAAATAATTACTTCTAATTGTTCAAAGGATCTTTATAAAGAAGGGCTTTTTTACAATTAATAGTAAGAAGATTAATAGTCTTAATTTTTAAAAATATAAAAATATTTATTGAGTAACTATAGACAAATAATTATATTAAGTTCTACTAATAAAATCTTTTTAAAAATATTATAAATAAAAATCCAATATATTTTCTTTGATTTTATTGAGTAAGATTATATTACCTTCTTTTTCTTTAGACACATCCTTAGCAACATGATTTTATTCCATAAAGCCATATATTGGATTAAATCATCCAAAAAAAATCTTCTATTACTAAAACTTGACTTTATTGAAGCTTTTAGTGGCATCAATTAAAATTTCAGCATCAATTCTATAGAAGGCCTTGGATTTACAAGAAATTTTATTAAGATGACTAAAATTTTCTTTATAAGGATTGAAACATATGTTAGTATCAATGGTTGGAGATCTATTAACTTTTTGATTAGCAAGGATGTCAAACAAGGATTCTTCTTAGCTCTCTATTTATTTCTAATTGTAAGAGAAATATTAAATTTTAATCTCAAGATAGCTATGCAATTAAATCAAATCTATTGATTTATTCCTCTATAACTTAAAGCTTAAATAATTATCAACCAATATGTTAATGATTCAACAATTTTTTTTGGATAGATTAGAATATAATATATACAAGGCCATTATAACTATAAATATATTTAAGACTAAATATGAATTAGCTTAAATCTATAGCATTCTAGTGTACTCATTCCTTCAAACTTACTTGGACCTCCAAAAACTTATATAATTGGACAATTCTAGAAAAACTTAATCTTCTATTAATTACTTATTTATCTTAGATTTTCTATTAATCAAGTAGCAATTTGGTCAATAGAACTATACAAGTTAGTAGTATATATCATTAGAAAAGATAGATAAAACTTATTATTTAGAAGACTAAATAATCTAAATTCTAGTACTTTAGACATAAGCATGTCTAAAATTTGGTGGATTAGAAACTTTTTTTAAACTTAGCTATAGTTTAAAAAAGTTGTGTTGTCACCTCAAATCAGCATTAAAGGATAATTCTTCTTGTTAAGTATTAATCTATTGATATCAATCCAAAAATGGTCTCTCTTGTATTGAAGTTGATAAATTATAGATAATACTCTTGTTAAGACAAGTTTTGTACCAACTACTAGTTGAGTTAGATTACATTCAATTCAACTTTAATAGAATTTGTAAGGACTAGATTTATGATTAAAAAAACTAAAAGAAAAATAAAATAGTGAATTAAAAAAATAATATAGATTTATAAATAATTTGAAGAATTTTTTTGTATCAATAATAATAATAATAATAATAAATCTTTGACCTTGTAATAGACACTTGATACTATCTGATTCTTTATTTGCTCTTTGCACATGCAAGCCTTTATAACCTTTGTACTTTGTGATTATTTATACTATTGTAATTAATTACAGATGGCTAGTGGTCTATTTGTCAGCAATTAATCTATTCTATTCCAAACTTCATGACATCCAATTCTTACTTAGGTTAGATGTTTTTAAATTACTTAATATTATTTGGTTCATATTGGTCTGGTTTTTCATGTAAATTAAATATCTCCAACCTCCATTTTATTATCTAGATCCTATTGGTTTGCATCTCTTTGTTGGATTGATTCTTCCAAACTGCCTTTAATTAATTGGATTAATTAATAATACCTCTTTTAGACTCAATTTGAAGTCTTTAATTATTAATATTTTTTTTATCAATTAAATTTGAAAAAAACTAAAGTATTGGTATTCTACTAAATTCAATCTAATAGATTGTATATTAATTGTGAATTATGTCATTATTGCCACAATTATTTATTTTATCATAATATAGAATAAAACAATCAAGGCTCTATTTAATAAATGGCTAGGAATTTTTTTGGACTAAATTAAATACAAAAACTAGACATAGAATTTTATGGCAAATAGTTAATTTTTTAATATAAAATAAAAAACATAACTTAAAAGATTTAAAAATTACATTAAATGCCTTGATGGAATGATGGATTTTGAAATCTTTTATATTATGAACCCCCTTCTTTTAAAAATATCCTACAATACAAATTCCAACTCATTTAATCTTTTCAAAGCATCAATAAATGGACTCTAAATTTACATTATATAACCAAGGCATTATTAAAATTTTCAACAAGCTAAAAAATTTAGAAGATAATATACAAAGTAAAGCAAATCATGACTAAAGACCTCAAACATATACACTTAGTCAACTTTTTTTCTATACTTAATTATCTCTTTCAGAATTAAAAAAAATACATATAATTAAAACCACAATCATTTAAAAAAAAACACTTAACTATATAATATTGATTCTTACCAAATAAAAGATTTATGATCTAATAAATCTAAGCAAAGGTTATTTTAGAAAAAAATAAGATAAAATATAATCTTTGCTATCTAATCATTACTTTTAAGACTTCATATTAGCTTAAATTTCTTAATATTAAAAAAAACTTTTCTATTTTGACTCAAAAATATTTATAGATGTAAATTGAATTAGATTCTATTCAAAAGACAATTTAGTATGTTATTCTTTTATTTTTCAAATACTAGAAGGCAAAATAGGCAAAATAGATGGTGGCACATTCAATATAAATTGTGATATTGAACAATCTATAGATACAATCAACAAAGTTTTTTTAATCTTAAAAAAAGATTGATGGTTAATAAGTTTTAAAGGACATTAGATTTAATTATAGATGGTCCTTCTTATATATACAAATGTAAAGTTGTTGCTTGGTAAGGTGCATAATCATAACAATTCAAACCACCAATATGCTTTAGAATAGTAGATAATTTAAAATTTGATTCCAATGATTTTATTTGGAATAGTCTTTATTTTTTAAGATAATACAAAGAAAAAAGAAATTAAGATTTTATAATATTGTATCCCTCATATCCTTTTGCAAATCACAAAATAAAATAAAAAATTCTTTACAAATTTTAAATTTAACCCAAAAAAATCTATGTGATAAAAATAAATCTTAAATAAAATCTACCATCATTTAGCTTATTTGGTATAAAGAAATAGTTATGAATATATGGGAAAAAAAAATGAGCAATATAATTAATAAGTCATATTTTTTTGGCTTTCTTCTTGTAACAAGTACATATATTATTTAAATAAATAGAAAAAAATAAAATAAAATAAATATAGATAGAACATATTAGATAGATAATTTCTTAAGAAACTTAAAAAAAGCTTCTTAGATGAAAATTATATCTTTGGATTCCTATAGATATGCTAAGTAGCTATCAAAATTTCTTTTATAAATTTCTTACTTTTAAGAAGCCATATTGGAAGCAACATACAACTTAACATTTAGGCTATAAGTCTCATGGTCCTTATAAAGCTTCTACAAGGCCTTCTTGGTAGCTAACATATATAGAGACAAGAATGAGGCTATTCTCAATCTTGCCAATGTCTTTCTTATATTTCAATCTTGGTTCAGGATTCTCTAGCTTCTTTGTATCTGACAATAGTCATTTTAGTTCTTTTTTTATCTTATATATATTTCTTTTCTTTTTATTTTATTTCTATTTTAATAATATATAAATATATTATTTTTAAATTTTTTTCAGATTCTTGTCTTTAAAACCTCTTTCTTTTAAAATGGTTCTTTAGAGATGCAATGCATAAAAGATTTGAAAGCAAAATAAAATTTTCAAAAATTTTTGGATAAAAAATAATAAGTTAAGATTAAAAGATACAAAATCCTATTTGAGATACATTATCTCTTAAGGCAAGCTTAGCGCATTTAAAATAAAGACTTTTTGGAAGTTTTAATAATATAATCTAATTTAATAATCAATAAAGAAATTCATTCTCTTATATTTTAAAAAAATTGAAATTTTTTTAAAAAAAAATTCCTCCCTTCAAATGTATGTCCCTAATATCACTCCTTTCTCTAACAACAAGTAGTAAGATGAGCTCATCCCTTTAGAAATCTTCTTATATGTATAAAAAGTCAAGAATATATAATACCAATGAAGCTATATATTCTATTCTTTATTTTTGAGTAATAGATTCTACTAATCCTTGAAAAAATTGCCTATGACCATGAGCTAGTACCTCTATTGTTAAAACATCCCATTCCATCCAAGAATCTGATCTTTATTGCGGCCTTTAAAACATCCTCCAAATAATATCTCAAGTTTAAAAAGATTCACCTTTTCAAGCTCAAGCAATATCTCATTAAAACTCGAGTATTGGAATTAAGATTTGTATGATTGGATGTTGCTCCTAATGGCTCCAATTGTAATTATATTTGGTGCTAAAATATATCATCCTTACTTTGCTTAATTGAAGACTATGAAAACTGCACTAGTTTGCTCAAAGCTTGCATAGTAAGTGAATCTTCTAAATCTTATTCTCTCAATATTTAAAGGTTTGACATGGTGATTGACTTGCTTCTACAATTCTACTCTATCTTAGAATAGACAATTGCATATTAATGAAGGCTTTGATTTGACTTTCCTCCTCTTATAAGTATTCCTCAAATCTAATTTTTACCAAGAAATTATTGTCAAATATGTTAAGATTTGTAGAAATAGAGTTGATGCAATTCATATGTCTTTTAAGGTACATTGGCAAGATTTTTGATTGATTCTCATGTGTGTTCATTGATATCATAACTATGCCAATAAACAAGATATTCTTATCTGTTCCACCTTCTTCGTGAATCAAATATCTTTTCAAGCTCATATTCTTTATGATTTTTAATTTCAATACTAGTAAGTAATTGTTGTACTCTTTCCAAAATATGTGACTTTCTATAAGGTTTATAAAAAAAAAAAAACATAAAAAATTAAATATATCTTTATAAAAGATGGTAATTTCAAGTAGTATGCCAGTGGATTAATTTGCTTCTAGATGGAAAATGGTCCAAACTTCTAATAGTCTAACTTATCACATAGCCTCTTAGTTTTGATTCCGTCAAAGAAGCCATATTTTATTTCTAATATAAAAAGTAGGTAGTTGATTCCTAAATTTATTTACAAATAGCTTATAAATATCTTGAGATACTTGCAATTGAAGCTTCAAGGTTGTTTGGTATTGCAATAGATGCTTTACAAATCCTTCAGCTTTTGAATTATTGTTCTTTAGCATTTTTCATAGATCAAGCTTTGGATGATATCCATAGTTAGAATAAAATGGTGTTGGTTGAATTGAAGCATGAATAATATTATTATATATAAATTCCACTAGCGATAGATACAAGATCTAATTGTCTTGTTGATAGTTGATGCTGCATCATAAATACTATTCCAAAATTTAATTAACTCATTTTGTTTGGCTGTCACTTTAAGAATGGAAAGCTAAAAAAAAAAATGTAATATCCACCATCAATATTTTAAAAAGACATCTCCAAAACTTAGATATAAATTAGGATCCTCAATCGAATATAATATTATTTGATAGGCCATAATATTGATATATATTGTCAAAAAAGTGCCTTGCTATTTCTTTACTAGAAGTAGTCTTTTTATAAGGAATAAAATGAGCTATCTTTGCAAGTTAATCAACCACCACAACGATGTTGTCTAATGAATTGGATGGCAATAGATCTGTAATAAAATCCATTAAGATAAAAGACCATGAACAAATAAGAGGTGTAAAAGTTCATAAGGGCAATGTCAAGGATTTTTGGACCTTGAACAAATGTTATAAGAGAGCACAAAGTCCTTCATAGCCTTCTACATTTGAGGCAATCAACAATCTTGGAAAATAAATTCTAAGGTCTTATTAAATCCAAAGTGACATGCAATTGAAAGTCATGGCAAGATTGAAGAATGTGTAGTTGTGTTGGTCCTTCTAAGATATACAAATGTTCTTTAAGATATAGAAGATCTTCTTCAAGCTTGAATTTTTTAACATTTTTATTGAAGCGACACTTGATATCAAAGACCAAAGCATCATTAGTGATTTTAGGATGCATTTTAATGAGAAAACTAGAATGAATAGGTATTGATGTAATAGTGGTATAAAAACAAAATTACTCTAGCTTGAATAAAATTGCATATTATTAATAAAATATTATCTTTCTTATCTTTAGTACAAAATATGATCTCTTTAATAATATATCAGACAATCCTTGTTGCTTCTTAGGTTGATAAGAGATAACAAAGTTAAATCAAGATAATAACATATTCTATCGATCTTGATGACAATTAAAAATCCAAATTGATATAAAATATTCTAGGTTCTTGTGATCTATGTATACAATCATAGAATGCATTGTTCTTTCAAGAAAATGATACCATTCTTGATAAAAATCTATAACAATAAGAAGTTTTTTTATTGTAGATTTTATTATTAATTTCAAAATCAAAAAACTTTCAAGAATAAAATACAATAAGATGGAGTTTTGTTGTCTATATCCATTTGTAAAAGTATGGCCTTTAGTACAAAATCCGAAGAATCAATCTCCATATAAAATACTTTTATAAAAATTGGATGTATTAAAATTCGAATTTTAGTGAATGTTTTCTTGAGGTCTTGGAATACCTTCTTTCCTTGAGGCTTCCATTCCAACTTATCTTTGCATATCAATCAAATAAAAGAAGTGGAAATTTGAAAATAATTTTTGATGAAGATCCAATAGAAATTAGCAAATCCAAGAAAGCATTGTACGTCTCTTATAGTCTTTGGAATGGCCCACTATATAACCACTTCTACCTTCTTAGGATCCATCATGAAATCTTCAATAAATACAATATATTTTAAAAATTCCATCTTTGCTTGATGAATCATATATTTTTTTAGCTTAATATATAAATCTATATCTCATAGATTTTATAATACCAATTTTACATGCTCTTCATGTTCTTCCAAATTTTTTGAGTAGATCAAGATATCATCAAGATAGATCACTACGAACTTGTCTAGATGCTTTTGAAAGATGTCATTCATTAAATGCTAAAAGATAGCAGATGTATTTGTTAATCTAAAGGGCATGATATTATGTTCAAAACGTCTATATCTTGTCCAAAATCCGGTCTTCCATTCATCTCCTTTTTTGATCTAAATCAAGTTGTATATTCCACAAAGATCTATTTTAATATAAATCTTAGCTTGGCCAAATTGTTCCAAAAGTCTTGAGATTAACAATAGTGGATAATGATTTTTCATCATTATCTTATTCAATCCTCAATAATCAATACACATACATAAGGAATCATCATTTTTTTTTACAAAGAATGTAGATACATCTGCTGAAAACTTTGAATGTCTGATGAAGTTCTTTGCAAGATTTCCATGAATATAATCCTTCAATAATAAAAATTCATTTTGAAAAAAGATTATAAATTAGACCAAAAAGTAGTTGAATTTCTTCCTGAAGATTTATGCGACAATTATATAGTTGATACTTTAATAATATATTAGCATTTTTTTTTAAAAAAACATCTTAAAATTCATTATACTTCTTTGGAATAATTACCGATGAAGTTATATCTTTTTTAATTGGAATTGTATAGATAAAAAATAGTCTATTTTCTTTGCTCAATCTTATAAAGGCTCTTGCTCCAACAAATAAATAGTTGATTATCACATTTTATGACTTGGCTAATGGCTTTATTAAATAATTCTGGATCTAAAAGCAATAATAACAATTCCTTCACATTTTTTGTTTAATTTCCAATAGAATTGATCCATGAAGGCTTCTTCATCTTAATTAATATTGTATACTAGTTATCTAAAATTAGATATATAGACTAATAAAGAGTGCATCTTTTATTACAATGCTTGGATCTTAGCTATTGTCCAACAAGCCTTGTCATGTTTTTCAAATGCTTCCGCAAATACTTCTATAAAAACTTTAAAGTTGCTTAAAATTAGATATTTCTTTTTAAATAAGAGAACAAATCATAATAATGCTTGTCCCATAAGCAAGGTGCCAACCAATCCAATCTTTGATTCTTTTGTAGGATAAATATCATATTATAGAATTATTATCAATTGAATTTGATTAATAAATATTCAAAACTTTGAACATGTATTATCATATTTTTTCAGAAGACTAACTCAAGGTTTTCACGTTGTTGAATAAATGAATTTTTTTAATGCAACATAGAAAGTACTGCATCCTCAAGCATAGAAGTTTGAAGTAGATGCAATTTAGATTGTAGTACTCTAGATGTTATATTGTTATGAAATTTTGTAATAATCCTTTTAATCTTTGTAGTCCTAATAAATAAAGTAATAAGAGAACTTATAATAGTGTCTAATTTGGATTCAAAAGATTTGATCATACTAATGTCTTGACCTCTAGGCATTCTTAAAAATAAAAAAATAAAAAAATAAAAAAATGAATATATAAAAAGATAATATAAATTTAAAAGAAGGTAATCCACAACCTCTAAAATATTTTAAGACCTTCAAAGAAAGGAGTGATCCACTTTCTCACAAGAAGGATAAAATTCTAATATCGTAATGAAAAAAAAATCTAATTTATTTTCAAAGCTTTGTAATTTTTTCTTCTATAATTAAAAAATGATCATCTAATCTAGACACAAGCATCTTTGCAAACTAGAATTAGATGTCAAACTAAACAGTTGTTAGGGACATACACTTTGCAAGTTCACAAAACCTTTTAGAACATTGTAGATATTTTTTAGTTGATGAAAGTAGCTCAAGAAGCTTTTTAGTTAGTAGAAGGAGCTTAAGAAGCTTCGAAGTTAGTAGAAAGAACTCGAGAAGCTTCCAAGTTGGTAGAAGTTGCTTGAGAAGCTTCTTGGTTCGATAGAAGCCGCTCAAGAAGCTTCTTGGACAGGAATATATATTGGAGTCGAGGCCGGAGAGTTCTTCAATCTTGACAATACATCTCTTGGAGTTCTAGCTCACCTTTTTTAAAAAATCTAATTTATTTTCAAAGCTTTGTAATTAGAATCACACCAAAATTCATAAAAATTGATCAAAAATTGGTATGTGCCAAAATTAAATATTTCTCAAATCATATTGCTATTGCTTGTTTTATGGATGGAAAATCTCTTCTCAATACATTTGAATTTTGGATAGAGTAATTAAAAAAGGACCTAGGTGGTACCATATATATTAGAAAAAAATTAGAAAAAAAATACTTTTATATGAATTTTGCATCTTTAAAAATCATTTAAAAAATTCCTACTATTATTTTTTTATAGAACTTTAATGGATATTTTATATTTTAAGATTGGAATCCAAACTTTGATCTCAAAGCAATATAGAATCTAGACTTGTCTAATAGTCTAAGAACTATCAAAGTACCTACTTGGATCACTTTGAAAGAACTTCTAGATGAATTTTAAAATTTAATCTTTCATGTGGCAACATATTTGGATTAAGTACTAGATACTAGAGTAAACAATGATAAAACCTATGAAGCAAAGTTTTGTATTGCTCTAGAGTATGAGAAAGGGTGAGAGCTAGAAATTCAAGTATAAAATCCTATTATTAAAAAAAAATATATCTATTTTAATAGACTACAATAATATTTCTATACAATATAGATTTTGTCTTGATACAAAGCATAGAATTAAAGAGTGTCCTAATTTAGATCTCAAAAAAAATAAAAAAAAATAAATAAATATATATATATATATATATATATATATATATATATTCAAAAAATATTAATAAGAATAGAAACAAACAAGAAAGCAATATTAGATTTACCAGTAAAATTAATAGTAGTCCGCATATCCCTTCACAAGTCCAGTTGGATGTTATTGGTTTTATCCTAATTTAAAGTAATTCTAAGAAGAATAGTAAAAAAAAAAATATGATACAAATAAAATCACAATAATACAAAACTTATGCAAGTACAAGATAAAGAACCATCTTCCTAGTGGTAATTCTTTACTTACAAAGGAAAGAAGAGATTGACAGATAATACAAGATAAGAATTTATATATAGAGGTCCAATCAAAACTCTTTCCATGTATGGTTATTCCCCTTATACAAGTGTCAAAAGTAGCTAAACAACTTGAAGGGAGGGACCACTACGCCAAAGATTGGGAATAAACAAGCTTCCAAATTCATTACAATTTTATCTCAACACTAAAATATTGGAACAAACATAGGCTAGAATTGAAGTTATTGTCATATTATGTGTCATCTTATTTGAGAATGCAACAGCCACTTGGCTATAGAAGGTAAACTTGTATTTTGCAACTAATCAAGAACCTAATAATCTTGATAAAATCCTAAACAAATTTCAATTGAATCTTTAACAATCCTAATCAAATCTTAAAGTGATTTTTAAAAAATCCTAAGAGAATTATAAAAAATCCTTTAAAAAAATTTAAAAATCATAAAAAATCTTAAAGAAATTCTAAAAAAAATCTAAAGAAATCACAAGAAAATATTAAAGAATTCTAAAGAATTTTTTAAAAAATCATAAAAAAATCATAAAGATATCTTAAAGAAATCTTAACTAAATTTTAATCAGTCTTAAAGAAATCATAAATATATCTTAAAAAAATCCTAACCAAATCTTAACCAATTTTTTAAAAATCTTAATGTAATCTTAAATAAATTTTAATCAAATCTTAACCAATCTTAATGAAATCCTAAAGATATTCTAAGCAGATTTTAATCAAATCCTATCTAATCTTAATGAAATTTTAAAGATATCTTAATCAAATATTAATCAAATATTAAACAAATTCTAATATAATTTTAATAAAATCCTAAGTAAATCCTAATAAAATTCAAATCAAATCCTAATCAAATTTTAATCAAATCTTATAGCAGATTTAAAATATCAATAATTATTAAATTAATTATTGATCTTCATTCAAAAAATTTATACTTCTTAATTTTCTAGTTATAAATAAGCATACAAAATTTGAAGAAATTTGAATATATAGATTAGAAGAAAAAGCTCTTAATCCGCTTGTGTATTGATGATTATTCTTCTCCAATCTTATTCTCAATCTTCCAATATCAATAGCTTCTTTTTGCACTATTCATATATTCTAAAATTTTATAAAAATGCTGAAAACTAAATTAACTACCAACTCAATAAAGAACCATTTTAATATAATTATCAAATTGCTCAAAATCACAAAAACCCTCACTCACCTTCAAAGTCCAATTTTTGAGATTGTAGCCTATTTATATTCTAATAACCTTTTATCTAACCATTTGATTAAGCTATAATTTACAACACCTATTCAATACAACTATGTTCACAATTCCACAAATTTTTACTTGTAGATCTATTGCAAAATTTATAAAATTTTCTAAAATATGAATCCATTTTATTTTTCAACAACCAAAGTTATTCAAATAGAACCTTGACTTTGCATAGCTCTCACAAAGTCATTAAAAATTCAAAAACCTTGAAATTAATGCTCAAAAAAATCCTATTAAATTTTCTATCTAACTATAAATTAACAAAAGAACCCCTCTATTTGCCATAGGTGCACAATTTTGTATTTTGGGATTTGGTTTCAATCCTAGTTCACAACTGGCCTTCTCTAAGTGTTAATTTAAGGTTTTTTTAGATAACTTTTATTTAAAACTATCCTTTGCTTTGATCTAAAGATATTTATAATATTATTTTTACTAATTTATCTTATTTTATCTTGTTTATGGTCCTACAAAGTAAGTAGAAGTCTTTTTTATGAAAATGTAGTATTAATATTAAATATTTTTACTACCTCTCTATCTTTTATTTATATTTTTTGAAATAATTTTGTTATTAAGTCTTCAATTTAGCTCTTTTATAATATATGTCTTCTTTTGTTCTTTTATCCTATAGCTATGGTATAATATGGTACCAAAAAATTCAATAAAGAAGCTCTATTTTAATTAACCTTGTTGTCAAAAAAAAATCCTTCTCTTGGAAATAAGCAATCTATATAGTTAAATTGCCACCACAATTTAAATGTTTCCAAAAACTATAATTCCTATTTAAAAATTTATATTTGGAGACCATGAGAATTCAAAAAAATAATTTTGTCTTTAAATATGAAACATGGAGCAACCTCCATATAAGAACTCTGATTTGAAAAGGATTAATAGAATATAGAAAATTGAGTTGATCAATCCTCAAGAAAAAATTGGCAAAACACCTCAAAAGTTGGAACAATTTTTGGATGGCAAAGTATCTTTTAGGTATTAGAACAAAACAAATAATTAAATAGAATTCTAAAATATCAAAAAGTGATCTAACTATACACAAAAGTGTAAGTTTTAGTAAGTAGATTTTTCACCTAGGACACTTACTTAACATAGGTATTAGGAGGTAAGTTGTCAATCCTTGTATCTTGATCCACACAATTAATAGTGTATACTCCGTTTTTGTGTCAAAATAAATTAATCAATCAATCAGATTCTCATGGCTTGTGCAATCTCATATGTCATAAATCGATGATGAGGATTTGAGGTGCTTTTTCTGTAGATGTTTCTGTATCAGAAGATATTTTTGATGTGGTTGTGAAGCTTTTGTGAGCGGTTATATGGTTCATTCGAACTGCAACAATGCGCCCTCATTGGTGATCTGTGTGATGTTTCAGATGGAAAGGTGGAATGAAGAGCCAGATGATCCTTCCAGCAATCTACGCATGAGGGCTTTGACGAGAAAGAGATTCGGTTTGACCTGTTAATGCCACTATTTTGGTCCGAATTGTGGATTGTTTTGGCTTTTGGAAAGAAAAGATACTCAACTTAAAAGCACTTGTGTTCCATGATTAAGAGGCAATCAACCATGAGATTTTAGGAACTCTTTTTGACGGCTAGTCGGATTCTGGTCGTTTCTCTAACATCTAGCACGAGGTGGGAGTCCGTGATGAATTTCATGTTTTGCTTCTGGCCACTTCATGGAAATAAAAGTTGTAACTTCCCAGAAGTCCCTGATTTTTGCAGTTAAACTTGCGCCAAGCACAGGACCTTCGAATACGTCAGTTCTCTGAATGATGAATCACTGACGATGGTCTCCTACCTGGCATACTTATATAAGCACAGAGGGATTACTGCCCACAAGCTGCAGGGTCATTGATATAAAAAGAATGAGTGGGATACCGCACCTAGCGTAATTGTTGTATTGGATAGCAGGAATACCGTGAGTGCTGGGAAACGCGGCGAAGATGTGAAAGGAATTTTAGCTGCACATGCTGTTCAATCACGTTAACTCACACTGTACATTTTTCTGGTGTCTTTCGTTTCAGGAAAATTTGTATGTAAGTCAGTGTCACTGAGAGCAAGCAGTAATTCACGCAGTATATTAACGTATGCTTTCAAATATTTTGACGCTGTGTCGCATTGATGCAGGGGTTAACTGCTTGCAGCGGACTTGCTCATCAAGCATGCGAGCCAGTCAAGTGACCGTGTGCACGCTGTGATAGTTTTACCACAGAAGATGTACATGGTGGACGACTGACAGAATGAAACGACGACGACGACGACGAGGAAAAGCAGTATGAAATGAAGAAGGTAGTTAAAACACGTCCAGCGGCTCATGGGTCCGGTTTTCGAGGTGTTGCCCAGTTGAGAGCAAGAAACTTTGAGGCATTTCAAGACACTTTTGTTTTTCTCGTGTGTCGTATACAAATGTCGTACATGTGTCCTCCACAATCCCTACTGCGCAGTTTTTAAGAGGGAATGGTCGCAGACTTCCATATAAGCCCCCCGAGGAGCGCGCTGACTGGCTGTTTCTTCATATATTACCAGATCTTGAGATGACAACTACCCCGGAGGACAAGAAGTGAAACGTTTGGTTTTCTGGATACACCTGGATGAATACAATGCACCAGTCCCTGCCAGTGAGGTCGTTGATCCTGTCGAGCAAAACTTTATGAACTCGAGGTAATCCAAGGATGTGAAAGTCCCACACAAAGTCGATGCTTTCTAATTTCGATTTACCATTCAAGATGGAGCTACAATTGCAGAAAAGTGCAGAGAATGGGGCTTGAGCTTTGTCAGGTGAGGAAGATTTTCCGGGCTTGTGTCAACTTTCTGCCCAGGCGGGACTAAGGTTACGGGATACTCACGGACAGCCCTCGACGTCACAAAGATCTTTCATCACATGGTTTGAAAGGCGTTAAAGCGGTTGAAGCCACTTGTCAGTGGGGTCCATCTGAGTCGATGTGCCTAGATTCCCTACTGCGGAGGAAATTGTTCACCGATATGAGAAAACATGACTGCATGTCAGAATCTGAAGCGTATACATCAGGCCACTGCTGCAGATTCCCCACCGATTTGCGTCTACGTCTCCGCATTAAGTTGTTTTCCTGGCACTCGATAAGACCAACAAAAATTCAATAAAGTAAGTCTGTTCTGTTTCAATTGTTACCGTGCGAAGATCCATGTTGCTATCCCAGCCATCACAGCTTTCTGGACTTGTGATGATTTGGCGAAAGTTCACTTCGAATACGGCTGAAACACATTCTTTAACAGTTCCCAGTATAAGGTCTAAAGAAACCCAAAAGTATCATGTAAAGTAGAAGAGACAAATGAGTGACCAGTGTGTAATCTTCATGTTTTATTCATGGGTATTATATATCAGCTTGTGAGCGAACCAAAAGATAAACTTGTTTTTTATTTAAATTAGGTAGGAGAAAAATGAAAAGAAATTACAATAATTATGTATTAAATCATTTCAACAACATTTTACATACTATAAAGACGCTGAAATAACCTGTGCCTGGATCGTTGCAAACAGAAAAATCCAAATAGCCATGACATATTATCCATTAAAACTCACTAGGTCATGTGTCAAATACTTTGGATAGGTGGGGCGGTTTTCCATTTTAAAAAAATAATGAAGTATGGGTCTAGAATAATGTATATGAATATACAACATATTATATTTCAAGTTGATGCGTTAGTATATTATATACTACTGAATGATGCATTAATATAGAAGATAAGATAAATACACACTAACATATACTCACAAATCCTGGCGTCGATGCACCGAGGGTGGGGAGCACGCTGCTGTCTTGTACGGTGGCCTATAACCAGAGATTCCCCGCAGACTGCCGAAATCTATAAATGGAAAATGGTTTCATGGGGATCCAGTAATCCGGCGAAAAGCCGACTGTACGCTATCATGAGGGTGATTCCACGGCCTGTTGCATGATAATAGTCCAAGGCGACGATTCTCGGAGGAATTCATTGTGAAATGTCAGCGATCAGTCATTGCGCAGTGGGCAACAGATCAGCCTGCCGCACATGAACTCGCGCTGTTCGAATACGCCTTAATGGTGCAACGGAGTTCAGTATATAAGGAGGACCGCCACTTAGAGCAATTCATGTTTTCTGTTCCGGTTTAGAGGTTCAAACTTGGCAGCCTAACTGGTAAGTGTAGCTGATGTAGCTTAAATTCCGATGGGATTCTGTTCTCACCTCCGCGGCTGAAAATGTGTGTGTTTCTGTGTGTGAGTGGTGAAGCGCTCATTTCCTGTTTTCCATTGGATTTGACTCTGCAAGCTGATGTTTGAAGAAGAAAGTAGATTTTCTTGCTTTCGATCTTATTAAAGATGCCTCGATGGTAGTACCTTGAAACACCCTTTTCAAAACTTTTTTCGATTTGTGCGTGTATGGGTGTTGGTGGCGTTGCACTGATTCAGAAAAATCCAGGATTCAATTGTTCACTTCATTTTTTACTAGCACTTCCCGATTCCAAGTTTGAACTGTTATTCCTGGCTCCGTAAGCGGGCAAAATAGTTGTATCAACCTTAATTTATGACTTTGTGGTCAGGAATGCAAGCTGATAATTGCTAAGTGCTCCCTGTGCCGATCGTTTGTTGAATCGTTGAACTGCAGTAGCTCGCATCGTTGGTGATCATGACGACCCTCACCATGAGGACGAAGGCGTTGCTGTGTGTCGCGATTACTATGGTCGTGATGATGCAAGCGCCTGCTTCGACAACTGCCGTGGTTGATAATGTCGCTTTCGAGTGGACGCACATGTTGGACATGCTCATTTGCCCTCAAGGAGCGAATAACCTTGGATTTGCACCATTGACGTCAGCTATCCAACCTCAGCTGCACCTGGCTCAGTGGCACGCTCTCATTGCTCTGAAAGCCACTGGCGATTGCACCACTGAGGAGGCAGTTGTCGCATTCGCCAGCTTCAAGATTCTCTCCCACTACTTCTCTTGGACACAAATCCTAGATTTGAACCTCGGTCCACTACTAGATCGTCAGCTCAGATCGATGGACCTTACGGAAAAACAAAAGAGGCTTGCTAAGCGTATCGGCCAGACCGTCGCTGAGAATCTGATTCGCAAACGGAGCCCAGCATCGGAGTTCACTCAGGGTGCAGTCCACGCTGCTGTGGACGATGTCATCAATCCTCAAACCGGTGTGTTCCGCCACTTCGCTACCACACCCGAAGGGAGAGACGCCGCCAGCTTTTTCTTCAACCAAATCGTCTCGTGGAAGCCCTTCGTGCTTCCTCACCCGCTTCAGTTTGTCAAGGACTACCTCAGCGAATTCAAGCCCCCAGTAATTCCATCCGCCCAATGGGACGCTGACTGGGACGGATTGAAGAACATTGGACGTGCCGGATGGTCGGGCCGCACCGCTGCAATGAACCTCAGTGCTAATCTGTACGCCTGCCCTCGCGTGAACAATTACAAATGTCACTTCGAGCAGGCTGCGTCTGCTGCAATCCAAACTGCCTTACCCTCCAACACCTCCCTCTACGACAGCGTCCTCTTGCTTGCCAAGACCAGTGTGTCAATCCACGACGCTGCCATCACGCAAGTAACTGTTAAGTTCGGATTTTGGTTCTGGAGGCCCGAGCAAGCCTTCCGCTCGGGTGATGGCACTCACGATCCAATCCCGGACTGGTCGCCCTACCATCCTACTCCCTTGGAACCCGAGTACCCAAGCGGCACCGTAACCATTGTGTCCGCCGGTACGGGGCCCTTGCAGAAGTACTTCGGCAAGGACACGGACGTGCCTTTCTTTATAGAAGGTGGAGGCACCTTTAACTGCGAGGGTTTTGTTGGAGTCCCCGTTCCGACTGTGAACTTCACTTCGCTTGATGCCTTCGTAACTGAAGCTGGAAAGTCTCGAATGTACTCTGGAGCTCATTACCAGAGTTCTGTCGATGACGCTAAAGAAATTGGCAAGAGAGTGGCGGATTATGTGGAGAAGCATTGGACGCACACCCAGCCGTCGGGTGTGTTGCCGGATCCCACATTCTTGGACATCTTCGCTAAGGTTGTGAAGAAGGCGGGAGACTTCAGTCCTGTCAGATACGACGTGAGCGCTTTGAAATGAGTGATTTAGAAGGAGACGTAGAGTGATTTGAAGTGAATGATTTCAGATTGACAATCTTTGTGGTTATGACCTACAAGACAGTTTGAATAAGTAAAAGCCATCCTTTCTCTCTTGAAAACATGAGCAAAGAATTGTGTTCCAAGCTCATTCGTTGCACTGCTTGTTGTGATCCTAGATGAACCTGGGATTCTAGACAACACGTGCAATTCATTCTCCACTATCATAGAGCTCATTTGAACTTGCAAATTCTACTCTACTCACCTGGATAGTATAATCGAGAGGCTTTTCACTAGTTATAATTCGTATGAGTGCACTAGGTTGGTCACAAGTCTACGACCATCATGTGAGAGCATCGTCCTATGCAGCACATGTAAGATCTTTCAGACTTCAAACGTGCTTTGCTACGCCGGCCCAGTGCTGTAGCCATCTGAATGCCTGAGTTTGGATCCATATAGCAATGTTTGGCATCCAGACAATCAATCCGAAATGAAGAAAATATTTCAATGCCTGCAGCTGCGGTGCAGGACCACAATTGCAGTAACTGTGATCAACGCACAGGGGGCTCTAATTAAGTTTCTGAAATTGATTCATGGAAATTTGTAAGGCGCATCTCTCATGCACTGAAAGTGCTTATTTCCATAATCAAAGTCTGTTGGCTCATTTGCAAACATTTGCGCTTCGGGGTTGTATAATGGATCCTCTACGAACTGCATTTGAGAAAGCAAAAAGATTTAGTAGACACCACCTCGAAATTGACCTTATCTTTTCAATGCTCATACTGCAGAAAGTCTAAACTTATACACAAAGCACTGTACTTATTATATAGACAGACTGCAATGGCAAATAGTTGACAGTTCACAGGTGTATGAGTGCAGTACCGCCCAAAACCGATGTAGGATGCGTTTGCGAAGGCCTGAAATTGATTTAGCTGATCGACCTCGGTACATAAGATCAGCTTCTCTTTGAATTAGGTTTAGTATCTCCCTTGTCAAAGCAGTATCAAAAACCTGCACAGTCCACTTAACATAGCCCAGAATCGCCATTCTGTCGTCCATGGATTCCACTTTCTTTTCAAGTTCTCGGTACAACTGTCGCAAGCAAAACAATTCGAGCCGACAGTGATTAAAGCGTTGCACTAACCGATCACTTCTAGATTCTGGGCGATAAGCTGCACACACTGACAAACAGCTGCAGAAATACTCAAGTTCTTAATCACCTGCCCAAGTTCTCCTGCTCGAATTGTCGCTGGAGTTGTGACGTTGATCAGCTGGCCATTAGTCAACTCCCAAACTTTTGGAAGTGCCATTGTTGTCAATTTTCTTTCTACCATTCTACGATGAACGACGGCTTCTGATTTTAATTTTAAATTGTCTATTGTTTGGATCAATTTCAATTGCTGCATTACACAGCAATTTCTGTTAGTTAAATCAACATAAAGATAAATCACAGAGGCGATTGGGTAAATCTAACTTAAAACATGGCGACAGTGAACCTGTGTCACTGGCTTATATTATAACAGTGATTTATCAAAGTTCTACCTTTTCCATAAGCTCTTTACAAGCTTTTTTCTTTTCCTCTCCTTCCAAGTTCTTTGCATTTAGTCTCCTGTATTCCTAAACGTACATAGATTCAATGATATCCAAATTCAGTGTCTCCATGAACATTTCTTACTGGAAGAGCGACATGTCTAACTGAAACAAAATATATTAAATTGACAACGAGGAATTTCTTTCGAATCAAACTTTTTCCGTTAACATCATTTGGTTCAAGAACAATAGTGAATATCAATACAAACTAATGAGTACAAGAACAAGTTTCTCTCAAGGTCACAACAATGCGATTCAGGTTGAAATAACTTGATGGGAAGAGCACATGCCTCCACTTGCCACGTTTCAAGTTCTTTGCACAAAAGATTAAAATCTTCTAGAGTTGAGGGTTGTAGACGCCGTTGGATTTCGTACTGCACTCTCGCCTCAGCGTTTTCTTTATCAATCCTGTCTCGCACAATCCAGAACTGCCAATGTAGACACACGCGGATGGTGTAAATGCTCAATGGAACGCCACAGGTTTTGTAAACAACACATGATGGACGAACTGGTGATTTGAAATTCAATGGAAAAAGACTAGGACATCAACCTCCTTCATTTCTGCAGCATATTGGCGCATGCGGTTAGCAGTTCGTTGGGCAATTTTGCGGCGTGTGTGCTTTTGAATAGTGATAACAGCCGCAATTCGTTTCCGTTCCCATGCATCCGAGTCCTCATAACGTCCGGGGATCTTGTAATAGTCGAAGGTGTCGCTGATCACCACCCCATTCTTGTCCAATGACCAGTAGGTCGGATTTTTATCCATCTGTGTGAATGCCTCCCTGTAGGTTTGATGCACTCGCGTTCGGAGCCAAGATAGCTGAGTCTCACGTGACATCATCACCGGGTAGGTTTTCAGCTTCTTGCCGGGAGGCCACAACTCCAGTGTCTGGGCAACAGCATTCAAGTACTCGATACCTATTTTTGCAACCTCCCACATCCAATGCAACTAACATCACAATCTTCCTCTGCAGTATGAACAAAGGAGCTTAGAGTGAGTAAAGACTCTCATACTTGAAAGTATCAAGTATAAAATCGTTTCTAAAACAGAGTGGCTAACTTGAAAGACTGTCCAGGAGTAATTCATCAGCTGCAAATCAAAGTTAAACTGAGTGGCCAATATTGACATCTAAAAACTCTGCAGTGAACAAAACCTTGCTGACAACCATCGTGCGAAATATAGATCTGCATGAACCCAAAGCTCATCATCCATGCATTAAGGTGTTACGAGTTGCAGGGAAGAATTCGCAACAGAGACTACATGTACCAGTTCTTATGTCCTTAAAACCCCCCCGATATGCCATAGGCTCCTTCTTTGAACGATCAATATTTACTGTTAAGATAATAGGCTCTGGATTGGAATCCCGAAACAATTTCACCAGCAATTGGTTTTTGGGAGATGATGAAGGCCTGGGCGGCGAGCACGCAGGAGGTGTTGGAGGCCTCTTTGGAGGTGGCGGTGACTTCGGTAGCGGCGGATGCACACAATGTACAGCATGAAGGCCTCGAGGAAAGGCCATCATGAAACGTTAGAACCGCCTCCTTCAGAAACACTATTCAAAAATTAGCTGCACAATCCACAGACGCTTAATCTTCTGCGAGAAATACGGCAGATCCCAACGCCATACAAATCAATAACTGGTATTAAGATCTTCATCACATTTTCCAGCAATTGACCTCCCAGAAGTGATGATTCCCTCTCCCGGACACGTAACCAACTAAGATAACCATGTTCAACATCGCTTCCTCAAGTACGTCAACATATCCAATCCTTAGTCCGTGAACCAATCTACACCCCGGATCCTCGTCCCCCTGAGCCCTCTTCACAAACATCTGCGCTAAAAATTCGTCTCGCTTTGAGCAACGGTCATAACTCTCGTGCCCGCCTTAAATCAACTCCTCTACCATGCCTCTCAAAGCCCTTCACAACCTACAACCTCAAAAAAACGAAAAACCTCGTGGCACTCGTAATTTACCAACTACTCCTGCTCGATCGCAGCACAAAGCAGATGACGAGAGACGCACTGGATGACAAAGGCCTGATCAAGGATACAAGAATTGCGGGCACGGATGACCAAGCTTAGGACCAGCGGGATATGGAGGAGAAGAGGTGAGTTCCGTTGAGCGATTGCACAAAGTGGGCGGGCACAGGGGAAGTATGACAGAGACGGTTGTGAACCCGCTGACTGGTCGCAAGTCACGTGGCCTTCTCATGTTGAGTTTTAGTTAAAAGCTAAAATGAATTGTCATGTGATCAACGTGTTTAATCTGGCCATTGAGAAACTGCCTTCCCAACTGGGTATCAAATGAGGATAAGTAGTAAATGGTTATGCAAATGAAGAGTTTGGTATAAATTTTTCAACTTAAGGTTAAGATGGTAGTCCAAGGGGTGATAATAATAGTCCAAGAGTGACAATAATAGCCCAAGGGTAGTCCAAGAAAAGAGGCAATATTTTAGAATAATCTAGCGTGGGTGAGATAAATAAATACAAGTATTATAGCTTACCTATTGTCATCATTTAGGTTTAAACCATTCTTATCATTTAGGTTTATTATTATTATTATTATTTATGTTTAAGAGATCATCACTTCTGGGAGGTCAACTGCTGGATGAATATCAAATAATTTTATATTCATCTAGCAAAATGTTAAAAACAATTTATTTGGTAAAGATACTTGTTTCTTCTTTTTCCCCCCCCCCCCCCCCCCCCCCTTTTATTCACCATCTAACTCTAACCTTTGAAACAATGGGCAAGGAGTAGAATCCTTTGCCCTAACTCAACTCTATATAGATGTTAATTTGTATAATGGTATTCATCTACGTAATCAAATGTGGGAGTAGTTTTACAAAAATAATTTAATTTAATCATTGCATTATTATATAAATTTAATATAATTATAATTTGGTTCATTAATTTTTACTATCAATTCATTTAGTTTTTATAATTATAATATTTATTTTACTTGAGACCATCTTTCAAATTAATTTTTAAGTTAATTTTATTTTAATAAATATATCCAAATTTTAATATATTTAAACTTTAAATTAAGTTCATTATTATATTATTTTTAATTAGATATCGTTTTTAAAATCAAGTAATTGAATATTTTAGCTATAATTAAATTTATAAATAAATTAAATTCTTATCATTTATTTTGTTAAATTCTTTAAATATATAAAATTATTGATATTGTTATTGTTATCATTCTAAAATTATTCTTTTAAACCTTCTATTTATACCTATCAACTTCAAGTTATAATTTTACTTTTTAAGATTTTATAATTCAAGGTTGCAAAAAAAAAAAAAAAAAAAAAAAAAACTATAGCAATTGGTGTAGTTAGAAAGACAAGAATACTAACCACCTTCAAGGTAGTGCAATTTAAAGACAATTATCTTCTTATCAACCAAACAACTTATTGGTAATTACAATAGGACATTCTTTTTCTTTTTCAACAATATCCCTGTGATAGAAATTTGTAAAGTAGAACAAGTATGTTAGATCAAAAGTAATAATTATATTCTTTTTCTTTTTTTTTCTTATACAATTGTTAATTTGTACAATAGCCTCTCCAAACATTAACATTCTTTGTTATTATCATGGCCTTAGAACCACATAGATTGTTCAATGTTATTATTATATCTGTTTTTATGCTTATATTTTCTCATTAAGTGCAAAAAAATTAAATTAAATTAAATAATTATTGTAAAAACATTTGCCACACACATCTACAGTGCAAAATAGTCAATGTTGATTCTAAGAAAGCAGTTGATGCAAATGGCATCAATGCATATATTGTGATACTTGTAATTTTAAATTTAATAGTAATTATTTTTGCTAAAGTATTTCTTCTAAAGATCATAATTTTTGTAAGAATTAATCAAACAACTATGTATTATTTATATTTCTCTCTTGTATTAAAGATATAATGCACCAATTATAATTATAATAATAAAATAAATAAATAAATATTTCTATCAGTAAATTAAAAATATTTTACAAGTGAAAAGCTTTTAAAATAATATAACAAAAAATTGATAGCATGAACTAGATTTTTACATAATGTCTATTATTTGGTAGATGATTTAATAAACTATTCTTATATTTGTTACAAAAAAAATTAGAAAGTAGACTAATTTACTAAAAAAATATTTTTTAAACTACATTTCATTTAACTTATATACAATAGTTTAACAATTACAAGGCAAGTGCATTAATAACAACCAATTATTATGCATATGGTTAAATTACTTGGTTTGCCTTAACAAAGAATAATCCAAACCCATATTCACATGGTCATGTTGAGGTTAGTAATTTTAGATAATTATATCAAACTATTAAAAAAAATGTGCTAATAAAGCACACATGCATTTACAGATTAAAAAAAACTTTCTTGAAGTGATTTTTCATGATTGTATTTTATTAAATGTAATTTAATTCTGTATTTCATTCATTGAGGCTCTATAATTTCACGTTTATATTACAGCATCATGTGGATCAATAATCCAAACTGTTCCTTCTCATTTGATGACATTGCAACCAGGTTTTAGTTATATCATCAAGTCATTACTACTACCAGACCATGCAATTAGTGGTATAATCGTTCACATACCGACCATTTCAACACTACTGGTCTACAATATACATCGATACTTCTAGAAAGCATGTGTTCAAGAACAAGTAATGCACAAAATTCTCCCTACACAAGAGGACCCACTATTCATACCCAACACGCCCACAGCACCAGAGCACTATCCTATCTCTATTCAGTCCACGCAGGTTCCTGACAAAAGAGAGTATCACAGTAGATATAATAATCAATCATGATTTTACTGAGGCCTCAAGCTTTAAAATTACAGTGACCACATTCAGTATTTCTTGAAACTCTAGCTCATCTACAAAGTATACATTTATAAATTTATCCAGAAAGCAAAAGCTTTCTCAAAAAGGATAACCTACACTAATAACTTGTCTGGTTCATTTCTTGTACATAGTGTTCGAAACTGGCAGGGTCCTATCCCGGTCCGTTAATCCAAAAGCTGGATATTGAATGCATATTCCACGTATCAATTGAGATACAGCAGCTCGGAGGAACAAACTATGCGTTACTGACGCTTTTCCATCTCTAATAAGCCCAACAGAACCAGTATGCGAAGCACAGCCAGCCTCTACATCAGAACGCATGCTGACGAAGAACACCATCAAGTACATTCCCACCTCAGCCTTGATAAGTTTCACCACTGTCTTGAGAAGTGCCACCCAAGATTCTTACATCAGTTACACCCAGTTGAAAGATTGAACAACTGCTGAATCGGTAACATCAGCTAAGGTCGTGCTATGACACACACAACAGAGATTGTAGACATGAAGACTAGCATCTGCCTTACATAAAGAGTAGCCAAAGATTTATCAAGAGTATACCCACCAGATGAGAAAATCTAACGAACTGCAAGTTTCCCCAGATAAACCTAGTTTGACCAAACATGCACTAGTCCATGCCGGTTTCCAGTGTAAATCTCGTTCCTTTCTTCATCATAAAACAAAGCAGTAACATCCTCTAGAGCTTCCTGCACCGAGCTTCTGATATTTGAGGAATTGGCACGCGTTCGAGGACTGATTCCAACACTAGGGTCATCCGCCCTGATTTTTGCGAGACACTTCCCAGTCAAGATGTTGCTGATATTAATAGAACCAACTGCATCAGCAAAGTGAGACATAAATAAAAACTTCACATGGAAAAGGTACTGAAAATTATTAAATTAAATAAGACTATATATTCAAAGTCAACGATGTAGCTACAAGCAGTGCTTTCAAAATTCGCTCTCTATCAGAAGCACGCCAACCCACATCTCAGCAAAGCATCGGTCATACCTTCCTCGGCAGAATTGTCTGGATGAGCCTTGCAATATGAAATGATGAGATCTTGTTCACTGGTGATGTATATGTTATTTGTATTGCAATCAGGATACCATAGTAGGTGATCCTCAAACGACGTGACTAACTCTCCTCTAAAGTTCCACACAGCAACCGTTCTGTTGCGGAATGTAAGAAATAGCTGATTCTCATACAGGAATATGAATGCGGAGGGTGTCATGAACTCTGTTCTGCTTACTTCTGTCATTTGAGAGTTCCTAACCTGCAAATTAATATTTCAGGCATTAGCACCAACCACATTGTAGACAGATTATAGCATCAATCGCACAATCTCTATTGGAATCAATAATGAATAGTTCTTGCAACTCAGGAGATTCAAGATGAAGATTTAATTTGTTTCCAATAAAACTCACATCAAGAATTTGCAGATTCTCATTTTCTTGCTTGACAAGCAGTTTCTCGTTGAACTGTTCAATAAAGTCAACTTTTTTGTTTCGATGAAGCAGATGATTAAAGGCTTTCAAGACGGAACCATCTTCAATGGACAGTATCTTCAAGGGCACATGGCTCTGTGCTCTGTCAAAGATTAACAGCATAATCCCAGGGCTGACAAAAACACAACATAAACTGTAAGCAAAAACCATCAAATGAAAAATAATCAAAAACAAGGCACACTGCTCCTTAAAGAATCGAGCAGAATTTACTGGAATGCGTGAGTTCATAAAACAAGAAAGTCACCTTATTTTGATTTCTTGTACGTGCTCGTCAGATATAGAATACAGCATTGTGTAATTCTTCAGATCAAACACCTTGTAAATTCTGTTTGGGTCATCCCAAGTTCGATATCAGAAGCAGAATACCAACCCTTCACACATATTATGGATATCACTGGAAGAAACTAGAAATAGTTTCACATGAGTAGTACCATAGTAAATGCATTTCAGAATCAAAAGCGTTACACAGAACGTAGGTGTATAGCAGAAGAAACATAGGAACTCAGTATTCTTTTGAAGTCGAAATTGAAGATAGATCACTGCAACTAAAGGATTCCATACGTACAACGCTGATACCTATCTTGTGCAGAATATGTGAGAACCTTCCCATTGACATCATCGAACTCAACGAACCCAGGCCATCTCAACGATTCTGACTCAAAAAGAGAAAATCCTGCACCAGGTTGCCCCCTCCGGATGTACCTGTAGGACCAAAACGTTAGAAAGCAACTGAATAACGTACATGACTCACAATTTCATAAATATTGTTCATTACATATCCAAGCTCTCCATATTTATGACAGGCAGCTAGACTTGGTACATACACCTGAAATTGCTGAACAGCGTTGGGATCCTCTAATCTCTAGGAGCCTTTGAATTTGAGTGAAAAGTGCAATAGCATGTACAAAGCAGGCTTCTTCTCGATAAGTCTTAGTTTATATGCACCCAACACAACCACCAATCATGCTACCCTCTAGCTTGATGCAAAGTAACCAAATCATCTAACTATTAAACGCTATTGAATCAGGTCCAACAGTAGTGCTTACTCAATGGGTGTTGTCCTGCACTTTAACGAGCTGAAGTTATCAGAAGCGTAAACAGACACAGTTATTAACGAATCGTTGTTCTTGTTGTAAAAAAGGCTTCGGATCACTTCATCGGCACTGATGTTGAGAAAGCATATCCTCTTGTTTGTGTCTGTCAGATCGTAACAATGCGGCACCATCATATGAATACCATATTAAGGTCGTTAATACTCAAATTAACATCAGACAATGTACAGCACATAGATCAGCATCAAACCTCTGCTAAAGGCGGCACATATTCCTGAATGTGTCAATGCAAACACTGTATCTCGCGCAGCCACAATCTCCACTATTCTGGATCTCTTCTTCAAGAATGGTAGTTTCAAGAACTGATGGGCCTTAGGGTCATGCGTATCAAACTCCTCCTGGAAAAATCAGAAGAAAATCAGAAGTGTAAAATGAGCTACTATACTCAATGTTAAAAAATTACACATAGAACTCGGCACCCTAGCGCTACTCTGAAAAAAGGGCACCGAATAGTCCCAGCATCTGATTCCTGCCCAGAATGCTAAAGCTACACGATATAGATCAGATTCCCCCAAAGCTCCAATACAGCTGGATCTAATCACGTCTTGACAAGCGGTTCGTTATTATATCTACTCCAGAATTCACGATACGAACAGTGCGATAATAATGTCAAGAAAAATGCATAGAACCAGTTGAAGAGTACTTAAAGAGTACTTTGGCGGCAAGGAAGAAGTCCTCCGGGTTTCATGGGTGGACCTCAAAAACGTCGCTTCTAGTAAGCGGATGATTTCTTTCAGAAAAAAGGAAATTAAACAGCCATAACAGAGAATCGTATTCTAACTAGCTCACATAGCAGATGACAGCATCGCCGCAAAGCCAAGTTTCAGACCTTCCACATTCTAAAACAGTTATAAATAGTCTCCACGCAGTAATTTCTGGTGTGATTGACAAGACAGAACTACAATGGAAGGATTTTGAACAGCCCTAAGGACTGCAAGGTCAAAACCAATCTCAGTCGACGACAACGTGGTCCGACGGTCAACGAATCGTTTCCCTTTTGTATAGTACTATTGAGAGCAGAAACAATCAAAAGAAGCCTACAGTAAAAGGCAAATATACATGACAAGTTACAAATCGAGTGCCACATTATAATTGTAGAAAATCAATTTGTCAAAACCTATTCCCCGTAAGCTCCACGCACAATGAGAGGATTACGTGAAATATTTGAGCCGAATATATAAAACGACCGTATCAGCCATTGAACTAATATCTGATGATAGGACCTAAGAAAATGTCTGGAGAAAACAACAAAAAACAAAAAAACAAAACGATCGACTCTACATTTAGTTTAAGTCCAAAGTAAGGAAAACAACTCCGAGCGCGAATCTTTCGGCGTTCACAACTTGATTGAGCATAACTATAACAAAACGCCCTAAGCCATGAGCCAGTTACTAACGCAAGAAATACCCACAAAGCCATTCGCGCCCAGGAGGTGACAGGCAATTACCCACAGCAATACAACACAAATGCTCACAACCCACCTGCAAATGAAAGTTCCGGAACTTCTCCTGCGAGTTGGTACGGTTGAACGACCAATTCCCTGCCCGACTTATTTCCCGCTTCAGAAGCTTCCGCACACAGTTCTTGGAGTCGTCTGTTCGTGGACGCTTCCCGGCCACTATTCGGCGCCCGCATGTCGGCCTCGGGCTCATCCTCACCTTGCTCATCGACTCCATACCTCGACCTCCCAACGACGACCTAAGGAACCCCCAACTTACCTCTGGCAGGACCTTGCCCTACATGACCTGATCCATCAGAACCGTTTCCCTCCCATCTTCCGCTTGCCCCTCGTCTCCTTCCTCTCGGTCTCTCGCTCGCTCTGTCTCTCCAACGACTGGCCCTCAACTCTCCTACACTTCAAAGGAACCTCCTCCTCCTCCACAACGACTCTCACTGAGTCTCGCCATAGCATGGCCACAAAAACCCGCAAACCAAAAACGAATGCCCCGCAGTCCCCTACCCACCCAAAACTCACTCTCAAATTCCAGCCATAACCACCACAACCATTCGGCACCGGTGCAACAAAAACCTAAGCCTTCCCAACAGTTCAGCTTATCATGAAAATGACCCAACTCTTCGCCAGCGAGCCCTGCAATTCTGTGAGATACCTCGATGGAGTTCGATCGCAAGCAAACCCTTACCCTCCAAGACCTTGTCGTCTGCTCCCAGGCCTAACGCTGCCATCTCCTTTCTTTACATGCAAGAATGCCATTATGGCATGACTTCCATGCTCCTATTCCCGCCCTTCTCGATCCTATTGCCGTTTACGACATCTATTGCCGTGACCGTGGTATCCCATGCGTCAAGCTCCGCCAGCTCTAATATAATTTGAAATTTGAAGCTGGCCTACTTTCGACCCCTCTCCCCGTTGGCGTTCTTACTGTTTCCGCGCTGACTCGGCTGGCTGGCTCATTCGCTGGCTGCGCATTAGAACTACGACCGCGTTCCCTTGTTCCCGCGAAATGGCGCGATGGGGGTTAGGATTGGCGCCACACTACGGATATATCATTCTGCGTGGAAAGTGTTCCCGTTGCGATGACCGTTCCAACCTCTGTTGCCTGTGATTGCGACCATTTTTGTATAATTCATGGATGGATTATGTACCTGCTTTAAGTTTATGGATGTAAATCGTCGAAGTGTGTCGGCTTCGCATGGTGCATGCCTTGAATATGTTGCATAACTTCATCCTCTGGGTGAATTTAAAAAATTAACAGAAGATTGAAAATAGTTTTTATGTATTGAGGTATTTTTTCACATTAATACTAATTTAGAGGTTCAAACGCATTCAATCAAAATTTTATGATGAACAAATAAATGGTTTTAACTAATATTCATATGTAAGGCTTAATGAATGTTGATTTGATAAAAACAATGTCTATTGCACTATGGCTCTCTACATCCTTGAATAATTTTTGATTTGCACAGAAAAGTTGCAAACAATATGACATGTGACATGTATATTTTCAACAGGTGACACATGATCAACAACCATGAGTGAAGATTGTAGCTGTGAAAGGATTGATTATTAATGATGATTACTTTGAGTTTAAAGCGTATTCAACTATTTTATAACTAACATTTATTGAATAAATTAATAAAGTTTCTGATTTTAAGCGGACCAAATTGAAAAATGTAAACATATAATTTATTGTGTACAAAGCATATTATGAACTCAGTATACATTATTCAAAAACTACCAGAAAAATCAAAATAAAAAACAAAAGACACACAGACAATCATCAGAATATTGATATGTAATGTTAAACAAAGAAGATACATATTAAAAATACAAGGACTAAAGTTGTTTTTGGTAAATCAATATGTTATTCCAAGGAGGTAGGAATAATCATATATTTATTAACTTGTAATCAGCACGTGAAATGTACAATTATATGCCTCTAAGGAAGTTACATAAAAATAAAAATAAATGATTAATTCGTTCACAAATCAAATTTCTTACAATAATAAACTTGAAACATAAGGTATCGAATCTAAACAAAATAAAAAAATATAACTTGAAATACTTATAAAATTTGTAAGTTATATATATATATGTATATATATATATATATATATTGAATACTCTTTTGAAATTACTTCAAAAATAAAAACCACAATTACATAATAAATAAATAAATCAATCAATCAATCATTTCTTTGTAATAACATGTATGTATATGTATTTTATATATATACAACAAGATTAAACTTTTGAATCTCTTTGATTTTATTATATATATATATATATATATATATATGTAAAGATTTCACAATCCGACATCTTGAACTAGATTAGATCTAAGATTCTTCCTTAAAATACTTGATGGTGGATAAACTAGTCAAAATATAATTAAATTTGGTTTGTCTATGTGTATATATATATTTTCCACTAGTAAAAGTTATTTTAAGGTAAATATGTAAACTCAGATCTGGTTGGGGCAAAAGAGGACCTAGACTGGGCTTTTACTGGAATAAATTTCATCCATCCCGCACAAGCCCGGCCTTGCCCAGCCCAGGCCCGCTCGGTTGGGGCCGAATTTCCCGCGCAATTTAACAAAATTTTAAATGCCTGCTCACGCCTGCTCGCGAAAATCGGGCAAAGGGGAGCAGAGGCTAAGGGGGGAGAGTTGGGGAGAAGCGACTAAGTATTGAGCAGAGGGGGTCAAAAAGCTAGCACAGGCGGACTCCAAGCCTGTCCAGTACCATTGCACCATCCCTTCCAGGACATGTAGTTCCTTGTGAATCTCTCATTATTTTAATTGATTTGAGTTCTGCCCAGCCCGCTGCCCGCCCGCTGCCCTTGGGCAACCCCGACAACCCCGATAAACTTAGTCTAGGTCCTCTTTCGCCTAAACTTAAAAAGTGCTAAAAATAATACTGCATTTCCTTGTGTGTGTATAAACTAAGTAAATAGATTTATTTAAGATTTGTTGTAGAGACGGAGGATGTTTCTCACATACTCAAGATTAACTTTAACAGTAGTTCTATTTGTCATGGAATGTTGGGAGTGATGATATTCAAACACAGTTTACACTTAGTTAGACTTTATTTAAAATACTTGGCGTAATATTGTTCTTGTGTATGTCCTAGTATGTTTAAATAAATGGTAAAACCAGATGTAGTGATTGTGTCTTGAAAGATGGGTTCTTTTGCAAAATGGTTTTCAATAACCAGCACATTACTTTGAATAGTTTCCTATTAGATTCTCTACAACATCTTCAAAAAAGAAGCCAAAAGATTCAAACCAAATTATTTTTACTGCAATCAAATCTATTGAAATGTATTTTGATCACAATATTTGGATGCTACAAACATTCAAAAAAATAAATACGAATAAATTCAAAAATTATCTTGAGTCTTTTGTAGAATCAAAGTATATATTTTTTAGTACAAAATTTTCAACAACAACATGATAACCTCTGTCCATACTGTGCACGTTTCTTTAAAAAAAGGTTTTGGAATTAAGGTGGTGCACAAGATTCTTCTCAGAACAGAAAAACTATAGCATTTAAATAAAAATAAAAATAGCAAACTGCTGACTTCACACTTAAATAGTCTGATTGATTGATACAAGGGTGACACAGTCCATCACAAGTCACAAACTTGCAGGGTCAAAAGCCAAAGAAATCCATCAATTTGTCTTTTTCCAATACTTATTGAATATTTCAATTGGAATATTCATGGTAGTATTAATAAAATATTAAAATTTTATTTTACAAAAAATGAATTTTTGTAACATAAGTAAACTATTCATGATGGTTAAAAGAACCTGATTTTGATGTCAAATGGTGGATGTCAAAAAGAAAAGAAAAAAGAACACTATTGATGTATATTGAGGTGGTGGAGAATGGTCCAAAGGTTAAAATAAATTAAATCAAAAGACATTGCAATTTTTTTTTGGATTGTTAAAAAAATAGAAGACAAGAAATTTAAAACTGTATAACAAACTTCAGAAATACTAGATGCATTATACATTTATACATTTTTTTTTTCTCAAGCATGTTAAAAATGAACATTGAGATCTGAAATGTGTATTTTTTAGACCAATTATTTTTAAAAATTATACAAAAACCAATAAAGTAATTTTGAGTCTTATTTAAGTTGCATTGGTCTCTGATTCAGAAAATATGACATTCTTATTGGTGAAAACACAGGTAAGAAGCCTGGAATGGAATAATTGAAATGTATGATCATAGATGGTGGTGACAAGTTAAACTTGAAAGATGGAAAGCATATATATATATATATATATATATATATTATTTGAAAAGATTGTTCAGTTTTGATTTCATATGTTCAAAAAAGAAACTTAAACAAGTCAGTATCATATTTGTTGGTAAATTTTCTTAAGTTTAAAGTGGCCTTAGATGCTAAAAGTGTTATATTTTTATTTAAAAACTTAAAAGGATTAAAATAAAAAAATTATTACCATTTTATTATAAAGATGTTGTAATGCAAGAAGTTTGCACAATTTGACATGTTTACCTATCATATGGAGTCATATTTATTAGTAAACCAAAATATTTAATAAATACTTGAAGCAACATATGTGATGCAATTTGATGAATTATACTCAATTTCTATATTCTTGGTATTTAAGGATATACTTTGGATTTAAAGCAACTTTAAGTTTAATGCATATCTACTTTCAACTCTTTTTATTTTTATTTTGGTTAGGATATTGTTAAAAGATTATTTAGATATGTGAATATATTATAATATAATTTTTAAAATTTCATTAATAACATTTACTTCCAACAAAAAGTTATTGTGTTATTAATTTTTTTTAAATATTAAGTAAGTCTTCATACCTAAAAACCTAGTTAAAAAGGACGTAGTACAAAAGTCTTACAAAAAGCCCCACCATTGTACAAAAATATTCTTTTTTAGAAACCTTGGACTTTGGAAATAGAATAAAGTGAGAAGAGACAATGGAACAAATCATTCTTTAATTATAAGTTGAAATATGTTAGCATATATCTTTGTTAAAACAATTATGTCAAACATTAAAAATTCAATTTTATATTTTAATGAATATTTTAATCACATTTTAGATTTTTGCAAAAACCACTACATAATGTGAATATACCACAAACCATAGAGAACAATACTATTTATATTATATAATTAATAAAATACATTCCACCTCATCTTTTCCTTTTACGACCTTTGAATTAATTTATCTAACTATAAAACTAATTACATGATATTTTTAAATTTTAGCCAATTCAAGAATTAAAAAATTGTGGCCTCTTCCTATTTTTCTCAAGTATAAAATCTGCATAAAAAAATATAAGAGGTGCATTGTATAAAATTTTCACAGTGGTCTTGCTTCACATTGAAAAAAAGGTGACCATTTTTCACAATATGAACCCCTTTTCAGTCTTTTTGCCTTTGAACATAATTTAAACTTTCTCGTATTTTGGAAGGGTACTTTAAAGTGTTTGTAAGTCAACCTCATGAAACGGATACACTTCTGCTGAAGAAGCAGGCTTCGTGGAAGCTGTTACCAGGGCTTTGAAGACTCACGAGTGAAGCCCCGGAAAATGTAACCTCAATGAAGATTCTCCCGATCTAGTTCCCGCCTTATCTAGATTTAAATTTTCGAATTGAATGTGGCTTCATGGTGAAGCTCCGGGTTCCTCGTTTTAGAAGTGGCACATTCGTGATGAGGAAATCCAAGCACAGAATTGTAAACTGCTTCGGAATGTGGCAATTGGAAGCATGCAATTCCTGGACGTTGGTCTATCGATGAGAATTCGAAGGTTAGAGCGTTAGCTGTCAGAGTTTTTTTTTTTTTTTTTTTTTTTTTTGTTTTTTTGTTTTTCTTAGAAACGGAATTGGGGAGTGAGTAGCGGGTTGGTTGTGAGATCAGTCTTTTAGAGCGAATGTGAAAAGCTTTCGTGTCGCACCGCGGTCGGAAGCAGATAGGATCTTATGGAATTTGCTGACTGCGATTGGTACTTTTCGCAGAGTAGCTGATAATGTCGACAGGATCGAGCGCTAGGCTCAGCGAGCAGCAGCAACGGAGGATCACGGACAATTTCCGTGCTGCCAAAGCCAAACTTGCTCAGAAACGTCCATATCCATTGTCTCCTTCATGTTCAGTTCCTTCGCTTCCTACGAATTCTTGCAATGTGGAGAATGAGCATCCAATGCAGATGCTCCATGGAGAAAGGTTTCCTCAAACGTCTCCGAGCTTCAGGTGTTGCTTCCTTCCCCTCCCTGTGAGTTTCTCATTGGTGTCATGTATTTCATTTACCTCAAGTAATAATTCCTCAATTTAGTTATAAGGCTTCAACTGTAGTCTTTAATCACTCTAGTTTTTTAGCATATTAAATTCGGTTTTTGTTTGATAGAAGTTGGTGATCTTGTAGAAACTAAGTCGGTAGCATTTGCACTACATCAGATCAGTGACCTCGAGTAAGAAGTCTGGTTGCTCTAGTATCTTAGATCTAGTTTCTCTAGTTTTGGACAATCCTTGTTTGCACACATGTTCACTTGGCCGCATTTTTTCTGTTTTAAAAATACGAAATTGACTGGATTTTTGTATCAGGAGTCCAACCCCTGCTAAGAGAATGTGCAATCCAACCCTGCCAGATCCAGGGGAGAGGACACCTTTCCGAATAATACCAGCAAATAATATCTTGGCGAGTCCACAGTCTGGAGCATCTCTTAATCCCTCATCGACTTGCTGCGACTTCGTAGAAGAAACTGCCGGTGGCTCCTGCAAGATACCAGCATCATTCCAAACTTCTGTGTCTGATGTATCATCCAAGGAATGTCCACCAAGAGAAAGAGAATTTGAGTATATATTGCCTGGGGATATATGCGAAGATTTTGACGAAGAGATTCTGCAAGAATTAGATGAAATATGCAAGAAACAGTCAAAGCATCCCATTGAGACAGCTGCGGAATGCATCGAATCCTCCTCCAAGCTTGCACCCGGGCTGTGCTCTACGACTTTTCCCCCTGCCGTGCAGGATCCTGTTGTGCAGCATTTAGATGCTCATCATGGCCTGAAAATTCGACCATCAGAAGGGTGTGCTTCAGTTGCTTGTTCAACTGTGACGGAACCTTCTAGTGTGTCTTCTCACATGCCTGATCATAAGATTTCGGCAGATGTAATTCTTGGAGGAGAGCCCGGGTTTGGTAGAGATTGTTGTTTAAATGAGCTGCCAGTCTTAGGAGATGACGTCCTTGCCACACAATATTCGACTGCGGAATACACAACCACAGTGACAGGAATTCCTCAAGATAGTTCTAAATCAATATCCTCTCCACCAAAAGTGAACTCCGCCAGTTTTAGTGTTTCGGTAGTGCCACCTCCGTCAGCCCAATCGACCGATAAAACCACTTGTGATGCAGAACTTCCAGACCACTTAAAAAAGTTGAACGATTCTCAGAGAGAAGCCGCTTTGAGTGATACTCTGAAGCCGTTGCTAATTTTGGCAGGGCCTGGAAGTGGTAAGGTACGGTCTTCGTATACATGGGGTACACCGTACATCTGTTAATGTTGTAAGTGATAATTGATACGCGCTAGGTTCTCACACTTACGTGACCTGTGTCATTCTAATATCATACTGAACGTTCCTTGCAGACATCCACAATGGTTGCAAGGCTTCTGACACTTCTGAGAGAGGTACAACTAATTTCAAGGAAATATCAGTCTTTACAGTTGCTGCTGGTGCGTTGCTTAATAAGGCACGCATAGCTGAAACCTGTAATCACATTGTCATGTTTCCTGTTGGGTATGTTCTTGAAATCTGAAATCTGAAATTTGGTAAAGGCGTTGGACAAGCTCACACCTTCAATCTTTTAAATTTTCTGCAGGGGATAGATGCAAAGTGTATTCTGGCCATGACCTTTACAACCGCTGCAGCGACCGAGATGAGACAACGTGTAGCAGTAGCAACAGGCAAAGCTATTTCCAAGGAGCTCACAATTTCGACATTTCATTCCTTTTGTCTACAGCTTTGCCGAGCTCATGCAGATAAGTGAGTTTGTCAAGTGCAAGAGAAAAACTCGATTTTGGTCAGGAAATTGTATTCAGTAGTGATGATTACGTGTGAACATGTCTTCCTTCTGTTCACTTTCTGCTTCGTAAACTATTTCATGCACATAAGTGCACAATCGATGCAACATGTAGTCGCAGGAGCTCTGAGCATCACATTCTTAATCGTCATATTGGCAGGTTAGGACGCTCTGCAGAGTTCCTTGTGTATGGGCATGGACAGCAAAGGAGAGCCGTAATTGAGGCCACTCGACTGGCCTCAATAGAAATTCAGACTGGTCAGGGTGAATCTGCTGAGATCGATGCTTCAATAACAAAAGGAAGTGAAACAGACAGTAACTCCAATCCATCAATGTGGAAGGACAAGGCCAAAAAATGGCAACAATTTGTCACGCAAGTATGCTCGAGACCTGCTGAAGTCCTCTCTTGTTATACACCTGATATTGTGTCTCATCACACAAATGCGATTCTCGGTACCTGAACACGTTATTGACAGCATATGCCAGTATATTCATTGCGTAATCCCAATATTTGCTAGCCATCTAATAGCTTAGAATACTCTCAACCATGCTCTTACAGTAATATAAACACACATCATGCCATTTCGGTAACCTAGCAAGTTGTCGATGGGTTCATTTAACAGCGCAATTCATACCACCTTCTCTTTCATTCTTTTTTGTCTTCCTCGCGGATTTTCTTACTTGGATCAGTCGTGTGCTATTTTTAGGCAAAGTCTGCTGGAAGGACTTCACTGGACTACGAGAAAATGGGAAACGCAGTTGGGGTGAGTTTTCATTCTTTGTTTATGTCTTGGTGGGGAGGGGACTTTTGTGGATTAAATGTTCTATTCCTGGCAATTTAATTTTCAATGTGGGTCCACAAAACCCCGTCAATTTTCCTTAGAGACCTTAGGAATTTCAGAATAACGCGGGGCTTATTAGTAACTCCTAGTTCTTGGTGCAGGCTTCTGTCTTGAGGCATTATGAGGCGACCTTAGCTGCTTGTGACGCAATGGATTACCATGATTTTATCAGTTTTGCTGTGTTCTTGCTTGAGAAATATCCCGAAGGTATATCAAACCACTCAAAACTTCTGCAGCGTTCTGGTCATTGTGAATGAACGAATCTTCATGTCACAAAACTTCTTGCCATTGGTAGTGTACAGTGTATTACTAGTGAGCTACATGTTATCGATGTTCCAAACGGACAAGCTTGATTAAATATGGGAAGGGACAGTGCTGGATGAATGCCAGAAGACATGGACTTGTGTACTGGTAGACGAGTTCCAAGACACAAGCAGGATGCAGTATCAATTCCTTCGGCTTCTCGCATCACACAACCGTGTCACAATTGTCGGGGATGATGATCAGGTTTTACAGCTATTCTATTATAGATAACTGCAGAAATGTATTTAATTTCTTTTATCTCCATGTATCTCTTATTTTATGTTGGCAATGTTGAGCAATTATCAGTACGAATTGTACTAGGGTGTGGTGAATTTGGCCTATGACATTGTCATGATTGTTTTGATACTTTTAGATCACTTAGACTAGCATGATCATTGAGGCAATCATAAGTTTAAGTATCAGATGTTTGTCATAAAGCTGCATGACTCCCCCTGAATTACCAATGCTTCCGATCACATGAAGTTGAAGAATTTTCCTTTTAACTACGTTCTTCTTATTAATTGCAGTCCATTTTTAGCTTTAATGGAGCAAATGCTAGTGGATTTGACTCTTTTCGCCGAGATTTCCCTATGCTGAAGGAGGTTCAGCTTTTTTTAATCTTGACTCTAAATCGTCCTTTTGTATTAAGCTTGTCAATATCAAAGTTGAACTTCATGTTTCATGATGTTCTGCACCATTGGTTTCAACTTCTAAGGTAAAGTGTGATGTTTAGTCTCATTTTACTGCCATTCGAGTTTAAAGTGAGGTAACACACTTCATGTGCTCTCTTGACAGGTAAGATTACATCAAAACTATCGATCCACTCGGTGTATAGTAGAGGCGGCCACTTCATTGATACAATATAACAAGAAACGTTGTCAGGAAAAGCAAGCCCACACACTCAATGATGTCGGTGAAAAGGTATTCTGTCATAATACTGGCCTCGTAGTTTGCCATTTCGCAAACCAGTTGAAGTTAGATATTTAGTTCTCGCTAGAACTTCTTGGTAGGTATTCATGATTATGTTAGTTTTATTTGATTTCTCTAGCTTCGTTCCTATCTCTGTCCATATTTGAGAATATTGTGCTTATTTCCATACTTTTCTCATGCTGATCTCCAAGCAACAAGGGTTTACGTTTATTCAGACACATACTTGACAAGCCCCGCAGACGAAGCTAACCCTTAAGAGCCATTGCAAGTAGATTGCGGTGATGGAGTGCCGAACGGAGGCAGCAGAATGCTCGTTCGTCGTAGACTCTATTCTCATGAATGCTGCTAGTCAAGGTTCATCAAATCCTACATTTGGAAGCATAGCTGTACTGTATCGTCGCCAGGTAAGTGCATCAGGTCTGTTGTATGCTTTATGCGTTGACTAAATTTTATACATTTGTTTTCCGAACACGCAGATTCTCTCTGACCGTTTGAAGAGTGACATTAGTGTATCCATGCGCAGGTAACTGGAAGGATGTTTCAGACTACCTTCCGATCCCGCAAGATCCCATTAAACGTGCACGGAGTTGCGTTCTATCGCAAAAAAGTATATACTGTACATTCTTCCTGTAATGCTGTCTTAAAGAGAATTTCAACTCAAACGTCTCAGCAATGTATCTGATCATTCAAGTAGACAAGGTCTCTATAATATTCATGGTTCTTGCAGATTATGAAAAGCGTCATTTCAATGCTTCGGACTGTTCTACCAGGCAACACGGACATTTATTGGCGTCGAGTGCTGAAGGCTTTATATCCTGGGGACAAATCCGAATGCAAAAGAGTGAGCATTAGAAATAGCAGCTTAGCCAATGATGTGATTTCATGTCCAATTATTTATTTGACATCGATAATGCGACGCTAGATGATCTTCACCTATTTTAAATCAGAAAGTTTTTGAGTTCACTTTGAAACGACTTGCACGCGTGTTGATTTATGAACTAAGGTTTCCGGCATTCAATGTTAATTTTTTGAGCACGGTTCAACTTCCAGATTATTGAATACGTGGATAAAGTTGCCAAAAGTAGTAACACAAGTTTCCACCAAGCTGCACAAACGATTTTCACTGCTAAGGTTTCTGGCACTTTCAGCAGGTTCGATTTTATCCAGCATTGTCCTATTAATCCTGATGCACATGTTGTGATTATACATCCACAGCTTAGTTTTTTGAGCCCATATTATCAACAGTCTCTATTCTTCCATAGCTTTCCTAGTTCTGGTGTTGTATAATGTCTCTGTGGCTGGTTCTGGAAGATAGGTGTAACTGACGCAATCCGAGGGTCTTCTTGATCCTGCTGTCGATTGGATTTCTCCATCATATTTTAAGGTTAATGATTGGGCGTGTGCAGGAAGCAGCTTGCTTTGGGGAGGAGAGTACTCACCTCTATAAACATGGTTCATTGCCTTGCGCACAAGGTTGTAGAAATGTCATACCAGAAATTGGATCTCAAGTCTACAAGGGAATGACATGATGTATAATCTTTGTTGTTCACGATTTGGAATTCAAGTCTTGTTTTATGATTCAATCTTGTACCAGAAAGCTCTTTGACGGCACTCCATACCTGGTCCTTCCAAAACTTTATACACGACAATCACCTGACTTGTGGTGTGGTAGTTGTTTCTAGGAGCGCTCGTTGTCCGAATTAATTACTGCTGTCGTCAATTTACTGCCTCAAGTACGCTGCAGTCAACTAATGATAATTTTCTTATATTGTCCATTCTTGATGATTCGTTTTTCTGCTAAGGAGTGAATGTTCCACACTAGTCTATGCGCTCTATGTTGAGAAATGGTACAAGGAATGCATCTGAGGATGTCTAACGCATTTGCAACCGTGGAATGCAGAGGCCTGTCTTCAATTCACGCGCAGTAGTGGACGAGGATGGAGGAAAACTGCTGAATGAGGATGATGATCCTAGAACGGTAAATCGACCTGCCTATCTGCACAACAGATTTATTACTGGAGCATTAAAAGCTTCGAATGAATGTGAATGTTTGGGACTGCAATATATTTGTGAAGCTTTTGGTGGCAGTCCTTGCATGTTGCTGCCAGCTTCAATTTGGCGTGGATTAAATAATGCAATATTTGATTTGTAGGTGCTGGAGTACTTCCTGGATGACGTGAATGAGTTCTTAAGCAACTTCTGCAGCTCATTCTCACACTGTGATGAAGATGATTCTATAGCATGTGGGCAAGTCCCCCAAGAGGATGGCGGTTGTCTGTCCATACTCAAAGCCTTCCTGGATCACCTTTCAAGTCGAGAAGCGGAGAATTTTCAGCAAAGGAAACAAGATAATAAGAATTCAGTAACATTAACTACAATGCATCAGGTACTTCCACCAACAAAATTTATATTGATTAAGCAAACAGCTCATTTCTGGTGAATACGAAAACATTTACTGTACTCTTTTCACCAATCAAAAATTTCCTGTTTCCCTAGACAAGCTTGATCAGAGTATGTGCATGGTGGAATGAATTAAAACTAATGCTGTTGTTCACCTCTGACAAGGACTACAATCTTGTGTATGTTTCTGAGTGCAGTCCAAGGGTTTGGAATGGGACACCGTTTACATCGTGAAGGTAGTCTCATCAAGTCTTGTAAAATTTCATGTGAACTACTACATGTTGTGCTCATGTTGTATATTCATCTTTTTCCGTTGTTACCTCACAAAGTACGAAGTCCGAAACGAGCTGTGGCTTAAGTTGCTCTTGATAGCTTCACTTTGTTAGAATCGTTTCCTTACAAACGTACTGCAAATTTGTCTTTATTTACAAAGTTTGTCTTTGTTTGCAAATTACAGTAAAATAGCTGGAGGTCACTTATTACGCTAACACATGGTCAATTATTTCAAAAACCGTGCAGTTTGGTGCATCACCCAAACTGCACTAATCTACTCATTTAAATTTTTTCCCCTAATATCTGGTTTGTGTGAAGGCAAACGACACAGAGACTCCATTACTGAATGAAGGAAAAGGTCAAGTGGCAGATGACTCATGCTCAATTGAGGTCAGTAGTATATCTTTTTTTCCTTCTAGTATATATATATATATATGTGCAGTATTTAAGAAAATCACATCTATCTAATGAGCTTAAGGCAATTATGACACTGGTTCCCGCATCGGACTCTGCGTGGTTTCCTCTCAAAGAGTGGATTTGCTTTTTGAACAGGAAGAAAGACGCCTCTTCTACGTGGCCATGACTCGCGCACGTAAGAAGCTCTACATTTGCTATGTGGTAACGGACAGTCAACGCCAGGTGAGATAAATTGAAATCTAGATGTGCTTGTACGATCAGTTTAAGCACCTTTCCTAGCTGTAGCACTCATTGGTGAATAAGGAAGTCAATGTGTCTCTACATCTTAGAGCCGATCCTATGTTAGGGATGAACCAATTTTCTTCAATCTGATCTGTGCTGTTACATTTCAGGTCCTACAACCTTCTCGATTTTTGAAGGAGCTTCCACGTCATCTTTTGCACTTCCAGGTTGACAAGAATACAGTCCTTCTCGAATGATTTTTGAATCAACTACATAATTGCAATTCAAATCGCCAACAAGCACTTGTTGATTAAACTGTCGCCAGATCTAAAATGTGAAATTTCTTGAAATTATGATCGCGAAGCTGGAGGCAAGCTGTTTGCCACTGCCTGACATAATTACTCAAAATATGTTCACTGCAACTCGCGAGTATGATTTTTAAGTTATAAATTATTTTAATCTCAATTTAAGATTATTAACGATAATTATGCAATTTCATATAATCTGCCACGGCGCATTTATGCTGTCAAAAGCAGTTAACACTTAAGCTGAGTTGTCTGTTTATGTGGTTCTTGTGGTGCAGGGCGATAGTGAGAAAATTAATGTCCCTGGAGCTATACCAGATAAGGGCTCTTCTCCAGAAATTCGTCGAGACTTTCCGTGTGACTTTCCGACAAGCAGTGCGACTCCAAGTACAGCATCCGGAAACAACGCAATAGAGAGCACAGTTTTGCAGGATAGTGTTGGTACGGTGGACCTAAACGACGTGCATAATATCTTTGCTTATGAGGAAGGCGCATGTGAGAAGACGAGCGCGAATAGGAATGGAGATTTGGAAAGCGTCCTATTCATGGACACTGAGAATGGAGCTGCTGCAAGCATGTTCTTGAGAGGGTGAAGAATCAGAAATATTAATGACTATTTGCAAATATAGCGTCGTAATCACAGTCGTTGTCTTCGAATTCATTTGTGGATGTGTTATTGAACAGTAGTGCGTTTCGATAGTGTTTCTTTTATTTGAAATATCTGCACCAGGGAGAAATTTACATGTTTTTAGGATGAGAGTCTTCTATATTATTCTAAAAGCTGATGATCTCTGAAGAAGATTTTGATTTAAGATCGTTTGGTTTAAAGAAGAATTAACCTTTGCAGATTCAACATGGAGGCACGATCAACTGTTGCTGCATTATTCAACAGTTGGGCCAGGAAACCTGCGTTTCAAGATCCCAAGCGTCTGCTCTCGAAGGTGCAATGACAATGTATTCATGTCGCGAAATATGTTGTGATGGCGTGGAGTTAGCTGAAAACGCTGATAAAGAAAAATTTAAGCTTACGTCAGCGCGGAAGCCTCGTGGTTTGCATCTCTTGTTTTTTGTGTGATCTTGGCTTCTTTACTGCGTTCCTTGGACAGCTTAGCCTGAAGTTGCCGTAGACCCGGTATCTGCTGGTGGCTGCGCAGCTGTTACCTTATGATTGCAAAGCCAATGACCTAGCGAAGTAATTGTTTTAACACAGGTAGGATTTGTTGTGGACGAGCGATTGCGAAGCAAGAAAACGAAGAACAAGGTACCTTTCTTTGTACGTCCATGACGCTGACTGACGAAGTATTCATTGCTGAAGATTTTCTGCTATTAATTTCAATTCTGTTCCGAATGTCGCCAAAATTCGTTATTTTCGGCTAAAACATTATCTGCTCCTCAGCTTTCCTAAGAAGCGATTCACTTTCCTAGTTAAGTAGAGTTCCCCTTCCGCAATTTATCTATGTTTTGAGATGTTGCCCAGGTCTCTAAGCTTTCCTCTTCTTTGGTGTCCTTTTGAAGGGTGATTCCGATTTAATTATGAAACATCGTTTGGGTACATTTTTCAATTTATTATGCGATTGTTTAAAAATCAATTGTTCACTTATCGTTCAAAACTGACGATATCTGGGACTTTGCAGGAGGTCTTAATCGCACTGAAGTGTTGTCTAAGGGATGATGCAGCCCTCGCCTTTGCAACGAACGTAAGTCACCGGTTTTACTCCCGTACGTTATTCTATCTTTGTTGTAAAACACCATTAGTGTGGTCAACATGCAGTGTAACTAGTATTCAATTGAGTAAGACCTAACCAATGATATTGGTTATTCAGGCGATAAAGTGGGGAAGATTACCACCAGAGGAGCGGGCTCTGCTTCAGGCTGAGCGTCAAGTAAGTACCCACTGTCCGGTAAGATCTGAGTTAATATGATATGTTGAATCTGAACGGTTAATACGAATTGCTCTCAGGTATGCATCACATTCAAGGTCCACACAGGCAATATACTCGACTACAGAATTGGAAATATTTTAACCCTTCAGAACTATGTAGAGGGCTGAATTTCATTGGGCAACCCAAATTGTGCAGGAACATTTTCAGCAGCAGAGCAGCGAGCGGTCTATGAGTGCAGCAGCTGCTACATCAAAGCAGGTTCTCGTCTCTTCAACCTGATAATGCTTGGCATAAACTTGTAACCTATTGTTGCACTTCAGTTCACCTCTAAGCCCTGCTTTTGTTTTTACTCAGATCGCATTCTTGAGGAGTCTTGGTTGTACAACGGATCCCACATCTCGATTACATGCATCCAAGCTTATTGAACAGTACAAAAGGTTATAGATAATAATCACACGGGCCTATTAGTTCGAAAAGTAGGTCAGCCGATTCGGAATCTGTAGCATAGATTATCATTTGGGTTCGAAATTTCAGCCATACATAAACTCAATTTCGATCTCAAGTATTGTTGAGTAACCCAAGCAAACAAGGCTCACTGGATCTATTGCTAACTAGTGCATCCAGTTAACAGGTTACCGACACACCCACACGACAACTAGCTGCGTTCATTCAGATCTCCTGAATATTTGATCATTGCACCACGGATTGACGTGAGTTCATTGTGAACTTTCGGTGTTGATGAGTTCGTTAACTTACAGCAAAACATGTCTGTAGTGAGCACGATTAGGCAGTCGATTAGAAGGCCCTTCTGAGGCCTAATCTGTGTGCATTTTATTTCTTCACAATATCTGCTTCAAGCAAATTAGCCCTCCCAGCATATTAGAGCATCCACATCTGTCCACAAACGCTTCGAGAAATCGATAACTGCCTAGAGCTCTAAGTTCTACTTCCCTGAGGAGAATGCGCCCTTCACGGTGTCTCCAAGTTGATCCATCTTCTCCGCTGCTGCATCCTTGATTTTCGACGTATTCTCTTGGAGCTTGTCCACAACATCTTTGCTCTCCCTATCTTCAGCATGTGCTCGGTTAGTGCCTGCTACCCTCATCTCCTTCGCTACCTCTGACTCCAACTCCTCGGGGTTTGGCTTCCGGTCCTCTCCTCCTTTAACTCCTTGCATTTTAGGCTACCCTTTAAGAAACTTTGTTTGAACGCACCGTCAGATTCTTCACCCAGTCCTGGACATGGTCACGAGAATCACACCCTCAGTCTAACCTTACCATTCATTGAAGTAACCTTTCCCAAACTTCGGAAAAATGGTGCTGCTTCAACCTACTCCTATTGTTATTCCATGGAAAAGCAGCCACACATACTAAGATTTAAGCCTATGTATCTGGACATCGCAGAGTACTGGGAAGGGAAGCATACCTTGTGGGATGCAGTTAGAGGAGATGTTGGTGAGGTCCAAGTTGCTGTGATCAACCGATTCCTGCTTGAAGTGTGCCTGGGCTTGCGCGACATTGGAAGGCAGATGGAGCGGCAACGGTGACGTCCTCTCTAGAACGCAAGCTTGACAGTATCATGCCAGTTGCCAAGTGGCACCTCCCTTCATATTGCCACGTACCATACGCAACGTCAGCCATTGTCCAGGTGAGGCTGTGCCCTGTTGGAGAGTTTTATTGATAAAGATCATAGTAAACCAGAAGTTGTGCTGCAGATGGTGGGAGTCCTCCCAACTGGCATTCACTGAAATATAAATGATTTGAAGCACAATACTGCGTCAATGTTGATACTCCACATGGGTTAAAGCATTCTTTAAATCGATATGATTCTCACACCAATTGAAATTGTAAACGTTCATTTGTATGCATTGTAACATCACTTTAGAACATTGTATTTGAGTTCTTTTAATTTTATATGTATTAACAAGTGTATGTGTGTGTGTGTGTGTGTGTATATATATATATATATATATATATATAGGTTTTTGAAATGTAAATATTGTGCATTTACTAAAACTACCACCTAAATACAGAAGAAAACAATTCAATTCAATCAATATGTATACAACATTTGTTAATTCAATTCAATTGTTTAATGTTTGGCATCTATAATCATCACAAGATTCACATTGATCAGTTTTGAGCTACAGTATGTAGTGCATATGCAATAAACATGTACACAATTTATGCAAATAATGTCATTGTGTTATTGTTAATGTTTTAATAATGATAAAAAATTATGAAAAAATAATTTTATTATAAAATTTAATTTTTTTAAAAAACATTAATGAACAGAGATAAAAAAAAACCAAACAAATCTTTAAATACTGATTTAAGCTATTTTTTTTAGATGATTCTAAAAACCTTCCATATACTCTATTAATTATTTTGAACATCACATGGTTTGATTCTCAATTTTTCTAGATAGTGTTTACATAATCATATATTCTAAGATTTTTACTTTGATTATATTATGCTATTATTGACGTTCTATACAAATAAAAATAAAAAATTACAGTTTTTTAATTAAAAATTTCAAAAATAATAGTTATATTCATAACCATATATAATCTCCAAAATATTGATATATTAAATACTAAGATTTTGATGGTGATAACTTTGAAACTTTGATTAAACTTTGATTAAATTTTAAAATAAGATCTGGTAAATAAAAAAGTGATCTTATTTTAAAATTTAATCAACCAGAGTACATATTTGAGTTTACAATACAGTTTTTCTAAAATCTAAAATAATCAGAAGCTCATTTGAATATATAAAAATAATTTTTGGGTTCAATGGCACAAGTTTTTAGTAAAATATGTAAAGAAGCTCTTACAAAGAAAGAAAAATACAAACAAGAGATGAACAAACAATTTTTATTAATAAAAAATGTAATCTTATTTATATTATTATCAATTAAAGAGTTCACAAAAGATGTTTTACTGGATGTAAAATGATAGCTAGAGCTTTAAGAGTTGTCTTCAAAGTGAAAATTAACCTAAATCATTTCAAAACAGAATACTACCCAGTAAAGCATTACAAGAAAGATTCTTGTACTTTATAGCTAGAGACTTAACTTTTATTCGAAGAATTTTTCTCTAAAAACAGAGAATGTTTATTATGATTTATTTAAAATCTACAAAAACTAATCTCAAATGGAACAATATCCTCAAAATATCTCCAAAATATTTTCGAAATGAGAAATCAAGCAAATTTCACAAGAACTCTTTCTATGCTCAACACAGATTTCTACTTATATATATATATATATATATATATACACACACACAAAAGCAATCAAACAAACTTCTTTCACCTTCCAGATTGCATGGCATGGCAGAAGATATTGAGCCAGATTTGATGGTCCACATGATCCTGAGCCCACATACTAGGCTTCGCAAACGCGCTTGAAGAAGTCCAGCTAACTCTTAAGCACTTCATCACGTGCTTCGATCAGGTGCAGAAATACCTGTTTTTCCAGTTGAGTATTCTGCAAATTCTGAACATGCAGAATACATTCAGCATTTATATATGCTGTGAAACTTTATAAATGTGGACGAGGACATATTTATGGGCCAAGGAGGATTCAGGTTGCTATCCTGCGGCGGTGAAGCTGTGGATTGGCACTCAAAATTCAATGCAATGACAAAGTCCGGTTCCTGCAGGGTTTTTGTAATATGTTTTAGTGCGAAGAAGACTCTGCCAATTACATTGAACTACGATTCTGTGGCTGGAGCTTCTTTGTGTTTGCACAACGGTGAGTACTTGGTGCTGAAACGTGATTGTCCAACCGCCTTGGTGCCGTGGGGAAGTGTGGATCCCTGGCCGAAGCATTCAAAGCTGTGAACAGCCCCAGCGCTAGTTCGAAGTCCTGCATGCATTTGAATGCAGTCAGAGCAGGAGGATTACTTCATTTGACAGTAACAGTTCACTTGTGCAAGTGCTCATGTGCTATTCAAAACCACGTGCATAGAGGTGCTCTAGTTCATGTTGTTTCATCGTGTGCGTCGGACATTGGACTCAGAAGATGGCCTTGTTACTCTCAAACAAAATTTGGGTTTTGCTGCTCTCTTCCAAGGATTGTTTCTTCTGTTTACTATTTCTTGCTAATAGTCTGCATCATTCTAAAGTTTCTCCCAAGAGGTCTCTGGAATACCCTTATTAGATCTTAAGCCAATAAATAGATCAGCTTGACTGAAACATTTGTGATCCACATTTTCGAGAGTACATTGCCTGCAGTGCTACATTGTTGATCAATATGTATATGTCAAAAACATGTCTAAAATGATGCGAACTAACTAGCCAACAATTACGAGAAGTCAACAAAGCTGTAACGAAGGTATTCTTGCAAGAATTCTTAAGCCCAGAGAACCTGTATGCATCATAGCAATAGCAGTCGATAGAAAACCCAACCACTCAAACAGTTCTGAGTTCATTTACCATTTCTGCTTACAGCCAATAGTTAATCAGTATTATAGTTTGGAACGTTGATGTTGTAACCGCCTCTTTTTCTTGGTTATATTTCTCCCTCTGCGTTGATGACAAACGGACCGATGCGCAGGCTTTGACATGCAAGCTGACATAAGATTGTGCATTTCAACCTCATGGAGTCCTCAGCCGCATCGTCATCGACACTGGAGACACTTTCTACACATTCGAGCTCTTACTTTTTGTTGGATCAGGTTGTCGACATGGACATGAACTTAGCACCTGAGCACCAAAGCTTTCGGTGGACACTGAGTACTACTCGCACGCTACATCACCAACAGGTTTATACATTAGAAGATTTCATGAAAACTTCCCTACCCCAGGTAGGGAAGTTACACGAATCCGGAGTGCCAGCAACGAATCAAAAGAGTGAGTTAAAACAAGATAAGCTCGGGGTTGAATCGTACAGTATATATACGAACAATCTCTGTTTTTTGTTATTTACTGACTTCAAGGAGCTGGGAATATAGAGCGGGATACTATATTGAGCGCATGCATGTTGAGGGAAGGAAAAATTCGGACATATTATCAGCATGGTCTATTTCCATGTGGCTAAACATACACAATAACCAGAATTCATGATAACAGTGCTGACCGTCTTTAGAAATGACATCAAGGTGCGCTAAATCTGCATTTTCCCCTCATGTAAGGATTTTACATACTAATATACCCAACTCTTCGATCGGTGCCAACTTCGAAAAGTGCTAAAATAATGACCCAGCATTGTCTTTTGTCATATTTTTCACCTTGCTTCGCTATTTTCATGGAAACATTTCATTCCTCTTCAAGCTGCTGATTTGCAACAGATTCAAGTTGAGGATTCTTTCTACTTCCTTGCCTCATTTATCGAATATGAAACATGGGCGATGAAACAGTATGTTGAAAATTATATGAACTTGCAATTTTTTGATGTTAAAACTGGATCATGAATGTGGTATGCAATTCAATTGAGGGGGATTTTATACTTAGTACAGAAAATAAGAGGGCACAATCTTTGAAATTGGTTGAAATTGAGAACTCTCATTATGTTGGTTTTATACTTAGGAAATTTAACTAAGAGGACATGAGAGGAAAAAATGAGGTCAATTATATTCTTTTTCCTACATGATATGAATAGTGTTGTTTTTGGAATTTTTAGTATGTTCATTGTATATGATATGAATAATATTATTTTAGAATTTTTTGGTAGGTTCATCTTAAAAAGGTGGTTTTTATAAAATTTTAAAAAGAATTATTATAAATTACTAAATATGCTCATTAATTAAGTCATGGTTTATGGCAGTTTTTTATTTTATTTTAATTTTTTAATTTTTAATTTTTTTGATTAAAGTTAATAAAATTTCATAATATATATTATGTAATTATTTTATTCACTTTAAAAATATTATTAATTCCATTTAGAAAATCTTTTACTATAATTTTATCCTAAAGCTTTTTAATATAAATAAGAATTTTATTGTGTGTATGTAAGGGTATGTGACATAGAGGGGAAGGGGTGTCCATGCAATAAAAGAGAGGTGTCTATCTAGTAGTTTCCTATATATATATATATATATATATATTTCTAAAAGTTGGTTAAAATAATTTTATGAAATATATCCAAAAGTCTGTTTGGTATTATAAATAATAAGTTTAGCGATATATATATATATATATATATATATATATATTCTAAAATATTTAATTACTAATTAAAATTAAAAATACTTTAAAATATAAAAATTATAAAAATAAATCTCTTTTTTTCTATATATATATATATATCAACATATTAGTCAAATTTATACTTCAAAAAATATTGTAAAAAATGTGTTATTTGATACAATTTTTTTTCTTTCAATAAGTACATTATAGATTATACTTAAAGGTGTTGTTGATTATTAAGTAAAATTTTCTATAAAATGCTCTAATAATTTTAAAATTTTAAAATTATCTAATTTAAATAAAAATATTAAAATAAAAAATCTTTAAAATGATATATATATATATATATATATATATATATATATAGTTTTAAATGAATTATATAATATAACAAAAAATAATTTGCATATCAAATTTTGCAATACATTGTCAAGGACAAGAACTCAACGGAAGCAAATAAGTAAGTGAAAAATACTCTCAAAGAAATATAACAAAATAGAAACAAGATAGTGTATATATTAAAAGAAACTGGAATGGCTATTGCCAAAAGACAAGACACTAGAGACTCTTGAAATCAAACTAGAAACAAGAAAGGAGTTGACAAGAGTGAAGAAGGCTTCACTCTTGTCTCTATTTATACTATCTACCTAAGAGCTAAGTGGCGACGTTCTATAGGACCTCCAACACGTATCCAATTTACAAGACATGTGTCCAAGTTGCAAGACACGTGTCGAACTTGCAGGGCAAGTTTCCTATATGTTCGCCACGTATTTAGCTTGGTCTTCAAGCTACCAACATGTGCAACATGTGGCTAACTTATTGACCAAGTTTCTAATCCAAAAGTCTACTATGGACACTTATAAAGTCAAAGCAGCGTCTATGAAGTTTCTAGGAAGTTTCTCTAAAGATATTATGGAATTAACCTGCTTTTACCTTCTTTTATCTAGTTCTATCTGATCATATAGGTAACTATGTATATGTCCGTGACATTACCCCCCCTTTAAAAGACGAGTTCCACGAGGAGCGGTGATTACATGTGTAAAAAATCTAAGATGCGGCGAATAGTATTTGCCACATATTCTGATCTTTGTTCTCTTCGAAGGTAATTGATGGGTCCTCTCAGCCATCGATAGTGTCCCATTCCAGGGCGAGAAGACCACCCTGTTATTTGATCATTGTTGTGACCTTCATAACTTCCTTCAAATGTCACATCTGGAACACCGTCAGGAGTTGTTCCTATCTCCAATAAAATCACCAAACATCGAGAATCTCTTCCAAGGTCGTGATACCAAACACGTTGTATCTCGCCATCTATTCGAGAAAGAACATGTCGTTCTTGAAGATCTTCATCTCGGTTGCGTCGTCTTGAGGGTTGTGACAGTCGCAATGTCTCGTCCGGTAGGTCAACAAATGAAGGCTCTTGAGTCAAATCCGCTGGCTGTTGATTCTCCATCTCCTTAGCGTCACAAAATACAAAGAAGCTACAAACAAGGATAGAAAGTTGAATGTTATCTTGCCTACATCTTGTTTCTTTTATAGGGAAAGTCTTCATCTTGGTTTCGATGGATGTTGTTGATGAAAGGTCTCCACCTTCCTCGCTGCATTCGCCAGATTTTTTGCTGGTTCCCATGTGCGCTCACTAATATCGTATCCGTGCCAGTGAATAAGATATTCCAACCTATTTCGGCGCCGCCTTGAATCTAAGACTTCTTCCACTTCAAATTCGTCATTATTGTTCACTTCTATAGGAGGAGGTGGCACTTGTCTTCTTTTTGGTATGTTCACTGTCTTATATGGTTCAAGAAGAGACACGTGAAATACAAGGTGGATCTTCATAGACTCTGGTAGGCGTAATCGATATGCAACTGGATTAATTTGTTCAGAAATACGAAAAGGTCCAAGCTTACGATAGTCCAACTTGTCACAAGGTCGCGTAGTCTTGATATTGCGACGAAGTAGCCATACCTTGTCGCCTACGTTGAGTTGTGGTTGTTCCTTTCGATACGCATCAGCGTTTATCTTTTGTCGTTCTTGAGCTTCCTTTAATTGTGCCTTCATTGTTGTATGTAGTTCTGACAAATGATTTACCAAGTCTTCCGCCGCAGGATTGTCAACTTTCGAATAGTCAAAAGTATCAAGTCGTGGATGGTAACCATAATTGGCAAAGAAAGGTGTTTGTTGTGTAGAAGAATGTACCGTATTATTATAAGCAAACTCTGCCAATGGTAAAAGAGTTGTCCAATCATCTTGTTGGTAGTTGATGGTACATCTCAAATACTGTTCCAAGACTTGATTTACGCGCTCCGTTTGTCCATCAGTTTGAGGATGGAAAGCTGAAGATAGCTTTATATCCACCTTTAGAATCTTGAAAAGTGTTCTCCAAAATCTCGATACAAACTGAGTTCCCTATCCGATATAATATCCTTAGGTAATCCATGATAGCGGTAGATATTGTCAAGGAAAAACTTAGCTGTTTCTTTGCCTGTGATAGATTTTTTACATGGTATAAAATGTGCCATCTTAATGAAACGATCTACTATCACGAATATAGAGTCATAAGAACCTGAGTTTGGAAGATCCGTGATAAAATCCATAGACACAGAAGACCATGGTTGTTCTGGAATGGGTAATGGCTGAAGAAGTCCGTAGGGTCGGTGGCGAGGAGTTTTTGATCTTGAACAAACATCACATGTTTTTACAAAATCTTTGACTCCCTTCCACATTTGAGGCCACCAAAAATCTCTAGATATCAACTCTAGAGTCTTATTGTACCCAAAATGTCCTGCTGCCGGGAAGTCATGACGAGCTTGAAGAACACGTAATCGTGCTTCACCTTCTGGAACATATAAGCGCCCTTCGAAATAGAGTAGATTTTTCTTGAACTCAAACTTCAAAATATCATGAGACTTAGAAGAATTATTCTTAATTTCATGAATAAGAGGATCTGAGGACATACTTAACTGGACTTGCTTGAGAAAAGTTGAATCAACAGTTAATGTTGATTTCGTTGCCCGAAGATGAAATTGCTCCGGCTTCAAGAGGGTCGTTCTTTGTTGATCAAAAGTTGCATCTCTTTCTTTTGGTGCAAGATAAGAACGTCTGGAAAGTGCATCGGACAAACCTTGTTGTTTTCCTGGCCGATATGTAATAATGAACTCGAATCTTGATAGAAACATGCTCCAACGAGCCTGACGACGATTCAACACGTGTGCTGACATGAAATACTCGAGGTTCTTGTGATCCGTATACACGGTGACTGGACTAGAAGCGCCTTCTAGATAATGACGCCATTCTTGAAAAGAATCCACAATTGCGAGAAGTTCTTTATCGTGGATTTCGTAGTTGATCTCTGCTGCCAAAAATTTCCTGGAATGGAAAGCTACTGGATGGAGTTTGTCATCTATTCCCATTTGTGACAATACTGCGCCCAAAGCAAAGTCTGATGCATCTGTTTCCATAAAGAATGCCTTGGAAAAATCAACGCGATACAAGATTGGTGCAGAAATAAAAGCTATCTTCAAAGCTTCAAATGATGCTTCTGCTTCTTTATTCCACTCGAGCTTGTCCTTACAAGTCAAACGTGTAAGTGGGGCTGCAACTTGAGAGAAGTTCTTGATGAAGATTCGATAATAATTGGCAAATCCCAGAAAGCATTGCACATCTCTTACTGTTCTTGGAATCTTCCAGTCTATGATTGTTTGGACTTTCTTAGGATCCATCATGAGGCCATTATTCGATATGATGTAACCTAAGAAGTCAACTTGAGTAGTGTGAAATACACACTTTTCCATCTTGGCGTACAACCCTGTTTCTCTAAGTTTTTGTAACACACGACGAACATGTGTTTCATGCTCTTCTACATTCTTAGAGTAGATTAAAATGTCGTCTAGATAGCAGACAACAAAATCATCTAAGAATTCACGAAAAACATCGTTCATGAGATGTTGAAAAGCGGCTGGTGCATTCGTGAGTCCAAAAGGCATAACATTATATTCGAAGTGTCCATACCTTGTTCGAAATGCAGTCTTCCATTCATCTCCTTCTTTGATGCGAACCAGGTTGTATGCTCCTCGTAGATCTATTTTTGTATAGATCTTAGCTTGATTCAGTTGATCAAGAAGTCCGGAGATTAAAGGTAGTGGATACTTGTTCTTGATAGTGATCTTGTTAAGCCCTCGATAATCCACACACATTCGTAACGATCCATCTTTTTTCTTCACAAATAGAATTGGAGCTCCTGCTGGGGATTTGGAATGGCGTATGAAGTTCTTGGCCAGATTTTCTTCAATATACTCTTTGAGTTCTGCCAACTCATTTTGTGATAGACTGTAGATTGGTCCAAATGGAGGTTGAGATCCCTCCTTGAGATCAATTGAACAATCATATGAACGATGCTCCGGAAGGATATCGGCATTTTTCTTCTCAAAAACATCTTGATAATCTTGGTATTGGCTTGGAAAGCCACTTGAAGTGCTTTTACTATCAGAGACGGGTGTGGCATAAATAGCAAAAGTTGATCCTCCTTTTGCTTCATGCATAAAAGCTTTTGCACCTATAAGTACGGGTTTTACTATACTAGACTTATAGCTTTTTACTTGGTCGACGGAAGTGTTAATAACGTTTTGAGAAAAATGAAGTCTACGAGAATTCCAATCTATCTTAGGATTATATTTTTCTAACCATGATAGACCTAAAATAACTGGATTAGATGGAGATTTAATTATGTTAAAGGTTACGTAACTATTATGACCGTCTATTGTTACTTTTATAGGGTGGGTCTCATGAGTGACATCTCCAGAAGACAATGGACGACCATCTATGACTTCTACATGTACAGGTTTAGTTTTTTGTACTAGAGGTATTTTACGACTTCTAACAAATTGTTCATCTAAAAAACATGCTGAGGCTCCTGAATCTAATAAAGCAGAGGCTTTGTGGTTTTTAGGTCCTAAATATAGTTCTATTATAAAACAAGGAGAGGGTTCTGAAGAGAGGATAGGACCTTCTTTAGGAATTGTACAAGATTCCAGCTGCACGGTCCCTATTGTAGCTGGACAAATTCGTTTTCCGACATGTTGTCTCCTTTGACCGCCGTACCCCTCATTTTATAGTTGCGTCGTTTCTTTGGGCAATGTTGAGCAGTGTGCTTAGGTTCTCCACAATATAAGCATAATCCTCCCTGGCGACGACGAATCTTTTCTTGCTCAGTAAGAGGTTTGAAATGTACTGCGTCAATTTGCATGTCTTCTACTTCCGAATGTACATTTGGTGAAGATGTTGCCATTGAGTAATAACGTTGAGTTTTCCTTGTACGATTCTCGGATTGAAACTCAAAAAGTCGATTGTCACACTTTACAGCAAAATCGATTGCTTGACTCAATGTTTGAGGATCAGGTAAATTGAGCATCAATTTCTTTACTTCATATTGCAATCCATAAAGAAATTGACTAATGAGTGCAGCATCATCCCACTTGATATCGATTGCAAGTTGTCGAAATTGTGAAGCATACACTGTTACAGAGCGGTTTCCTTGTCGTAAAATTTGGATCTTGTTTGTTGCAACACGAGCTGCATCGTGTTCACCATACATAGATCAAAACTCTACCAAAAAAGCTTCCAAATTGTCCAGTATGGGATTTCGTTGTTCAAGAAAGGACGAAAACCATGATAATGCAGAACCAGAAAGTAGAGTTCCAATAAACCTGACTTGTGATCCTGGAGTTGGATAGCTTTGCGGTTGAAGTTTGATTGCCAATTGTACTTGATTGATGAACCCTCGAAACTTTGATCTCGTACCATCAAATTTCTCGGGTAAGGCAATTCTTGGTTCTCTGGCGCTTACAGGGTGTTCTACAATTGGAGAAGGAATGTGATTTGATGCAGGTGTTGAAGCAGCTCCAATCATCTCTACATCTCCACTTTCTGCTATTCTTGTTCTTCCTTGTGGTGGTAGATTGAGTTGATGCATTGCAAGCATTAACTCCCTTAATTGTTCTTGCATTTGTGCCATTGCAGTCTTCATTTCGATAAGCTCTGCCATAATAACACTAAGAAGAAAAGAACTATGTGATATTGCTCAAGGCAAAAGAAAAAGAAAGACTTGATAATAAAGAAAATGCTAAGAACAATATCGGATTTAGAAGTGGATAATCCGCAACTTTTAACACGCTTATGTCTTGTCAAGAGAAAGGGGTAATCCACTCTTACTCAAGAAAAGATAAAGCTCTGATATTGTAAGTGTACTCTTGTCAATCTGTCAAGGTCAAGAACTCAACGGAAGCAAATAAGTAAGTGAAAAATACTCTCAAAGAAATATAACAAAATAGAAACAAGGTAGTGTATATATTAAAAGAAACTGGAATGGCTATTGCCAAAAGACAAGACACTAGAGACTCTTGAAATCAAACTAGAAACAAGAAAGGAGTTGACAAGAGTGAAGAAGGCTTCACTCTTGTCTCTATTTATACTATCTACCTAAGAGCTAAGTGGCGACGTTCTATAGGACCTCCAACACGTATCCAATTTACAAGACATGTGTCCAAGTTGCAAGACACGTGTCGAACTTGCAGGGCAAGTTTCCTATATGTTCGCCACGTATTTAGCTTGGTCTTCAAGCTACCAACATGTACGACATGTGGCTAACTTATTGACCAAGTTTCTAATCCAAAAGTCTACTATGGACACTTATAAAGTCAAAGCAGCATCTATGAAGTTTCTAGGAAGTTTCTTTAAAGATATTATGGAATTAACCTACTTTTATCTTCTTTTATCTAGTTCTATCTGATCATATAGGTAACTATGTATATGTCCGTGACATACATATACATATGTATGTATATAAGAAATTAAATGCATTATCTAAATAAATTATATTTTAAATTCTTATGAAGTAATGTTCTTAAATATAGTCTTTTATTTTTTAAAAGAATATTTAATATATGTTTGAACTTGTGTAAATTGCAAAAAAATCAAAATAAAAGTATTTTCAAAGATTTTATTTTGCAGACACAAATGTTTTTCAATAGAACTCAACCCATGTTTAGATATTTGTAGACTTGAGAAACATGTACCTAAACTGCAGATTTGGATATTTTCATCTTAATTGAATCAAGATTATGTTTTTAACTACCACAAATATGTGGTTATTGATCTATTTTACACAGCTTTGAACTATTGATTTTTTAATACTTTATTGATACATTTTATTTTTTTACATCGTTTAAAAAAATATTGTATTTTTCTTTTTTTTCACATATTTCAACAACATGTATTTAGCCTTTAGTTTACAATAGCGTTACATACAATCTCTCAATTATAAACATACTACAAAAATTCAAAATAATAAGATTTTTATAACATTATTCTTTAAAACATATATAACATCACCTATATTATTACAATAGTCTATCAAAGACACTTTTTGAAATAAAATAAACAAATTTGAATGTTTCCAAGTTTCAGTTAGTAAATTTTTTAATCTACACAATAGTATGTTACATAGTAGCAATATTGCTTTAATACTTGTAAATATTGAATGATATTCAATTTATTCTGCCATTAGTACATCAAATTTTAACTTCTATTATTTTAGTAACATTCTAAAAAAAATATTACTTGCCTTAGAAATTTCTTTTAAATATATATATATATATATATAGAGGTATCAAGTTATGTAGAACATATTTTATTACCACATGTTTATTGACTATTTTCTGAAAATGAAAATTTGACACGTGGTTTTGTAAAAAGCCAAGTGATCATGTTCTCAAGTATAACAATACCCTCTGAAATTCAAATGCTTCAACATAATATTTAAATTAAAAAAAATTGGTGTTAGCATTTGATTACCAGACCTATATTTATTTAGTTCCTTCTACTTACTATATATTTCTAATAATTTCATCTCAAATTTAAAGGCATCACCTAGGTGAAGATTTTGCAACTAATAATATGACTATTTACATCCCTTTGTCAAGGATGTGACAAATCCAAGATATCTTTGCAAGATATTGTCCTTGTACTTGACGTTACAATAATTCTTAATAACAAGCACTGTATGGAATAAAAAATAAACTATAAATAATGCAAGTCTTAAATGATCCAACTTATTGTGAATGTGATTGATTATAATTATAATTGAATTTAATCAATATTTATTTGAAATCCCAAATTTATTTGAGGTTCTAAAAAACTCCATTAGCTTTGAATTGTCTTAGTTAATACACTTCATGCACATAAGCATCATTGCTACAATAGACATGTTATAAGGTTGATGTATTGGAGTTCACAATCATTTATATTTACACTTTTTTGTTGCATGAAATTAAAAGTTAAAAAATCAAATACATTAAATAGACTTTATACTTTGACTATATATATATATATATATATATATCTTAGTACCTGCTCGCTTAAATTTATAATTTTATTCTTTCTTGTGCATGGTTAGTTTGATATGTGCAGAATTCTAACAAACATATTCTCAATCCTTTAAATTATTCTGCAATGTAGAAGAAATTATGAATCAACCTTGGAGAATGTAGATATTAGTACAATGGAACCATTACCTTGTCAATTTCATTCTCAAGCATCATGGTAGATTTAAAATCAAATGGTTCACACAACATGAACATTACTAAATAATGGATGTTATTCAATACAAGTAATTTAGTGTGGCTTTTATGGAGCCTTCAATATAACATTAACAATAAATCAACCCCTCTGCCTTACCTTCATACAACTACCTTAATATTTGCAAACATTTCTTGATCATGCTTTTTATTTTTGTAGTTCAAATACAATGATTTTTTCTGCAATGAATAAAAAATACTATAATATAATATAAAAATAAAAATAAATTATTTGTTACAAATTATAATTTATAATGCATTTTTTGAACTTCCTGATTTTTTGGTCATGGATTTCTTTCCATTTGTTAAGCTTTTCCAACTTCTAATACTACTTATCATGAATTATTATTATTATAATATATAATTTTGAACCACAGAAATACTGCCCATTCTCATGAAGTCTAAACTTATCTTTACAATGTTTAATTGAGAAATTGTTACTGATGTTATCATTTTGCAAAATGTCTCATTTTGCAAAATAAGAACTTTGTAGTATATGTTTAGTAAAACAAGGAGATGATGAGGGAATACATTTGGAATATATATATATATAGAATGAGTTAAAAACAAATCTCACATATGTATGCAATATATAAATTGTCTACAAGACCTCTCTAGTTGACCATGCTACCACAATACGGAGCCTTGCTTATGTTTGGGATTAAGTCTAAATAAAATTGAAACTAAGAGGAGAATTGAAGCCAAATGAAGAAGAATATTACTTTGTAAATTAATCCACTGAATTTTATATACACATAATTTCATGTAGTTCCAAGAATGGCTTCAAAATGAAAAGTTGGGTTGGAAAAATAAGTGGAATATCTTATACACTATGGATTGTGTGTTGGATGTTATTTGCATTAGCATCAGAAAAACCATAGATAGTGCATTATAATTAAGTTGTATGTAAATATATAAAGGTTTTGTCTCTTAAGCAAAAAGGTCATGGAGCTAATCCCAACCATGCCACCAATTGAAAGAATGAATTGTGCACTTCTCTGCTGTTCAAATGGTCCCACCCCCCAGAGCCACGTGTCATGATCACATTGGTAGAGCAAGGGAATCTCCTCCCCCAGCTTTCCATGAAACACACAGCCCATTTAGGAATCTAACACCGTAACAAAAGGAATCATTAGAATAAAGGTGGTTTATTAAATAATAGAATGCTTGTGTAATCTTATCACAAGGCCTTTTTTATTGACATTCCTCAGAATATATCTATAGTATATTGGGTCACATTGCGAGCCAGAATACTAGCTGAGTGACAAATGTGGGGAAGCCACTTTCATGCCCACATTTTTATTTGAATATCTAGGAAAACAAACTGTGTAAAGTAAAGGAACATTGGAACAGTTCTCCGAGAATCTCGATCCCCAGGTGCAGGAGGACACGCGAACGTGCGATTTCAACATGAACCACGCGTAACGTACGCATTGGTCCAACCCATGATCTTCTGACACGGCAAATTCCAAGCAAATGCAACCCCCACGCTTTTGGAAACCGTGATGCACTGAAACGGTAGCGGTAGTTGAAGTACGCCACGCCACGGTCGAGGGCAGGGAATTCACGGTCATGGGTCAAATGCACCGCGGTCGTAGGAGGGGGACTGGGGTCCTCCGTCGCCGGGAGTTGGAGAGGGGGAGGTGTGTTCCGGTCTGTCTCGCCAAGTCTGGAAGACTGAGGTTGTGCCCTGCCCTTCAACTGATCGCTCGCCGCTCTCGCTTCCACTCCATCTCGTCTTCGCTCGTCACCTCGGCGGGACCTCGCTCGTGTTGACCTAAGTGGCTTCTGTGATAGCGCATTCGAAGGACCGATCCATTGGTAGTCGATCGGTTGCAAATGAGTAGAGCACGGGTCTTTTGTTTTGAGAGGTGGTGTTCTGGTTTTGTTGTGCTCTCTTTCTTCACTCCGTTTGGCTGTCGACGCATTGGTTGAAAACGAGAGTGAGCGTGAGAGAGAGAGCGAGAGAGGCAGAGAGGGTGGCAGCCGGTCGCGGGAGCTGGAAGAGAACTGTACCACTTGCGCGGCTGTGTCTTTCTTCGGCCGAGCCACGTCAGTGTAGCAAGGGTATACCGACTTGATTCGTTGGAGCCAGGGTGTGAAAAACATTGGATGTTGTCGGATTAAGAGGGTCTTGTGCGGTGACAGGAGCGAATTTGCAAGGGATATATGTAGCACATTATTAGCGAATTGGTTGAATTTAACAGGTTGCGAGAGTCTTGTCCGTCTTTTCTCCGTTAGTGTACGAGAGATTTTGACGTTCTAGATATCGAGAGGCAGATGGCAGGGGTTGGAAACAATCCAGTGGTAGCCATTAAGTTGTCCGGGTCCACGCAAGCGGAATCATGGTCGGAGGGCAAGCTCTTAGGTGGAGACGTTGTGCTTCAGGTGAATTGTCGATACTCCTGTGATCATCTACGAAAAGTGTTTTTTAATTTTTTTTCCGCTTATTCGCTTGAAAGCTACTACTGTAGTCGAGTTTAACTCGCGCTTAAGCTTTAATTGTGTATGATGTTTTTGAACTATATTATTTAGATTCGTTTTAGACTCCGAAATATGCGGCTGGAATTGGATATTTACAAAGCTGTGCCATAACTCTATTGTGCGATCAGGAATTTGTAAGTCGCAAATATATCATGTCAGTGGGGCAATTTTAGTTCATTGCCTTGTTGTTCTGGTTCATGAGAATCTTTCGACATTATTTCTTTGAGCTGGATGGTCTTTACGTCCTTCAGAGGTGAAAGTCGTGCTAGAGAACGAATCTCAATCTTTTTCAAGTACGTCTGTACCGTATCTTGCGCATAGTAATTATGGATTACTTCCAATATAGTTTAAAGCTTTGCAGCGGGTTGCAAATGCTATTAGGTGACGTCATCGTTTCTCTTAACGGAGCTACTCAAGGTCCATTGTATGTCCACATTGTGTGTTGCTTCAAGTATGCCACCTTCCATTAAGAAACATATCTCAAACAGTGGCCAACTGATTAATTCTAGAGACGAGACGGTTTTGAATATTACGTACTTATTGACTGAGCTTGCTTTGCATGTTATCCTGTAGCATTGAGCGACCCTGCGTGCTTCGAATCACGTGCAGTAGCTTGAATGAAGGAACTACATTTGGTTTCGTTCTTCATTTCATGGGATTATCGTCCGCGTTTCGTTTGTTACAAGATACTTCATTGTGTACATGTTGTCTAGCCTTGATGAAGCTTTTCCAAGTTTCGGGAAAACTAATATCTAAGTCCCTATGTCTAATCATGTGGCTGTCAGTAACCTCGTTTGACCAATTAGAGTATATTTCAATTGTAAGTTTTTTTGTTAATCGTGAAGTGGACGAAGTAAATATGAAGCGGTTTTTCAATGAGCGTATTCAGTTAAAAGTGTGAACCATGATGGGCATTCGTTAGTGCACCTACTTAAATTTGTCTAGATAGTTTGAAACCAATATTGCGTTGGGTGCTGCAATTTTGATGGGCTTATGTGTTTGTTGGCTCGTACAAATTCAAATGTACACCCCACAAATTCGGAACTTTCATAAGGATGGTTTTTGAGTTTTTCATCAAGCTGTTTTATCAGCCATGATAACTTGAATCCGCTAATGCTAAGAAATTTCATTCACAGGTCAGCAGTGACAGTGGAGTTATGATTGTAGCTCCATTTCCCGGCGGAAAGTCAGGTCTTTTACGTGAATTGAAGAGACTACACAATACATCGGGAGGAGTAAGGGTCAAGGTCAAAAGAGGTTCATCAATCATTGAGGTTCCAGCCAAGGTTGCCGTGGACGAGAGTTCTTTGCTGAAGAAAACTTATGTATTAACCTGCGCTTCTGACATCGGTTACGTAGCAACATTGGTGGATGCTATGGAACAAGATTGCTTGATTCTGCAAGGTGCATATTTATTCATTTTTTTTTCCTATGGACACCTCGAAAGAACACGATGTAACCTATTGACTTCAATGGTCGCCTCGAGGAGGAATTGTATTGTCGTGCCAAGGATTTTGAATGCTGGCGGCTGTTTTGTGCAGATAAAAGTCGACAGATTATGGAAGCATCCAGGATGGTGAAGGATTTCTCTAAGAAGGATGACCTTCTGTCGAAGTTGAGCAGTGTGAAGTTGAAGGACAGTTATGTTGCTTACCCATGGGAACAGAAGATGATGACTTTCTTACCTGTTTCTGGGTCTGCAATGGTTTTTTCCCTTCTCCTCATGCCACCAGCTCTATCACCGAAGGCTCGTGATGTCGCTGGAATTGAGCACACAACGGCCCGAGCTATTGCTTGGCTGTCGGCTGCTCAGGCCTCTGGAGTGCCAATTACTTTCGTCAATATCCAGTCAGAACCTCTATTTATGCAAGTAAGTTGTACATCCTTAAAAGTGTGTAAGGTTTGTTAACTTTAGTAGTTCATTCCCTGGATGGAGATTTTGACACTTCTCAAATTTGGTAATGGTTAAGGCAGCTGTATTGAACAACACCTTTGCTGTTGAAAAGTGCCCGTTGAGACCTCAGTACCTTAGCTGGATTTTGGCTATGTGGTCGGTTTTCGATGATTTTGTCATGCGGCTATTGCACTTCAATCAAAATTTGTGAATTTTCTCTTTCATGAAGTAATATCTTCTGCACGAGACCACCATGATCGATCCTCTATAACAATAATAACTATTAGCCGATGTTATCCATAAGTTCCCACTCTGATCATGTGATATCAATGCAGTTTGCAGATTATCAGGTGCCTGGCTACCGGCAGGATCCAGCAATTATCGGCAATACTGGATGCTACAGAATACAGGTAAATTTGCCCCCCGAGTCATCAGTTATATAGATATTTAACTTACATGCAGGTAATTCGTCGGTGTTGAGAGACCTTAATCTGCTTTAGCCACTTATTTTAGAGACGGGCTTTATGTCATTGCGCTTGGCCCCATCTGGAGTAATTCACCGGTATCTTGTCTATAAGTACGAATGAAAATCGCTTACTGTAAGAAGTGTATTTCATTTGCATGTGGCGATTATCTTAGACTGATCTCTCTACGGTCTGCTTTTACGACTTGGTCATAAGAAATGAAAACTGGTTTTCTAGGTGACACCGCCGCTACTTGCGCAAAGTCAGGACAAGGGGCAAGGAACCCCAGGGAATTTTTACACACTTAACTTCTGATTCCTTTGTCCAAGTAGCCAAGTTCTGATATTTCTCCCTTCTCAGCTCGAGTTAACGGCACACTTAAGATGATTGGGTTGTGTGGTGCATTGGCTGAAGATTCGTTGTCGTTTTATCTGGCCCGTTGTCCTCCTATCAGCAATTGAACATCCTGGGTTATACTCGAGTAGCCACTGTCACTACTGGAAGTTTCTGTCATCTAGTTTCACTCACTCATTGAGGAAATGTACGTGCAGGATAGAGAAGCCATGGATGTGGACGTTCTGAGAGCAGTACGATTATGGTATTCGCCGGCAACTGCAGAGCTTGCCATCGATCTGAAACCTGAAGAGAACGAATCTCGCTTGGGAGTTGGCATCAGCTGCACAGAGGAGGTATATTCCATTACGATACATTGGGACACTGCGAACAACCATTGTTTTATTTTTGTTCTGGTTGCAAAGAATTGTCGCAGGTGGTTGTTCACTTAACAAGCAGATAGCTGAGGTAGCCATACCATGAATGAATTTTATGACCCTGCAATGCGAAATTCTTACAATGGTTGATTTCGTTTTCGTTTGCAGGGATTTTGTTATGTCTCTTCTGTGGATCCAAGCACAGTGGCTGAACGGGCAGGGCTGCAGACTGTGTACCAAGCTGCGTGTGCGGCAGGAAAACTGCTTGTTATTTCTCGGCTGGGAGGAGAAAAGATTACTCCCTGGCTAGTCTCGTCTTCCGGGTCGATACGTTGTTATGACACCGTCTCATTGTCTAACAAACTCAGTCTATACCGACAGACTGGCCAGTCCATTCGTCTACATGTTATGGTGTGGGAGGGTGCTCTTACATCCAACTTTTACAACCAAGTAGAAGATGCGACGAACCGGGAGAGAAGGATTTCCCCTGGTATATATGCCGGTGGAAGTGCCTATAGAAGTTCTGGGGATCACATACCGTATCATTCTAAGCCACAAGAGAAGCACTACATGTTGAAAGATTCCCAAGGGTCACATGAGTCACAAGATTTTGATGTAATCAACGACAGTCACGCAGAGCCATCATTGGCTATGAGCGATTTACAAATGCCATACAAGTATGTCAACTGATTGTTATTGGACGCCATCATGCTAGATCAATATCGGGTTTTGATCTCCACGGTGATAACCCTCGAACGGCGCAGTGTACATTATGAAACTTTCTAGTAATTGGGCAGTTATGAAAAAGAACTGGCATGAGAGAGAGATAATTAGACGCTACCAGTTTTCAAATGTGAACTGAACCTTCAAAGCTTTACAATATGGCGGTATCTCTCACGTTGCGTACACATGGTAGTGTAAATAATTCTCCCTTGTCTCCATCGCAACCACACATCAGCAAGCGTTTCGGCTACCTTCGCTTCTTTCGTCACACTAAACAGTGCAGTTCTACCATTCCCGAGACTATGACTGAATTTCGACTGCATACGTCCAATTACTTCTGTGGTTTTGGCTGAGAAGGTCTCTGGACAATTTACTTGTCGTGACATCGTAGATGCTGTTTTAGTCCCAGCATTTCATGTGTAAGAGTAAAATCACACATTTGAATCCGAAACTCAGAATTCGATTTCTACAGTTTTCCAATTGAAACCAAAGCCCCATTATTGAAGAAGAATAACGAATGTTTATAACCGACGATGGCCGAGAACACCGAATTCGATTCAATTTGAAGCCCTGCCCAGTGATAGGAGGCGGCAATTGTTTGAACCAAATTGGTTTTAATTAGTTTGGTGCAGATTAGTTTAATTAGATTGGCAATATGGACAACTTGGTTTGGTGAAAATTGGTTCAATTAATTTAGTAATATGGCAATATGGATAAATTGGTTAAAATAGGTTTGTAATGGTTTGAGCTAGATGTTCCAACTTATTATGAACTTATAATTTGAAGGAGATTTGAAACAATTTGAATTGGTTTGAGCTTATTCTCATGACTCATAAACCTCACTCTTTACAAACAAACATTGTTTGTAAACACACCAAGCAATTCATATGAAACAAGGGCAAAATCATTTTCCATCATTTTTTAATATTGTTACTTTTATTTTTCTTTTATTGTTGCTAATACTAGATTTAGAAGTTCCTATGTCTATGTGGAATCTTATTCTATTGTCAAGTATTTATTACAAGCTTAATTTGAGACTTAGAGGTGACTCAAGGATAAGAGAGTAGGACAATTGATTCAAACTTAAATGGAGTAGGATAATAAAAAATTAATACTTATGAATATACATATTGCTTCTAGTAATTTATACTTTGGTGATAAAGGAAAAATATTTTAAAATTGATCCAACTTATTGCAGTTCTAATAATATTTTCTACTTTCTATATGATTTTATAAAATTAATAGAGATGCCAAAAAAAATTTAACATAGCTAATAGTGATCTTATTTCTAGTATTGCAATTGTTGGGCAACTTGTTGTAGATGCATAGTATTGTCCTCTTCACTCTTAATTTTATAATAAAGATTCTATAAAGGCTCACTTACTTAGATTTACTTCTCTTAAAGTTTATCTAATTTTTTTGTTAAAAACTCTTGGTACAATTCTTTATTGCTTATCTTTGTCATGTATACTATGTATGGGTAGTATACATGACAAAATTGGCTTTATATTAAATGAGTATATATAGCTTTACAGCATAATAATACTTTATTATATAGATTGGCTTTATATCTCTTATTTCAAATAAGTCTATAAGAATAATAAGTTAGTGCTTGTAGAACATAAATATATTAAAACTTCAAAAAATTTTAAAAAAATAATAAAATTTAAAAAATAAATTAACAATATAATAAATATTCTTAAGCTTTAAATTTTTTGATATCCATCAAGATAAAATTAAAATTTTAAACTTGTTTATAAAAAAAAATTATAATTTTATTGAAAAATTTGTCATTTTATTTTTTATAATTATTTGGAAATTATTTTTATATTATAGAAAATAATCAAGTTTGAGTAATATCAAACTTTGATATCTTTCTCACTTTTAAAACTATTTATAAGAAAAAACTATAATAAGCTTACAAAATATGAAACAAAATGCATAAAATTGATGTTTGCTATAATATTGCAAGTCCTATGCTATAGGTCAAAAGAAGTAGGAAAAAAAAGAAATCAACTTTCACTTCTAATTTTAACTTTAAAAATTTATTTATTTATTATGTTCCAAAAAAAGACTTTGAGATTAATAACTTGCTCATTACACATCCCTAAATCAACAATATAAAGAAAGCTTTGGTGCTTCTTTAATAAAAACTTCTTATAACAGGTAACATTTTGAAAGGTTTTGTTTATCTAGAAGAATTTGGCTACAAAAAATTATTATTACAAATTGTTGCTATGAAATTATTTTATATAATAAAAATTAGGTATTTCTATCTCAAAAATGAATTGATATAATTCTTTTTTTTGAGAAATTAGGAATGAACATACTTCTCTTGTGTTTTAAGACATAGACATAGAACCTATTGCCACTTACATCATCAAAACAATCTTCTTTTAGAAGTGAGAAAAGATGTATTATTTTAAAAACTACAACATTCACTTAGTAAATTTTATAAATTTTGTTTTGTCTACATACTTTAAATGTTGATTATAACCCTCCTAACTATCTAGAAAACATTCAACAATCTAAAGGTTTTAGTTTTTAGAATATAAAATGCCAAAATTTAATGTCTTATTTATATTTAATAAATTATTAGATTGACAATTCTTATATATATTAGATACAATTAGTATTTTTTTTTTAATAATATGATTAGATAAATAGGTATTTCTATTAATTATTAATTATTTTTTTGTATAATTAAATTTTATTCTTTTCTAAAATCTAATTAAATTTTTTTATAGATACTAATTTAAGTATAAATTATTTTATATTATTTTATATCTTAATATAGTTTTTTATTTCTATAGTTTTTTATTTTAGATCTTTTCTTGAATTTTTTGTTTTTTATTTTATTTTTAGTTTTTTCTTTAAAATTTATAAAAAATAGTAATTTAATAATATAAAGTATTAAAATAATAAAAATTAAAAAAATCATAAGTTTTGATACTTCTAAGCATATTTTTTTTCTTAAGAGATTTCTTTAAAACAACTTTTATTTTGTTATTAAATTAAATAATTTATTAAAAAAATATTTGTTAAAAAATCTATATTTCTAATCAAATCATGAGATGTGTTATATATATATATATATATATATATTGTTCTAAAAATCCATTTAGTAATAATTGATCTAATTTTATTATTTAGGTCATATAAATCTCAAACATGTTTTTTAAATATCCTTTATAATTAATTTTTTATTTTATAAATAACACTTAAACTAATGTTTTTTTATTTTTTTATTTGAATTCTAAATAGATTATCTATTTGAATAAGATTTTAAAGTTTACTAAATTTTATGCTAATATTTTTTATTTTAATATGGTTTTTATAATTAAAAAAGATTATTTTTAACTTCATGAATAATTATTAAGAACTTTAACCTTAATTTATTCATTAAAAGACAATCAAGAAAGATCAAAAAGATATATATATATATATATATATATATATATTTATATAATGGAAATATGTTGGAATGACTATTATCAAGTACTAAAAAATTAATAACTCTTGAATTAAGATTAGAATATAAGAAAAGTGTTAAAAAAACTAATAGTAGTTTCAAACTTGCTTCTATATATAGTGGCAAATAAAAAGGCTATATAGAAGCTTTTTGAGACTATGATGCTTATTGGCTAAGTATCCAAAGTATGAGTAGCTTACATAATGGCTTCTTGAATGCAAAAACCATCTACAAAGAAATTTCTATAGCTATGTAGCACATGTAAGGATACTTAAAGATTTAATCCACATTCACAAATTTTGTTTATATTTTTTGAGGAAGAAATTATCTAGCTAACTTATTTCTACCTACTTCTACTTACTTCTATTTATTTAAGTAGTTTAGATATATATAACAATAATTACATGATATATTTTAAATATTTTTATAAGAATAAATGAAACTTTGTTAGAACTTGCTATTATTTATTGATAGGAGTGTTTTATGTAGAACAATGTGCACATGGTCTTGTTATATTTTATAATGATATCAAGTTCTATTATTACTTAATGTAATGAGGTGGTGAAGCGACTTTCATCAACAAAAGTGTAATTTTATATATAAGTGTCAACTTTCAATATTACAACCTATTATACAACCAATCGTTTGTAAAGGCTAATGAAACAAAAAAATTGATTGATTTTTTTATTGATGACTATAATCTAGTGAAAGCATACATTTTAGGATTTTATGATGTTATTTTTAGATGGTAAGTAAATTTAAAAACCTTTTGTGGCATCATTGTAGCCAACAAAGATTTTTATCATTATTTTTGCAGCAAGTTTATTGCAATTGGTCTTTTTAATCCATACATGAACTTTCAATCCAAAGACTAGTGGATTTTTTTTTCAGGTTTTGTTTTATGCAGTTTCAGGTATAAAGTCTCTCAAGAAATTTTTCTTGTTGGTAATCAATTTAGCCAAAAGGTTGGTGGTATTAGTTGCTGGATTTTGAAGAAATGTGGTGTTCTTGCTTGCACAGAGCTGCATCTTGTTGTATCAAGAAGCTCACCTCTTTGCTTCTTTAACTACTACATTCTGTTTAGGGGACCTAGAGTTGGTAAGTTATTGGTGTATTCTCCACTCATGCATAGTGTTGTGAACTGATAAGATGAGAACTCACCCTTCCTGTTGCTTTGCACCTTTTTAATGTTGCTTTTGAATTCTAATTCTATCATTGCCTTCAGCAATATGAAACTTTCCAATATATTACTTTTATTTTGGAAAAAATGTTCACATATATCCTTAGTGTAATAGTCTACAATCAGCAGAAAAATATTGTGATCTCCCCATTGAGGAAATTGGCAATGGACCGCATTAGTCAAGATGACTGAGTTCAAGAGGTTTGGATGCCTTACTGTCAGTACGTTTTGAGAAGACTTCTTGAGTTTGTTCTTGCTTTTGACAGAAACCACAAACCTCTTTGTGTGCTGGAATGTACAGAATCCCTGTTGCCATGCAAGATCTCGAGAGCTCATGCAGTTTGTTGTATCCGATGTGTCCTGATCCATGATGCCAGAGTAGGATGGTTTATGTGTTCACCCTGCAGAGAATTTTTTTTAGGTTTGAATTTATATTAAATTAGATGCAGCTACAACAGTGTTGTTCTGAATTTAACAAAGCAAAGCAGGTAGTTCTTGTATAGTGCAAAAACGAGAGCGAGATCACTGGCGACCAGCAGGAAGATGTAAATTTGTGGTATCAGTATGCCAAGATCCTACCCTCGAGCAGCCTTTCATGTGTGCTATGAAGCGGAAGCTTTCACGTATAGTTCTGAGGACCTATTTATCTTAATTATTCAAAAAAAAAAAAGAGAATAAAAGGCTTGCTTTTGTTAGCATCAAGGTGTCTCTGCTGTTTCCGTTTTGCGTCTTTATCGGGATTTTATTATTATTTTGTACAATGCAAGTTTTCTATTAACAGATTCTGTAAGGAAGCAAACAGAAGGTTGAGAATCGTTCTAAAATGTTATTTTTTTGGAATAGATTTAATTTTAAAAATGAAAAAAAATCTCTGAACCGGATTCTCTAAGTTTCCGATGACATTTCCGCTCCGGTTTCCGATGACATCGCTTCAACACCTGCAGACCCTCCAGAATCTAATCCAGCCACAGTGATTTGCGTTCGCAAGGCCGCCTGCAATCAAGTGAAGCACTGACTTTGATTAGCCCAAGACTTTTGCTATCATCCCCATATTCTAGCCTTGGTTTACCCTGATTTGAGAGCAATTTTAAACTCCCCCGAAGCGGCCAGTAGTGTGCGATGGCACGCGAATGGGTAATTTACCCTTAACCCTCGGTGTGAAGATTTACAGTTATATGTGCTAAATCTCTGGAGCCTACACTTTTATGAGCTAGATAGAATACCAAGTGAACGAATCGTGTCAATTGTGTTCATTAGCAAGTCCTCAGAAGTTGTGTCAACATGTGTATCCAACACAAACAAAAAGCCAAACAAAGGAAAAAAAATACAAAGCTGATTTGAACAACTGCTACACCAGCATATTTGTGCGGCACCAGCTATTACTTCTTACCCAATTCCCAAGTATTCGAGAAACACAATGTGCAACGACAGTGGCTCTTCGACGACAGAGCAATCCAGAATTGGCAGAAAGCATGCCAATCTATAACTTGAAGCAACTCAAGAGACATCATCATACAAACTTGTGCAAAAATGAATAAAGCGGTAAACTAAATCGGTTTTTGCATGGTCTTGACTGATTTAGTACAATCATGTACTCCAAGTACAATGACAAAGCTGTGGAGATAATGAAGAATCGATCAGATCGGTCCAACTTTCCATTGGAAGACTCTCTGCAGTTCGAATCAGTTGATAAACAGTTTCATCCAACACGTCATGTTCTTCAATGTAATTCAAGCTCCATATTTCGGCGCCTTCCACAACTTGAACGCCACTTCGTAAAGAAACCGATCCACCAACATTGCAAGGTTTCCTGCCCGCTTCTGGAAGTCCTCAAACATGAAGCGTTCGACTTCATCACGACGAGTCACCGCCACTTGGTTGTACACAGCCAAGAACGGATACTCCTCCCTGACTCCTTCCACGGGTTTTCCCGTTTTCATGGTGTAGCTCTGGCGCGGCCGCAGAGATGCGAGCTCAACTGGTAACTCCTCTTTGGATTTAATGCTTGGAACAGCGTCCCCTAGATTAGCCTTGGCATCCCCGTACCCTAATACTACCACAAGAAAAAGACGACCATATGCCCTCATCCCTTCCTTTGATGCGTCCTGTACACAACCAACCAAGGAGTCCAAAAATTCTATCCCGCTTTCGGCAGAGGTCCCACTATTCGCATCCAGATGCAAAAACACTAACTCGTTCATCTCCTTCGCGTCCCTCGATTCATCAAACCCCAACAACCCTAGAGCTTTCGACGCCGTAGCACTAGCATCAGGCAAGCTGCTACTGCCGTCCTCTGCAAGACAATCCGTGGCAAATCCACATCGTCGACCCAACGCCAAAGCAGACTTCGAATTTGCAATAAACGTGGCCTTCATACCCATAAACCTCTCTGCTATACTCGATAACAAACCATCCTGTCTAAACTCAGCGCCCGCATTGCCATTCCCCGAGGCAAGATCCTCCTTACACGCCGTCTCCGAGTACACATCATAAACATCAAGCAGCTGCGCCAGCTCCAAAACAGGGCGAGACTCGTCATCCGGAAGGGATCGCAAGGCCAAAAAGCCACAAGATCCCGACGCAGCCAGCTGATGAAGATGCGCGTGATGAGGCTTCACGGCAGGCATGAGGCCATCGCCGTAGCAAACGAGCGCCCGCGCGGGCTTATCCGCCATGATACAAATGCACCTCCTGCTTCCTCACACCCTGGTCGCGCTCTTCCTCCACCCACCATCCTAAACCCAGCACCAGTTCTGCGACAATGGCGCAATGCAACGCAACCCAGCTCCTGTAACGCTCAGATTCCTGCAAGCCCTTGGCAGATCAAGGGGCACCAACGCGCGTGCGCAACAGGGTCGAACTCGCGATTCGGCGACCGCAGGCAACGAGATGCTTGACCTGCAAATAAGAAATCTTGGGATCGCCACTGTGCGACACGTGGGGTAAATTTCATTCATCCATTATTGTTGTTTTCGTTCATCCACTGCGAAGGGGTTTGCTTCGACTTGAGAACTTTGTTTCCTGACAAGTTGTAAATTGATCATAAGGAAATTGTGTTTGGTTTTCGGATTCAACGATACAATCATACGGTTGGAGCTTTAAGAAATCGACTCTGTATACTCAACAATAAAACACATCCTAAACCCTTAAATGTGGATTGAAATGTTTGGAAAAACTATAAAAGTTTAAACATGTTAATAGAAATGTTACTAGCCATGCTATAGTTATATGTGATAATGTTTTTTTATATATATTTTTTAAATCTTAAAATGTGTATTGGTCAAGTTCAACAAGCACAAATCGTTTGTATATAAACAAATCGTTTGCTACAAACTTCAGATTTCATCTTTAAAAAAAACAATGCACACAAATCAGCCAGCACTTGTAACCATGTCGTGATGACGGGCCCGTGATATAAAAAACTCGCGACCCGTTGAGGGTGGAAGAGGACGTGACCCAAGGATTTGGGAAGGCGGGGTTCGGCGAATGGGTAGTATCGGTGGGGCACCCTATATATTCTTCTCGTGTTGCAACACCATTTGGTCGAGAAGATCCACCCGAACAACCTTGTCGTGTGCATCAACGCGGAACAGGGAGCACAACAACGCAGCTCAATCGCCGCGTTTCCACACGATGGCAGCTCTTGCGTCGACGATGGTGACGACCACCTGGGCTTCGCCTACCGCTGCGAGGGTGGCCCAGCCCCAACCAGCCTCGTGTAGGGTGATCGCCATTCCTTCTGCATCGGTGGCTATGAGGACCTCGCGTAAGAAGCGCAATCTCATCGTCGTTCGAGCTGCGGAATCTGGTTAGGTTTTTTTTCTGGGTGTATTCAATTTGTAGGTCGAACGCCTTTCATGGGTTTTGATTCGCATGGTTGAATTTGGTGGGGAGCCAGTTCTGGTTATGGAGGGTTTCCTGTCCGGGTTTGATCACATTTGAGGTGTGGATCGTCTTTTTCTTGGTGTGCCATGTACTAGTTTGGAAATTGGAGGTGAGTTGATAGATTTGTTGGAGTTTCAAGCTACCAATTGTTTGGAGTTGGTCGTGACACACCAACCACTAGGAAAGAATGTCTTGGAAAAGTTAATGAGGATTGTGTCGTGACATGGTTTGCGGAAAGTATATGAGTAAATATGTACGCCTCCGTGGACCTTAGTTCCTTACCATCGATGATACATACACGTAGGGTTATCAATGAGTAACGTGGTGTAGTGGAATGTGTAGTTTTTGGCATCATGAATAGAATCTAATGTGTTTATGAGTTTATGTGTTTATGAGTTTATGTGTTTATGTGTTTATTCAGGTTTGTTCCTGTGTTTCAATCTTAGTGAGTTGGTGCACACATTTCATTGTATTATATGTTGGTCACATGGCAGTGATAGTTTCTCCCACCTTGCTAACCAGTAACACGATTGCTCATATCATTATTTACTCGCAGGGACTGCCTCATTGTCTGGTGTTGCGCCTGCAATCACGCTTACCGAGAAAGCATTGAGTCATCTGAATAAATTAAGGGCCAGTCAAGACAAGGAATTGTGTCTACGTGTGGGAGTTCGACAGGGTGGTTGCTCAGGCATGTCGTACGTGATGGACTTTGAAGAGACTTCTAACGTTCGACCAGATGATTCAGTTATCGATTACGAGGGTTTTAAAATGGGTAAGCCTGTTGCACCTTGGAACAACGCTATTCCCTCTTTCAGATAAAGTCTTCACTGCTTGTTCTTGATCAGATATTCATCAAAATGTTGAAATATATTAGGGTTAGATGTGTGCTGTAGCGTACATTCTCTTGATTTTGGAATTGCGTGTTTTTGTGTGTTGTGTAAACGAAATCACATGGATACTGACGCATGTGTTGCTTTTTTGCAGTATGCGATCCCAAGAGCCTGTTGTTCCTGTATGGGATGCAGTTGGACTATAGCGACGCTTTAATTGGAGGAGGCTTCGCTTTTAGTAATCCAAATGCCTCATCAACCTGTGGTTGCGGAAAATCATTTGCGGCTTAGGTCATTGTGTTCATAGTAAGTAGAATGTAGGTATATTTCCTTGTCGCCATTAAGAGATTTACTTATTGAAGTGCAGATCTCAAAAAATTAGACTCTGTGCACAAATGGGTGCACGTAAGGTGTATCATATGTAATGTGGAAAGGTTTTTCTTTCCTTTCTAGTAGACCGTGGCGTGTTTTCTTTTCTTTTTCCCTCGTTGTTGTTTGGGAATTGCGTGTGTTGCTCAGTTTTGTTGTGGTTGTGCATACGTTAGTATGGTTTTCCGAATGTTTTGAGATATTGGAGGATGTTGTGTGCATCTTGCTTGAACCCATAGCAGTTCTTGTAGAAGGAACAATCAGTTTGATATTATTTATTGCCGAAGATAGTGTGCATTTTATATTGCTATCCTTGGTGCTTAAGGGTCTGATAGCCTGGATCCCTGACAACCTTAAACGAGCTCATCTTTCCCATTTATGTCTTGTCACGTCCTGTGGCGTCTGTTAGTGGAGTAGCAAATTGAAGCATAGGAGAGGATTGAACTACGAGGGAGGGAAGAGGATCATGAGAACGACTAATAAATGAACTGAACCCGGTGCTTGTTGTAATAGAAGCAAAAGTAAGGACCATCCCAAAAAATGAGAATGGGTGGATTATAAGAGACTGTTGGTGAGAAAATTGTGAATCTGAAGGACATTTTGTTCAGAAACCAACGATGCTACAATCAACTGGTTTTTTCACGATACAGTAGACGTATTCAGGGTTTTTATTCAAGTTGGGAAGGAAAAAAATGTTTTACACGAACAAAAGATTTCTTAATTATGATAGTTGCGAACTACAAATAATAAAAAATGTCACGGTCGAAGAATGTAAAAGTGGTGATATTGTTATGAAAATAAGATAAAACAATTTTAAACATCTTGTAAGAGACGTCTGCTGTGCATATCTACAATTTGTAACATGTTGATTTTGTATCAAACAGTACTAACTGGAAACAATCTACACAAGTACATGAACCAGAAAAAAAAAAAGTGAAGAAGATTTCAATTCCAAAGACTTTGAATGGAAAAGAAAGACGAAAGAAGCGGAATACTTTTTTAGCTTCAAATCCCCTTGAATGCAAAACGCAACAGGTATGGATGACAAATGTTTGAGCCCACGAACCTGAATTCATGTTTGAGCCCACGAACCTGAATTCATGTTTGAGCCCACGAACCTGACGTTTAAATAGAAAGAGGATAGCTGGCACTGATGACAAGCTCCCCTCATGACATCCAAGTCAAAAATACTATTTATGACGAAACCTGCAATATATTCCAGAAGCTGCCCGAACTAGAAAAAATACACAGACCGGCAGAGCTAGGCTCTCGTTCGTTCGTTCATTCGTTCGTTCCTTGGCTCGTTGGATCGTTCACTCGCTCGTTGGCTCGTCGGCTTGTCGGCTCGTTGGCTCGTTGGCTCTTTCGTTGGCTAGTTCACTCGTTCACTCGTTCGTTGGCTCGTTCACTCGTTCACTCGTTCACTCGTTCGTTGGCTCGTTCACTCGTTCGTTGGCTCGTTCACTCGTTCACTCGTTCGTTGGCTCGTTCACTCGTTCACTCGCTCGTTCACTCGTTCACTCGCTCGTTCACTCGCTCGTTCACTCGCTCGTTCACTCGCTCGTTCACTCGCTCGTTCACTCGCTCGTTCACTCGTTCACTCGCTCGTTCACTCACTCGTTCACTCGCTCGCTCGTTCACTCGTTCTCGTCACCGTTCACTCTCGTTCACTCGTTCACTCGCTCGTTCACGTTCACTCGTTCACGCTCGTTCACTCGGGTTCACTCGTTTCACTCGTTCACTCGTTCACTCGTTCACTCGTTCACTGCCGTTGGGCTCGTTCACTCGCTCACTCGTTCACTTCGTTTCGTTCACGCTCGTTGTTGGCTCGTTCACTCTCTCGTTCACTCGTTCACTCGCTCGTTGGCTCGTTCACTCGCTCGTTGGCTCGTTCACTCGCTCGTTGGCTCGTTCACTCGCTCGTTGGCTCGTTCACTCGCTCGTTGGCTCGTTCACTCGCTCGTTGGCTCGTTCACTCGTTCGTTGTCTCATTCGTTCGTTGGTGCGCTCCTCTCGGTTGTTCATTCTGTCTCGCGGGGAGACTGGATGACGGGGTTGCAACTCCTGCTTCCGTGTTTCTTCCCCACCTCGGCAACTCTTCTTCGTCCTCCTCCTTGCTTCTAGAACACCCCATTGTACTGTCGTGCTCCCTTCCCTTCCCTTCCCTCCCTCTCACTTCTTTCCCTGTCGGAGGGTTCCACTTCTCCGATTCACCGGTCACCCCTTTGAACGAGCAGCTCGACACCATCGCCATCTCACGTTGCATGTAGAAAGCAGGTATGCGTACTGGTCGTTTTGTTTGTTTTTGTTTTTGGTTTTGTTTTTTTTTTCCTGGCCTCGTCTGGCACCGACGTGATTCGGATCAAGTCACACGCTGTGTGACCTAGACTGTGAGAGATTGTCGTATTTATTTAGGGCTGAATGTTTGCGCTTCGTAATTGTGAATTGGCTTGCTGGCGTGGCATTCCTTATAGTGGTTAGGTTAAGCCTCGGGCGATTTTACCTCTGGGAAATCTCGGTTTCCACGCACTACACCGTGTGCGAACAGACGGATAATGTACTTCAGAATTGCTCAGAATTGTTCCTCTCCCTCCTCGCGCGTTGGATGGTTTAAGAAATGGCTCCATCTTCATAGCCTCTACACTCCTTGTCTTTCCAGTTATGTAGGGCCCAATTTAGGGTAAGCCATTGGCGTGTCAGTGGGAACCGGCCGAACGTCAGAGCGTTCGATTTATTTGTGTTGCCCAGTTATGTTTTTGTTAACCTAGGGTTTGGGATTTTGCCTGGTGACAATGTCTACAAATTTGAGAGGGGTCGGTTTTTGCTGGAAGTTTTGTTCAGGGCGACGGTGCCCGTTGGTCGTGAAGGGATAGGAACACCTCAGGTAGCTTTCTCACAGGACCAATTTAATAGAAATTCAGCAGAGTAGTGAATTAATCCTATTCAATCAGCTTTATAGCATTTTCAGCTCCAATTTGATTGTGTCTACTTTTTTTTTTTTTTTTTTTTTTTTTTTTTAACTTCAGTTGTGGTGCCCTCTAATAAGTGCCTTTGTGCTTGTAAGCTGGAAAACTTTGTAGTTGTATCTGAGAGGCAGACGATTGCCTTAACTCCTCGTATTCCGATTTGTCTGACTCGGGGTTGAAGATCAAAGGCAACAGTAATGCTTCTTGTTACCTTGGTTTGGATTATACTGGTTTTATGCGTTACTTCAGAACAACAAAGTACGGTTGAAATGAGAAAAATTGACGAATCTAATAATTAATCTTCAGCAACCGTGTTGGATTCCTCTATTCCACTGAGTTCACCTGCAATTTATTTTCGAGTCTTTTGCTCTTTAAGGTGGTAGTTTTTCTCCATGTTCATGATTTGCGATAAGGAAAATCGTACGTAAAGTCGTGTTAGAGTATTATTAGGCATTGTTCTAGGAGTTTTCTTCTTTGTAATAGGGTTGTCCATGCCACTGATATATAAGTCCTTAGTTCTCAAAATATAGCTTCTTCTTTATCTAATTTCAGCCAGTTTACTTACGTAGGGAATGTCCAATACATTGGACAAAGGAAGCACTTTCACAAAACTTGGTTGATGCATCAGGTTAGTCTACATAAGTGGATTTTTCATCCTACTATGGTGTCTACTCACACAATAAACTGTTTCACATGACTTGCCTTTCCTCTGTTGGTGATTGCATTAAAGAGCCATGGAGGCGAACCATGAAGGCAGCAGTGGTTCAGGAGCAGTCCCTGAGTCGGAGACTGGCGTAGGAGAAACTGTGGAGATTAGAATCAAAACTCTGGATTCACAAAGTTATACGTTGCGTGTGGACAAAAATGTGAGTCCTCATTAAGAGCTGTCCTAAGCTACTTTCTATTTCCAACAAGTTCTCAGTTCAAAGTTCTTGTTCAGTTCTATTGGGTTTATTTCTTTCTTTGCGACGGGAATGTATACCTGGATTCTCTGTGTTATCGCAGTGAAGGAAGACATTTTTATTTATCCGCTTTCTGCTCCAGTATGTCTGATTTTTTTCTTCTTCAGATGTAATTTTGATGATCATTGAACTGCAGGTGGCAGTCCCTGCATTGAAGGAACAGCTGGCCATAGTTGCTGGGGTGCCTGTGGAGAATCAACGGCTGATTTGCCGAGGAAAGGTCTTGAAAGACGACCAGTTGTTATCCGCATATAGTATCCTTGTTTACTTGTCAGAAGTGTAGCAGCTTCGTCAAATTTTATAGTGTAATGATTACAATGGTGATATTAGTGTCTGCTATTTTCTAACATTGGACATCTCAATTTTATATTAGAAACCAGCTATGCTGGCGAATGATTCCTCTTTGATCAAGAAGAGATTGCTTTCTCTTAAACTTTTTAGGGCTTATCACTAGAGGCACCACAGGCCAGAAATTGAACTCCGCCTCCATCCTCTGAGCATTATTTAAGTAATCTTCGTACTAAACTATTGTTCAATCGTGGCATTTAGTCAAGTGTTCGGTCATGTGGAAGCTTTAGGTTTAATTTTTATTGGTTCCTACCTGATATGATGATGATGAGCGTTATTTGGATTGTCAATGAGGTGTTCTGTATAGTACAACAGGAGTTTCCCTAATTCAAATTTTCAGATGTTGAGGATGGACATACGTTACATCTGGTGGCTAGGCAACCTCCACCTACTTCTGGAGTTGGACAAAGCAGTGCTAGCAATGAAGGTTAGCCCGTATTCATTCTTTATTCATTGTAGCCGTTGTTGTAGGAGTTTCTTGTTACTTCAGGACTGCAGCATACTTGATGTCAGGGAAATAGAGTACGAAGTGAGCCTCATTTCCCGACCATATGTTCATGGAAGCTGATGCAAGTAATGCTCTTCTTACAGGTGGTCAGGGGGAAACAGGTTTGCCATCATCAGGGAGCAGGTCTGGTCACGTTTCACACAGTCTTCTAATGGGAACTATCAACTTTCCAGATAATGGTGAAGGGCAATTACCTGACCTGAATCGGGTAGGTTGTAAGAATGATGGTTTTTATTTTTACTTTTACTGTTTAAAACTAATTGATTTATTTAAAAAAAATTAATCTTAAAATTTTATGTACTCCACTGTGTGCTCTTGTTTTCTACATTCGAACTGGCTTGATCTAATGAGATTGTATAAGTCTACTTTCATCCTGTCCAAGAACTGTTGTTTTTTATTCATTGTATTTCATCTTGAAGGCTGTCTCTGCATTATTCGTACACTTTCACTCCTTCAGATTGGATTCTCGCTTTGGAAGCACCAAGGACGTTGATATTTTCATAATTTTGTACGTTATCGTGTTCCAAAGAAGTGATAAGCTCACAGTTTTGGATCGTAAATGCAGATTTTAAATGCAGTCATCAGTTCAATCGGATTACATGGTAATGTTCCTTCGCAGGGCAGCACAGGAAACAATTCTTCCACAGTAAGTTTTTTCATGTGGCCTACTGGATTTCAACACACAATTTTCAAGTCCTTCCTTCTTAGACCTGTGGTCCTTTGCTAGACAACAAGAATGTGATGAACAATGACATACTTCTTGAGGGTCCTTTTCTGATTTCACGATGGAAAGTTCCACACCGTGCTAAATACAGTAACTGTCATTTGTGAATGACAGCTCGTGTTTGTAGTTGATAAATATAAGCCGTCGATTCCGATACAGGGTTACATATAGACTTAATTTGGGTAGCCACATTTGAAGATGAGTAAATTATAATAATTCGGGTGATTTGTTAATCCTTTGCTTATACTTTTTGCTGCGTGCTATCGCAGGAGGTATTACCAACTCCAACAGGAGTTGATGCCGGTGCACCTGACAGAAATGGTGCAAGTGACCAGGACACGGGTGTCCGTGAGCTAGAGTTGCAGATTGACGCACTGTATGGAATGCCTTCTAATACTGCTGGCCCAACTCCTATTCGTGTGGTTCAGGCTCCTGTGGTAAGATTTCCATTGTGTAGCTGTTTCACTTTTCATTTATATACCTATTTAATATGTTTCGCTTGATTGGAATGTAGTTGTAGATGCGTGTCGTATTCCTTTTCATATAATTGTTAGTCACTTTGAAGTCTGTCAGGAATTACGAGTCTATTGTTCTGGTGAATTAAACCAAGTTACGTTGAGATTGGGTGCACTCAATAATACCTTGTACGTTGTTACTTATAAATTATTTTCAGGTTGTCCCTGACGCTTTGACAACCATGTCCCAGTACTTGGACCGTTTGGAGCAGTCGTTTGCTGCAGAAGGTAATCCCTTTTGCAGTTCCTGAACAGTCCTTACAGTATTCGTTATCAGGTGCATGGGCATTTTGAGAACACTATATGTTCACTGCCGGATATAAGTTTTATCGGGCTTGGGTATACTGAAATCTTTAAAATCTTGTGCTTATTCTTTTGGGGTTTTGAGAAATTTGATTGTACGTGCAGGTCGGTAGCTGCAGTTGTCTTAAGTATATTTGACGTATAGATACTTGTATTTGCGAAAACCCTTTCTTCCGCTTGAATTTGTGACTTTTGGGTTATTTGAGATAGAATTTAGGAACTCTTTTGCTATGTCGCAGAGTCGGCGCGAACTTCCAATGCTAATGACAATGGCGGCACGGAAGTGAGGGCGGCTACCGATGTTCGTCGTAGTGGAGAGGAACCTCAACGAGGAGCTTCACCTGCTGCCTTAGGAGCCCTTGTGAATCGAGTGAATAATTTACTGCGTGGCCAGGCTAGCTCTGCGCTTTCTGTAAGTCTTGTCATTTTATTTTCTCATTACTTTCCTTGCATCATTGCTGTTGACGCATGTCCTTCGGTTTAGAGCAATGAAACTTGCTTAGATCTGCAGTCTACCGTTGATTAATTTTTGTGTACTTACATCTTCACTATTTTTTTTTTCTTCCTAGAATGTTTTACGATAATAATTACGGATTCTCAGTTGCTTGAAATTATCCTTGCCAGCGTCTTGCCAGTCGATTGGAAAACGAGCCAACGATGTTAAACGCTGCCGCACGAGAAGATGTACAACACTCAGCATATCATGATGGTAATTTAATGCAGCAGATAGGGGCACTTCTTTTAGAGCTGGGCCGGGCTACGTTGTCCCTCCGTATGGGTCAATCTCCTGTAAGTTTATTTCACATTCTTACCTCACATATTTTTACTCGAGTAATCTTATCTGTTCTTAGTCAGTATGAACAGACGTCTTCTAGACTGTCGTGTATGATCTGCCTCTATTCGCTAATCGTTAACTGTTCTAAGGTTAGATGCAATGTTGAGGCTCTTCTGCACTTGTGTTCCAGAGCGAGTCTGTAGTCAATTCCGGGCCAGCTATTTTCATTTCCCCCACAGGACCAAATCCGATGATGGTTCAGGTTTGTACATCTACCGCTTGATATTACCATTTGATTTGTGTTCTTTTCGTGGCTGAAATGGCCATTATGAAGTCCATACGGACACAGAAGCATCTTATTTGGGCTATCATGTTTTTTCTTGTTTTTTCTTTAATAATGTATAACTTGCAGGGTTCAAATGTTGCTTCTTTTCGACAAGTCTTTGATCTGTCTCGCACACATCGTCACAATTTTGTAAGTCATGGATTCGAAGAATGGGAAAAGAAATTGTACTGCATTTTAAAGTGATGACTGAAAGATCCTGGGAGGGATTGTTCTATCGACGAATTTGGTGTGTTCATGTTTCATTAATGTAAGTGGTGATTTGTTTCAAGGATCGAGCGAAAGGATAAGGACAAAGGGGTACAGACTTAGTTTATAGACAAAGTTTTTTTTATCTGACTAGTTCACCTTTTGCAGGCTTCGCCACTACAGACAGCAGGTGGTTTGGCCGTTGGAACAGCTCTACCATCACCTCCTGGTACGTTAGGTCCATCACCTGGTGTACCTGGGGTCTCTAGAAGTATTCACGTACATATTCATACAAGCGATCCTGGAGCTCTTATTGCTGTTCCCTCTTCCTCCCTTTACTCTGCTCCGAGACAATTCTCACATGAAGAACTTGTTCGCATACCTGCTGGTGGCGCTGGCTCAACTCTGCGGCAATTTTTAGAGCGGGCAGACCATTTGATTGCACCTCAAAGCGGTGCAGCACCTAATGATGTGGGCGGATCTGCTCGTCCAAACCGCCCCAGTAGTGAAGCTGCTGACGGGGCCAATCAAGCTCCAGGTAGTGCGCCTCCTGGCCCTTCTGGAATGCAAGGCGCTCTTATGACTGTTGATGAGACTGGAGCTGTGCGAGTGGTTCCTGTTCGCTTTCGTGGGGGTGTTCATCCTCCTTCCGGCAACACTACGGATCCTTTGGTTTCGAGGTTTCAACAACAATTTGTTGTTCGGCCAGTTTCTAATTCTCCAAATGATACACCTGTTCCAGCTGCCGCGAATCCTGTACCACCAACATCCACTGATCAGTCCAGGCAAACGGATCAAGCAAGTCGCAGTACACCAGGTATGCTCTTCCTTTTCTTCGACTCTAGTGTCTGCTTACATGTAGTTTTGCGATATAGCTTTGTGATATGGTCTGTAAAGGTAATAAATGCCTTTATTTGCAATGTTTTTTCTGGACATGCCTCGCCAAGGTTCTGTTGTTCCCTTCAGTATTTATCTAGGGCTTTACTCTTGTGTGATTTGTACATATTTAAGACAAACAGACCTAGTTCTACCATTTACAACATAATCAGCGTCTTTTACGTCACAATTCATTGGCTTTGGAGGGGAAGTTAATGGGAGTTAACATACTTCTAAGTTGGTCCCTTTGACTAGTTTATTCTGTGTCTACTCTACGAACGTAGCCTAAGATCAGGCTAGATGGGCTCTTTAGATCTTCATGGGATCCTATCGCTTGTTAACTGGAAGTGAAGGTGATGCTGTAGATCTTATGAATTCTTTGGGACCACTGTTGCAACATTTAGCTGGTGCACTACAACAGCCAGGGGCTTCAACATCACTTCAGCAGGTTCAATCCTTACACCCCTTGTTGAGGATGCAAAAACTTAAGTTTATGTGGTTTATGAAGTGACTCGCTCGATAGTTGTTATTAATTGCAAAGCCTTGAGCTCGATACTGTAGGTAAAGTGCTTTTGTTGAACAAAGGCAGCTCATAAGCATGGTGGACTAGTGACACAGCTACTAGATATGCGTGGGGTAGTGCACTATAGCTTCAAAGATTACGTGATTGCGAGCATGCTGGTGCTCATGACGTGATAGATGAGGAGAAACATGAAGTAATTTGACGTGATTTGTCTAGCAGTTCAATTCCGAACCTCAGCAGCAGCAAAGAACAGATGCAACTGAAAGAGAAACAGATGCTGATGCTGGACCCACAGAAGATGCCCAGGCTGAGAGAGAGTTGCCAAATGGGGGGGTTGTTGAGCCAGCTCTTGAATCTGGAGTGACGAGCATGGTGACAGATCAGGTGAGCGGCGATGGTGAAAGACCAGGGTCGAGTGATCATTCTGCTCCTCAAGGACAGGCGTCAGGAGCGAGTGTTAGTGGTGGCCCTAGTGGGGCATCATCGGATGCACCCACGTCTGCACCGGTTGGACTTGGGCTTGGGGGTCTTCAGCCTCTTGCAAGGGTGAGTGAACACACATTTCTGGTGTTTGATGTGGAGGTGATGGTTTTTTGTAGCCATGCGCTGCAACTTCAGATCATTGCGCGCCAGCTTGTATTCAGATAGAAAAGTAATGTTAATAGTGACTGTGCCAAAGTTCCACGCTCGAATTCTTAAATTTTTGGTGCTTTTTTTTATGAGCTACTGTTGATATGTTCTGAAGCTCAGATGATTTAAAAGAGAAATGCGCTATATTTTAGTTTTCACGTTTACGTGGGTTTAAGCGAGGAACGCCAAACTATGAGAGAGGTCAAATGCGGGAAAATGTGTTCAAACGAAGAGATTTGAGATTCTTTTGCGTAGTATGATTTTTAGGATCAGCATAGAATGAAGCAAATGATCGTGATGATTTCAACAACTTTACTGTTCCAAATTCTATCTCATTGTAACTGAGTTGTGTGTACAATCATGCACAATTTTGCTGCCGTGCGCAAAACCTATTTATAGGTTTATCTTTTTCTATCTGACTGACAAGTAGCACGTGATGTATGCAGGTTAGAAGGCGGCGGCAGGCACAGCAGTCCAGTCAAGATGAACAGCGACAAGCAGGGCAGGACGCTTTGCAGAACCTTTTAGCACAAAGAGATTTGGCAAATGAAATAAACCAAACAAATAACATGGCTCTGCCTTCCCTTGGCAATCTGGTGAGAGCAGTAGGAGGTAGTGATCGGCTGCATGGGGGCCCAGGTATTATAGGGCAACTTATGAGGAGCCCTGTTGTGGAGAATCTTGTCCAACAAGTCATGCAGGGGGTTGGTGACGTAGATGGAGGGGATGGAGCACGCCGTGGACCTGCAACTGGTGGCCTAGATTTGTCAGGGATGTTGCAACACATGATGCCTGTAGTTACCCAAATGCTGGGCGGAGGATCTTCAGCATCTTTTCCTGGGTCTGGAGCAGGCACTAGTGCTAGAACAAGTGATGGTGGAGCTAGGGGGACCACTTCTCAGCCATCTGAGACTGAAAGATGGCAAGATGCTCTATCACAGGTAAGCGATAATGCTTATCAATGAGTGTCAATTTGTGTCTTCACCATCTTTAACGTAGCTGTGACTTTGAAGTAGTAATAAGCATGGCACGACCGAGTTCCCCGGTTTTCCGTGCTCAATCCACTGCTGAGGAAAACCCGATCACTGCAATCACAAGAAGTGAGTCGTGGTTGTCTACCTAGCCAAGGGTGGAAATTAGTGGGAAGTTAACTACTTAAATCTTTTTATTATAATACAGCTAAATATTTAACACTTTTTCGTTACGTAATCGCAGGAGGAAGTAGCTGGCTGGACTGAGACAATTGCAGCTGATGAAGAGGCTCAACAGTCAATGCTACCTCAGCGTCCATTAAGTGATGTTTACCGTCGTGGGACGCCTGCTGCAAAACGGCAAAAAGTTTGTGACTAACCTGAGGCCGATTTTTCTTAGTTAACCAAGATTTAGAGATGCTTAGCTGATTCATGTCTTATCTAGTATGTGCTATATTCTTTTACTGCGTATGACATTTCGTTTCAGCAGAGGTTGAAATCGGTATCTGAAATTGAGATCTATATGATATAGGTGGCTAGCTTGAAGTTTTACTTAATACTCAGCGGGCAAAACTGCCGTCTTGAAATTTATCGCAATCTCGTCACTGATTGTTATATGAACCAGTAACATATTTTGGAGAGATGCTATGCAGACTGCAGTAGAGACAGCAGCAGAAAATCTTGAGGATGGAGGATCGGCAGAAGTTCTTCTTCGAGACCTGGCTGGTGCTGCAAGTGCAGAGATTTCAGGCAATAATGGAACTGCCGATGCAGATGATCTAGCTCAACAAGTAGTAAGAGTTGACGGTCTTGCTGAGGTACGTCAAATCTTCATCTTGGACGAGGAACCGTTGCCAAATCATTCGGCTTATGGTTAAAATGCGACTGGTTTATGCGTTCACATTCTGGTATATGAACGAGCTGCTAGAGTGTTGCATCATGGTTTGCCCCACTCTCTGGCAGCAAAGTTCTGAAAAATGATTGTGTGACGTGATGAAGAACGAATGCTTAATTTCCCTTAATTGGATATGCTGTCCTTGAGGTTAAATGGTGAGATAGCTTTGAGTATGCATGTTTGGATAATATCTGCGATTTGTTAATGATGTCGATGAAACGGCAGTACGGTCTGCATGCTGCACTCTGCACTCTTAACCTGCATCGTAAAGCTAGGTGGAGTGATAGAACCTGTAGCTATTTCATTTCTTTTACTATTGAACATGAACGCACATGCTTGTCAATCGTTTTGCTGTTGATTTTTGCTTGGGTCTTAAGGTGTAGGACGTGAACAGTCAATAACGTAAACAACCTTGTTGGCAATCGCTCTTCCATTGAAAGCATGATTTATTCTTACCATACGAGGAATTTTAATGTTTTTTAAATCGAGGAAGAGAATGTTTCCCAACTTTCCTGTCTGCTCGGATTTATCATGAGATCTTAATTTGTTGAGACCGTATGGTATGGAACGGTTTTGATTTTGTAACGAAATAGTGTTCATAAATGTCGCATTAACTGCTTACCTTAGCACCAGCATGCCTAGATGCATCGTTTTGCTGTCTTTGTCTTAACCGAATTTTTTTCAGTATGAATTTGGCTATCACAAAGAACCTGCATAGTCTTATGACGCGCATGCTGAGAGGGAAATTGGAGCTTGTTGCTTGGTTTTCGTAAGACATACTTGTTTTATGGTGCACACGTTTCTTCTGTTTTGTGTGAACAATTGTGGGTATATTGGCCTATATCCGGACAGTAGTTTGAAGCCTTGTATCGTTGACATGCATAGAGAATGGGATGAGATATAATATTCATATGACTTGGTCATGTGACCATTATTCAGGCGTTTTGAAGAATTCTTGAGATGGAAAATTCTGGTGACCTGTTGTCAACATGTTAAGACTATGTACTCGCAACATGAACTTACTCATTGTAGTAAAGCAGCATAGATCCTGTCAGTACTAGTCTCTCGTCCGGTTATAGGCTGGTATACCCTAATGGATGGGTGCGTCCTGCTGATGGCAGGCCTACTTGGTTGTGCTGTTCAATGACCTGGCTGCACGCGTGGCAGCAGACCCGGATTTTGGCGATGGCTCCCGCTTCCCACATGCAGCCCGAATCTTCGGCCAATCCCCGCAGACGCCAGCGGAGCCAGATGGAGAGTGACTCTGATTGTATGCAACATTCTTAATGCAGGTTGTAGATGTTACTACAGGAAATTTTTCATGTGGTTGTAGGCGTTTTCTTCATGTTCTATTAATCCCAAGGGGATGGATTAGACGTTTTCATGTGATTCCTTTATAATTATGCTCCTCAGATTAGTTCAGACTTTGGTTCTTATGAGCCTACAGTTCCGTCCAAGAACAGACTTTGTTTATTTTGATAGAGTGCAATACGAACCATTACCAACTTGTTAAAATTTGTAGGTAACAAAAAACTAAATGGATAGTGCTCATGGAGTTTGGTATTTTGGTTTACATGTATCAGTGCTGCACTATATACTTTCACCAAAATTTTACTACTTCGAAATACTTAAACTTTACCGCTCTCAATACGCGTACAATAATTTACAATTCTTTCCTGTGATGTAGCGTATCCTTGAACTCCATCACAAGGTTTGTTGATTTTTCACAAACTGTGCAGATTTACAGAGGTAGTACTTCAGGTCATGGACTTGTCGAGGATGCCTGACATTGGTGTAACGTGCATTTCATGGACAAATCTCCAGTTCTAGGAGATCTACGTCATCCATCAGCTCCAGCTTCAGCCTCAAGTAAGTGTATGCCGAATGGTGATGATTAGTATAGCTCTAGGGCTTTGCTGGAGACACAACCGGATCAGAATCGGATCTTTTGTGATGTGGAAGTGTGTCGTTGCAAGCAACTTCAACACCTCGTACCCAAGCAACGTGCAGAACTTGCGAATCATAACCTTAAGGATAAGCCATGTTCTCATGATGATGGGCAGTCTATAGCTCATTACAAGGGAGGTTGGAGGTAACTTTGTGCTTAGCAACCATGCGGATAATGAAATTATCTACGAATCTTGAGTTTTTGTCGTAGAATCTAGCTGCAACTCCTGCTTCAGGGCTTTGTTTCACACCACGAATAGATTCCTGAAACTTATGCAGTTAGTTTTGTGTTTTCTAGTGCATGTATTGCTACTGTTGAGACAATTTTGCTGTGTTCAATGGTTGTGACAGGATACCAAGGGAAAACGTTTGATGGCTCCGCTGTTCGTCTAGGACGTCTTTGTAGATCCGTTTCTTTCAGCTCTTCAGAAGATACCGTATTTGTCCCAGCATCGAAATACACTTATGTCTGAAACCTCAACCTTGGGTTTCAGGATGCTTTTGATCATGATGCTCGTCAGAGGGGCCATGCCAACTTTCAGTTGTTGTAAGAGTAACGTCTTAAAATGACTTGTGAAATTCTTCATTAAATCTTTGCATAAAATTGTAATAGGCCTTGAGCAGTGCAACCTTGCTACACATGCTGAACTCTGCTCTAGTTCTGAAAAAAAATGTTTCTGATATCCTATATCTACTTTGAAAGTGGAGTGTGCTTTCATCTCCAGCACTATCCCTACAATTCTTATATTGCATTTTGAACAATACCAAAATGGCATGCAATTTAATTACTTACTTCAAATAGACAAGTTGAGTTGAGTTATAACTTTTTTGTGCAATTTAGTTTAGGGCTTTAGGACAAAAAATTTAGACACTTGAATTCATTATTGGATGTTATTTTGCAATTATGAGATGCAAAATTAAACCATTGCTAGTGTGTTGAGATAATTTGTTATGAAAAAATTTTAATTAAAAGTTGGTTGTTGGTATGTTATTAATACCAATACTACAGTGAATGTAATGATGTTTTTTAAAGGTCAAAATATATGTAATTTAGGAGGCCTTTACACTTAGGAGAGAAAATAAGAGGTTATAACTTTTAAAACTTGTAATTGGTTAAAATTAAACAATCTCATTTGGTTAGATTTATAATTGTGAAAACTAGTTAAGAAGTTACAAGAAGTGAAGAGAAATTGAAGAAAAAAAAAAAAAAAATGAAAAAAAATGTATTTTATTTTAGCATGGTGTAAATAGAATTTACAATAAGCCTAATTTAAAAGGTGGTTTTTACAAAAATTTGAAAAGCTTTGTCAAAAAAATATTAAAAATATATATTAAAATTTTGAATATATATATATTTTTGTGTTCTTCATATTATTCAAAATTAAGATATCAGCTCTCGTCGTAGCAATGACGCGCTTCTCAGATACATCCATCTTCCTCTCTAAGGATGTCATTTTACTCTCTATAAGAGACATTATCTTTGTCTCCATTAGAGATAGCTTCGCAAGAAGAGCTGATATGTCTTGGAAAGACGATTGCTGTTCAGAAACTTTAGATTTAGTACTAAGAGTACCAGGCTTGAATATAGGAACTTGTACCTCCTTATTGTTATTAGGTCGCAGAAATATATTACTATGCCATTTCTGTTATCATCTATAAATAATTGTGGAGTAATATATATACAATTATATATACATAATTAATTATATAATAATTAATTATGTATATATATCAAGTAATACATATATTGAGTAACATATATTATGACTTATTATAACATAAAGATACAAACTTGAAAAGTCAAGCAAAGAACACCATTTATAAAGCCCAGGAGTGGAGTTTGATACTATAGCCCCCTCGTACTCAAATTCCTCAAGCAAAGATTCTGTCTTATTAAATACAACACCTTTATCATAGCACTCTTTGTACAGTTGAGACTTTACTCTTATTTGCTGACCTCTAGTGTAGAGATCCCTAATTCTTGTTCTTGCAACAGCTGACACATACGATGACATATGCCTCATCTTCATCACGCCCGAGCTGAAGTCAAAGAATGCTCTTATGGATACTCTCTTGTCATCACTCTTAAGAGCTGAAATCATAAACGTGATGAGAAGTGTGTCGCTGCCTTTTAACATGTTATCGATTTCCATAGCAGGATAGAAATGTTTGTACCATTGATATCCACCAATACGTCTTTCAACGAGAGGAACATCGTCAAATACACATATAGTATCAAAGAGCGTATTTCCATCTGTGTTGATAATATTCCAAACTAAGGTTACTTCTTTTATCACATAGAAATCCATGTCTTCTAATACTTGTAAAAAAATAATGCAGGTAGCAAGAAAAAGAATCTTTTATCTTTTTTTATATCACTATTCTGTAGTAGACCTCATCACAGTAATCTCTCTCTATTCTTATTATATTGTCCCTCTTAAATCCGTACCACTTACATATTGGATCTTTAGCACATATCTTTGGCAAGCTGTTGTGATATATACATTTTTCCTTCATCTCTTGCAGTTGTGAACTTGATGCAAGAGAGTGCCTTGGGACAAATACATTACATGTAGGATTGAACATGAGTTCCTCTTCAGTAAACATTGTCATACCATATACAGATATATCATCCTCAAATATAGAAATATCAAGAGTACCTGATGGTATTACTATTATAATAGCAAACTCTATGATGTCCTCTTGTACAGATTTGTAATAGTCAAGTGTAAGATTCGATATATCCTTTCTTGCAAGGATGTTTGTATCTGCTCCAAAGGGACTCTTATCTACGAAGTCTCTTGCCATCAACACCACAAGATCATTCTCTTTTCCCACATATGGTCCCATCCTCTCATTGGACTCAACAGTATTATTGCCAGGTATGTATCTTCTATCCTGTATCATCTCTTTTATGATTGAAATCATGTTACTTAGATAATATAAACCTACAATACCTAAGAATGTTCTTCTTTATCATAGTCCTATCATAGAACTTAGAACCAGATATGTTCGAATCAGTATCGGCAATATCATTAATAGCATCATTACAGAGTGCAGAGAATCGTGTGTCTATTCTTTCTATACATCTTGCTAATACAACTGCTGCAGCAACAAGAAGTGTTATATTCATATCACAAACTTCAATACCACATAGTATCCTTTCAACGGCCTTTGTCATCTCTGGGCCAATGTCAAAATGTCTTATAGAGAATGGTAACGCATCTGATGACACTCCAGCATCCTCTTCATCATTTGATGACACACTCATACGTTCTAGTCTATAGGAGTATCTAAAAGATTATTTATAGTATTAAAGTGGTTACAGCCAAAGAATCCTTTGTTTGCACTAAAGGGTGACGGATGTGCTGCTTTAAGAATTGTATTCTTTGACGTGTCGATCTCCTTGTTGAATGTGGATGCAGTTTTTCTCCACAGGACAAATATGACTCCTCCCTTTGTAGAACATAGTCTTATACATGTCTTTGTAAACCATTGCTATAAAACGTCGTGACTCCTGTTCGGTCCGCTCTCAGTTGTTAATGCTGAGTTCAAAAGCAGTACACCTTGCTTGCACCATTTAGTAAGATCACCATGAAAAGGTATGTTAAAGTCTTTTACTTCATCAGATATTTCTTTGAATATATTTGCTAACGAAGGAAGGATTGGATATCCCTTATTAACAGAGAAGGACAAACCATTAGCCTTGCCAATACCCTTGTATGGTTCTTGACCAAGCATCACTACTCTCACATTAGTTAATGGTGTTTCATAAAAAGCTCTTAGGACATCATTCAGCACTGGAAATATTATAATCTCATTATCTATTTCTCTTCTCAAGATAGTGACTATTTCATCTAATTCATCTGCCATAGATATAATGAACTCTTTCCATCCAGAGGGCAATGATAAAGACATGATTAAGTGGTATGAGTTTAATGTTAAATATATGACTAAAAGAAATATTAAGGTGCCAAGTATCGATTGTTATAAGGACATCAATAATACCATGTTTCTCGACAGAGACTCAAAAGAAGCAGAAGCTATTGTAGAAGAATGTGCAGAAAGCTGTCTTAAACGTAAAAGTAGGAAGGCAATATCTATTGATGTTTAAAAGAGATCAACTGATGAAGGAATAACTTCAATGTTTGAATGCTCCGAATGCCATAACAAGTGGCAAACATAAAGACTTTTTTTACACCTTACTATTGTCTGAGTTGTCTCTTCCATAACAGAACTGTACAATATCTGTACCATCTCTCACAGTACCATCGTATTGGGTTATTACATCTTGCATAGACTTTGAGATACGTCTTTGTATGTATTCAGCATCAGAAGTGTTCACACCAATATTAACTAGCCCTTCTCTACCTCCTTGACAATGAAAAAAGTACTCGATAGGATCAAGTCCTTGTGAATACGAACTGTTGACAAACCCTTGTCCTTGCAGTGAATTATCGTATGGGTTGCACCATGCTAGAGCTCTATCACCTGGTAACACCCTTGCTGGTCTCTTCCCTCTTATCCATTGTTGACCTACTAATGAAGATATCTGTTCTAGATTAACAAAGCTTCCTTTAGATCCACTCTCTACCATTGCAAGAAGTGGATTATCATTGTTGATGGATTCTACTACTGCTCGTTGACTTATATTCCTAATATTATTTAGAATCACATCTATATTCTTGTTATCCACATCTGCTGCAGGTACAGCAATAGAGTCAACTTTGCTAATACAATCATCGTATCCTATGCTTAATCCTTCTTCAAGGAGCCAGCGATCAACAATCCTCTGTAACAATCTTAGAAGCATTAGAGCGTTATTTCTACCTTTGTTCACACATACGTTCTTTATTATATTTCTTATTGTACTAGATGTAAGCGATTTGATTACCAGACTACCGTCACTGCTTACTGGTTGAATAATCATGAGTATGAGATCTCTCGAAGTACATGTGTTAGTGACGTCAAGATGAACGCGTGACAACATAATACAATCATGGAGTGTTGATTGTCTTAGCATCTTATTCATCTTATACATCATAAATGCTCCTATAACCGTATCTTGTATTGCATAATTATTTCAATAGAATAATATATTGACATATATATATATTGACATATATATATATTGATATATATATATATTGACATATATATATATTGACATATATATATATATATATTATTCTGCTGAAATATGTATTATAATACATTTACATCTATATATAATGTAAATTTTAATATAATAATATTAATATACATTATATTATATTTAATAACAAAAATATATTATTAACATTAAATAATTATGCAATACAAGATACGGTTACAGGAGCATTTATGATGTATAAGATGAATAATATATGTAATTATATATGATAATAGAAATGTAATATGTAACAATTAATTATGTATATATAATTGTATATATATTACTCCATAAGAAATATTTACATATAGCTGACATATCTTTAATTAAATATATTATTTAATTATATAATATAAATAATATATATAATTATATAATTATATATTATATAATTCATCATTATATAATATATAATTAAAGATATGTCAGCTATATGTAAGTCATCATCTGTACTAGGAATGATAGTAATCATATTATTCCTTCTCCTAATAAACTCGTCTAGAGATACTACTAGAGGAAGTATCATTGAGCTTTCATAGCATCCCTTTAACTTATCGTATACATCTTGGATGACTGTAAGAACACAACCACCAAATAACAAAGGATACTTAGATGAGTAGTACTCTGTAAATTCAGTGGCTGTAGAGAATGTCTCCCTCATTATCATAGGAATAAAGAAGATATCAGCTTTGACAATCCTAATGTTAATAACATTCCAGCGCTTGCACATTATGTATAGGTCATGTACGAAGTAGGCTCTAAGTCTTTGAGCGTATAATAAGACAGATTGTGATACTTCATTTGAATCTATTCTCTCCACATGCAGCGGTTTTTAGAAGCACTGAATCCATCCACTTGTGGTCAATGCAGATACATATTTTCCATCCTTGCTTATCTTTTGCTTTATAGATCGTCTAGGCTTAGATGCATCTTTACAAAGAGTTATTTGCGTCTTAAACTGTCTCAGTGCATCGTTCCAATGACCTGTTACTAGCTCGCACTGAGGGTATGGAGAGACATTTTTGTAGCATAAGACAATAACAGACTGGGCATACTTGTGTTCCCAAATATATGGTCCTTTAGTGCATGGTATAGACATCCTCACGCTTGTGTCATCAAAGACATGAAGGACGTATATATTTATTGTAATTATTGTCTATACATTTACATCTATATATAATATATATTATATCTATATATTTACATATATAATTATATATGTCAATATAATTATATTATTATATCCACTAATGAACCTTTCTGATATATCGTGTTTGCCTATCAAGTACTTAAACCTATTGGATCTTTGTTTGGTACTACCTTCAAGTCTAAAGCACTGTAAGCTTTTGTAGACTCCCATATCTATGAAGTCGCTAAAGTGTTTGGCACTACGTACAGCATGAGCAACTGCCAAGCATTGCTGTGATGATGCAAAGTACAAGTTTGAAATAATAATATGAAAGGATACTTTTGCATTACTATTGTCGATACTCTAGTACACAAGGACATCTATTCTTTCTCTTAACACACCCTTCAGGACAGACGTTATATGTTCTACAAAGACATTTGCTTCTACATTCCACTTATCAGTAGGACAATCTATGTCAAGTCTGAATCTTTGAGGTCCTTCTCTTATGACTTCTGAGAACCTTCTTTCATTGGGAAGCAGTCTTTTGTACCATATTAAAAAATATTTCCAACTTTCAAAGAAAGTAAAGTATCTTCTATCATCATCATCAACACGCTGAACTATGCATCTATCTTTGCTTGTTAGGATGGAGCTTAATGGACCAGTCTTTATTGCATTATAGAACATCTTTCTCTTATACATCTTGCTCATCTTTCCAAGCATTTAGTATTACAACATATAAGTAATAGTGTCCAGTAAGTAAGGAAGTGATATTTCTTCAGTTGCAGTCGTACGTGGTACTTTAGTACTAGCACGATGGTATCAATCTTTGTGAAACTTTTTAGATTTAACCAAGGTGTAATTATCATATCTAATATAAGATATTATTTGGCTAAAGGAAAGACCAAGTTTCCATTCCTTCAAAGTTTCTTTTGCCCTGTCCAATAGTTCGGAGCTAGGAATAAGGAGTGTCACGATATTGCTATCATCGAGGTCTGTGCTCACGGTATGAGTACTAGCTTTATCTATTGAAGCAATATGATGAGAGGACAGCTCCCAAACCGAATGGATATCATCCGTTAGGTGAGAAGCCATTGTTTGTAGCAACAGAAATAGGAAACTAGAAAGCAAAGATTACAATTAGCTGACAATTTTCTAGTTAGTATATGTTCAAAATTAAAACTATTCCTTTTCTTCTTTTGATCAATAATTGTACCTTTTAATAGAAAGATATTAATGTGATAAGCATAATAGTGTTTAAGCAGAGCATTGCTTATGTCTAGTCCTTTTTCACAGCACAACTTATTGGCTTTATAACGCTATAAGGTTAACAAGTTAACAGCTAGTGCCTCCTATCGTAGTATAGTACTCTTGCTACAGTCCTTCGTATATTAATAAAAAAAAATAAGGACTAGGACTATTAAGTACTATTATTGCAATCCTAATCTTTTTTTTTTTTTTATGGATACGTACACTACAAGCAAAGTACATACTACAGATAGGCTTCCTGGCCCTTGAAAGGATCATCGCTACGAATAAGGTTAATAGGTCCCATGGTTGATGAGTTCGCAAGTGCTTGTGCAAGAGAGTCAAAGCATCCAACTTTTATACCAGCTAGCTTCTTCTCCTTGGTTTTCTTGTCACTAAATATCTGGAACAAATAAAGATTGGTATTGGTAACTGAGTTACAAAGGAGTGGTATTATACTGACATAGCTCTGAAGTCTTCCCTTTGAAACAATGGAGATATCGTGTATGATGTATGATTGGAGAGCTGGAGCAGATGATGAGAGAACTACGCTATACGGATTTGGAAATCTTATAACTGGAGAGTCTGTGACTATTAGAGTACATGATTTTCTTTTGTACAATTACGTACTTGTGTTTGCCATGGGACCAAAGATACATGAAAGGATGAACAAGGTAACTGAGCGGATCGGTCACAACAACATTGCCAAGACCGTAATGTGTACTAAAAGGCTGCTGAGATCATATCTTGAAGGTGACAAGAAATTTATTAAGTATTACTTTTATAGACGAAGTACACTTGACCACTTTTCAAAGCCTTAACATTAATATAATTATGCAATATATTAAATATAATATAATATATATTACATTAATATAATATAATATATATTACTGTTAGTAATATAATACATTTACATTTATATATAATGTATATTACTGTTAGTAATATAATACATTTACATTTATATATAATGTATATTACTGTTAGTAATATAATATATTTACATCTATATATAATGTATATTACTTATATAAAGTGGAGTAATATATTACTTGTATATATAATTACTTATATATAACTAATTATTATATAATTATATGTATATACATATTTATATAATTAAATCATATTTATAATCTTGTATTGCATAATTATTGTCCTCATACTTACAGTTCATAGGAGGTGCAGAGTCCACAACAGCAATAGGTAGATCCATGCTTATGTATGCATCAAGCATCATATCATCTAGATATCCTGTACAGTTGGTGTACAGAGATACCGACTCATGTATGTTCACATCCCATACTACTCAGGGTTATGAATCATGTAAGACATTAGCTGTACATATATCCAATGAGGTATCAAAAGAGTTCCCCACTCCTGTAAAGCTTGAATTTGAAAGTGTGTTTGAGACATTTCTCTTGATAACAAAGAAGAGATATATAGGATTTATAGCTGGCGAGCGAAAGATGATATACAAAGGAATTGTTGTATCCAGGAGAGATAGTTGTATGTTTTTAAAGCATATGTATTCGTCATTAGTAGAGATGATGATGAATTCAATATCATATGAGCACATAACGGAGTTCATTAGAGGCGAGCTACTATCACTAGTAAGAGGTAATGTTCCCTTAGGAAACTTGGTGATCACAAAGACATTAGGAAAAGGATACTCCAGTGCTAGCACGCCCTTATTAGTATATAGCAACAGACTGAAAGACTTAGGTATAGAGGTTAGACCTGGTGATAAACTTGATTTTGTGTTTGTAAAGATTAAAAAAAAATTCAAATTACAAGGATACAAAATGTGTCCACCTCATCTTGTATTATCCTATGATCTCGAATTATAACCTTTACATATTTATATAATTAAATCACATTGATATCAATATGTATAGATAATTATATATATATATAAATTAAACATATCTTACTAAATGGTGCAAGCAAGGTGTATTGCTTTTGAACTCAGCATTAACAATTGAGAGCGGACCGAACAGGAGTCACGACGTTTTATGGCAATGGTTTACAAAGACATGTATAAGACTATGTTCTACAAAGGGAGGAGTCATATTCGTCCTGTGGAGAAAAATTGCATCCACATTCAACAAGGAGATCGACACGTCAAAGAATACAATTCTTAAAGCAGCACATCCGTCACCCTTTAGTGCAAACAAAGGATTCTTTGGCTGTAACCACTTTAATACTATAAATAATCTTTTAGATACTCCTATAGACTAGAACGTATGAGTGTGTCATCAAATGATGAAGAGGATGCTGGAGTGTCATCAGATGCGTTACCATTCTCTATAAGACATTTTGACATTGGCCCAGAGATGACAAAGGCCGTTGAAAGGATACTATGTAGTATTGAAGTTTGTGATATGAATATAACACTTCTTGTTGCTGCAGCAGTTGTATTAGCAAGATGTGGAGAAAGAATAGACACACAATTCTCTGCACTCTGTAATGATGCTATTAATGATATTGTCGATACTGATCCGAACATATCTGGTTCTAAGTTCTATGATAGGACTACGATAAAGAAGAACATTCTTAGGTATTGTAGGTTTATATTATCTAAGTAACATGATTTCAATCATAAAAGAGATGATACAGGATAGAAGATTCATACCTGGCAGTAAACAACATATTATCTCTTAAAGCTCTTTCAGAGCTCTACCAATTATACCATCCTTTAAAGGATGTAATGGCTTGAATCGTGTTATATTCTTGTTACTTCTGTTTGCATCAAATATATCATGAATGTACTTGTAATAGTTAGACTTTGGTCTCTTAAGATGGTCTGTAGCATAACAGCAAGGAAAGAATTCGAATATGTCTTTGTTGAGCAGTCTGTTTCTTCTAAGTCCTGGAAAAAATCCTACATCACAAGCATATATTCTTGAATATGGGCCATCCCTAGGATATCTCATAGTAGGTTTTCCTTCAAGCTTGTACTTTTCTTCTTCCAGTTCTGTAATTATTATTCGCTTAATAGAACACTCTCTCGCATATCTAGAAACAAACAACTCTGGAACCTCTTCCTTTAGGGCAAACGTTTGTGTACAACATTTAGACATCTTCTCTTCCTCAGCTATGATGCTATATAGCTTATTAAACTTGTCTTTTACTTCATTATAGGTACTAAGCAAAAGCAGGATCTGATTTATAATGTTATCTATATGCTCTTCATTCTTAATGTTTGATACTGTAATAGTCTTGCTTTCTTCTCTCTTAAATGTTACTATACCAAGCTTGGCATATAGAGAATACTTTACCTTCATAGATATTGGAATAGTTTTTTCTCTTAATGAAAAGATACTAGATAACCTAGGCTCGTTCATTACAATATCACAAAGTAATTCTAAGTCGAGTATAACATGATTTAGGAATGTATAAATTCATAACAGATATATGTGAGTCCTATATAGAAACCATTGAGCCTGCTACTAAGATAATGGATTTTATACAATCATCTGACAACAGGAGAAAGATAATGTACACTTGTGCCGGAATGTTGTACAAAGAAGACTTTGAAGAACTGTTGGACTCTCGACGAGACGTGATAGGTATGAAAGGTGGTGTGTACGACTTTACAGAAGATATGTTTAGAAGAATGGAACCAGATGACTATATTACCCTGTCAACCAAAATTCCATTTGTGTAACTTGATTGTAATCTAGAAGCAACCAATGAGGTACTTGATCTACTGATGAAAGTATTCCCCAATAAGAATATAAGAAAATATTTTACGAGATTCGTTTCATCATGTTTAGAAGGACAAAATGTAAACAAGATATTCTCCATATGGTCAGGATCTGGAGATAATGGAAAGACTATTATGGTTCCTCTAATCGAACGAGCATTTGGAGACTATGCAATAAAGATGCCAACATCACTGCTCATGGGAAAGAGAATACAATCATCAGCAGCTACTCTAGAGCTGGCAATGCTTAAGGGAAGACTTATAGCTCTCGTTCAGGAGCCTGACGAAGGTGACAAGCTTAACCTTGGTGTTATGAAAGAGCTTACAAGAAATGACAATCTATACGTTAGAGGGCTGTACGAAGAAGGATTTGTATCACATGTAAATCTTACATTGGATATGATAATTACACCGTATATATATATCGTATATATAATTATAGATATATTATAAATTCCATATATTATATGTATATATATGTCTTCCATCACACATTTTATCCGGCGATGTGTCCGATAGGCACCATAACATGGAACTATTTGCAGTACTTGGAGCAGCTGCTGTTGCACTGCAGGTTATTACTCCTACCTTACAACTGTTGCAGAAAGCTGGAGCTGCGTTGAGTGGTAGCGACTTTCTTGCAACGTCACACCAATACGTCAATGCACAAACTATATCAAACCTTACTATCAAGCAAATGATGGCTACATTGGGATTATAATAAATAATTACACATAATTCATGAAATCCCTATAGGTAAGATATGATTACTATCATTCCTAGTACAGATAATATTATATAGATATCATAAACAACTTGTCCTTCTCTATACAAGGATCTGGCATAGCACTTGCATTAGATGAGTACACCTCTATGTCCATACACATTATTAATGGCCTTAGAACATCTCTTTGATCTATAGTCTGTATTGCACTCCAGCTGCATGTATATTCTAAATCTGTAGAGCACAATCTTGCATTACAATTTACACTTGCACATGATGCTTTTATCCATCCAGAGTAGCTTATCTTTGCAGTAGTAATAAACATTTCTTCCATCTTCATGTCATTCTCATACACTTCTTCATCCATCTTCTTCATCAGCTTTGAAAAGTGGTCAAGTGTACTTCGTCTATAAAAGTAATACTTAATAAACTTCTTGTCACCTTCAAGATATGATCTCAGCAGCCTTCTAATACACATTACAGTCTTGGCAATGTTATAGATAATGTAATAATTACAATTAGCTGCATATATATTTCTGTTAATAATATAATGTATACACAATAATATACATAAATTAATATAATATAAATAATATATTGACATATATATACAATTAATATAATTAAATATGTATTATATCAGATATATAATTATATGTATAAATAATTTATGCTTGCCACAAAAAGGAGTACTGTATATAAGATATAATTATAGGATATATACAACTTCATGACTGGTTGGACAGCAAATGTGCACACTTCATGTACATATGTATTGCTGTTGCAGTATACATAAACTTATTGATTGAAAGTACAATAAATATAGCATCTTATTGCCACTTGTTGATTAATAGCTATATTGTGACATTAATACATTTCTTGTTAGTGCGACGATGGCTTACAATAATCCTCAAGGAGAATGGATCCGTCCAGTTGCTGTCAACACAGCAATGAATCCTCACCAATCACATCCTACTGTTGAAGAGATTCATGACGCATGGGAAATAACTCATGAAGATCTTGAACTGATAGAGAAGCACTATAAACCTCGTCTTCCATCACACATTTTATCCAGCGATGTGTCCGATAGGCACCATAACATGGAACTATTTGTAGTACCTAGAGCAGCTGCTGTTGCACTGCAGGTTATTACTCCTATCTTACAATTGTTGCAGAAAGCTGCAGCTGCGTTGAGTGGTAGCGACTTTCTTGCAATGTTACACTAATACGTCAATGCAAAAACTATATCAAACCTTACTATCAAGCAAATGATGGCTACAGTAATGGATCTGGGGAAATCTTTTGCAAGCGATCCAAACACAAAACAAATCTCAGGTAGGTTTGTGGCATTACTTAAACCATTTGTTAAGCTAGCTTTAAAGCCAAGTCCTAAGGATGAGAAGGAGGCACAAGGAGGTTGGGGTCTGAGTGATGATGAGGTTAAGGAGCTGAATGATGTAGATGATGCAGGTAAGCAAGCACAAAAAGAAGGTACAGACTCTGTCAAGAAGGACATTGACCAGAGTGAGGATATAAGTCATACATATATCTCGTTTTATCAGTTCATTGTAACTGCTAAGTATAGCTATGTTACTAGTCTCTTTAGCTTTGGCTATTCATATGCATACAGAAATGACCACTCTGTGTTCCAAATATTTAGTGACAAGAAAACCAAGGAGAAGAAGCTAGCTGGTATAAAAGTTGGATGCTTTGACTTTCTTATATCCTTCGATTAATTATCTTATATTTTAATTAAAATTATATATAATATGAATAATTAATACATATAATTATATATATAATTATATGTATTAATTATATATATTTATATTGTATATGTATAATTAATATATATAATGTATAGATAATAATTATATTATATATATTAATTATACATATACAATATATTACTCCACATGTATATATCGATTACAATTAGCTGACAATTTTCTAGTTAGTATATGTTCAAAATTAAAACTATTCCTTTTCTTCTTTTGATTAATAATTATACCTTTTAATAGAAAGATATTAATGTGATAAGCATAACAGTGTTTAAGCAGAGCATTGCTTATGCCTAGTCCTTTTTCACATCACAACTTACTGGCTTTATAACGCTATAAGGTTAACAAGTTAACAGCTAGTGCCTCCTACCGTAGTATAGTACTCTCGCTACAGTCCTTCGTATATTAATAAAAAAAAATAAGGACTAGGACTACTAAGTACTATTATTATAATCATAATCTTTTTTTTTAACGGATACGTGCACTACAAGCAAAGTACATACTACAGATAGGCTTCCTGGCCCTTGAAAGGATCATCGCTACGAATAAGGTTAATAGGTCCCATGGTTGATGAGTTCGCAAGTGCTTGTGCAAGAGAGTCAAAGCATCCAACTTTTAGTCACTAAATATTTGGAACACAGAGTGGTCATTTCTGTATACATATGAATAGCCAAAGCTAAAGAGATTCAAATGGGATTTTGATTGACAGGGTAATATAGTCATCTGGTTCCATTCTTCTAAACCTATCTTCTGTAAAGTTGTACACACCACCTTTCATACTTATCACGTCTCGTCGAGAGTCCAACAGTTCTTCAAAGTCCTCTTTGTACAACATTCCGATACAGGTGTACATTATCTTTCTCCTGTTGTCAGATGATTGTATAAAATCCATTATCTTAGTAGCAGGCTCAATGGTTTTCATATAGGACTCATATATATCTGTTATGAATTTATACATTCTTATAAGAATTTCTCTCATTAGTGATGCTCTATAATTCTTTAGAGCCCACTTCTTAGTGTCGAAAAAATAAAGAGTTATCCTATCAAAGTTCGAGCATACAAATTTGGTGTTGTATATCACACAAAATATCTTCAAAGTAATAAACTCAGGGTTCTTAGGACAAACACATATTAGATCTCTTACAATCTCCTTTTTTCTACCTTCTGAGCACTGTATATGGTAGATATCACAAGGCTATATAGATGACATCCTAGCATACATATCTCTCTTACCTCTTTTTTCAAGTTTTATAGTCCATGTTGAGCATTCTTCTACCATCGTACTGTAGTGCTTGCTCTTATTACAGCTTAAGCGAAGATATTGCGCAGCATTGTCAGAAGTGTTATAAGGGAAATAAAACACCGCTTCTCCAACAGTGCAAGACTCGTTAGTTGAGAATGCAACATCACAGCTATCATCTTCCAAGGTTATAATTTAATGCTCGTACCTAGTCTTGATCTTCGAGGCTACAGGTTTCCAAAGCCTGTCGACATGACCATAAAGGACCTTGCAAGGAACTACCTATTAGGAGGATCTATATCTCTAAAGCTTAATGGTACAAGATCATTTCTCGCGTATTACGAGGCAAACGTGTATGCTATATCAACTAAGGAAGAAGGTACAATTATCGAATCAAGTATCAGTGGCTGTAATTTGCTCACGCTCCTTGATACAGAAGCCGTTAATGGTGTATACTATGCATTCGACATTGTCATATTAAATGGAGTAGTAGTTGTTAATCAATCGTTAAAAGAAAGGACAAGAATGGTACCTCAAGCATGCTTGACAATCAACAACTCTACTAAGAGAAGATTAGTAGTTGCAAAAAGACACTTTATGTTTAAGACATTCTCTGCGTTTTCTAGACAACATCAGATACTAGAGAACCAGATTCAAGAAAATAAGTATGATGGCTTAATATACACACACTCACAATCTTACTTTGACCCTGTTATGAGATAGAAACCTCAAAAGATTGTTGATCTACTGTACCAAGAGAAAACTTTAATGGCATACAATAAAACGAAGAGCATATACTCTAAACTTAAGATGTCACAGGATAGCAAAGAACCAAGAGAGAACGTTATTTTAGAATTCATAATTAACTCTGATGGAAGCGTAACATTACTAAGAGAAAGGAGAGATAAGATATACCCTAATTCCATTGCAGTAGTAGAAAGGATCGGAAAGATAAAAAGGGACGAAAGGAACATGTTTAATATATTTAAAGGACTGACAGTGTCCATGATGAGATCGTATCACAATGATGTCAAAAAAGAACTTCTGAGAAAGGGATCTGATCACCTATTAGACGTTGGATCGGGACTAGGAGGAGACATTACAAAGTGGAATCATTATAAGAGTATTACCTCTGTAGATCCTTCTCATACTAATATCAAAGAGTTCAAGAGAAGGCTTGGTGCCAACAAGAAGGTAAGAGTAATACAAACGAACGTACATTGATCGAATATCCCTATGTAATTATGGTATATTTATATAGTTAAATCATATTGATATTGATGGCTACATTGGGATTATAAAAGATAAGGTACGAGCTTGTTGATTAGTTTGAACAATTGTGAATCTGCTGAAGGTCTGATACTCTCCATTGCAAGTTCTAATAGCTTAAACTGACAATTATCATCTATCACTTCAAGTTCGATTTCATAATGAGTACGTGCTTTAAATATAACCTTTGTTGAGTCAATCTGAAACTTGTTATGGCTTATTGTACGTCTTTCTTTATTTCTTTTAATCTTTAATGCTATCCCTTATCGATCTCATCGATATTCTCGCCATCGTATAGCTGGTATCCAAGAAGTTCAAATATGCAGCTCATCATAATTAGTCCGGTTCCTTTGATTTCTTCACAGAACACAAATGCCAGCATATCTTTGTTACTCTCTATTATGCTTAGCATCTTTGAGTACTTACAAGAATATAGACATAAGTTATTCCTTGTTAGATATTGTGTAATTTCTTCACTGAGTATATACTTTATCTTATTATCATGTTTAACTCTTACGATCTTTGCAAACGCTTCAGCACCATATGTTCCATCTGAGAACGTCATTAGAGAGCAATATATAGAGTTTCTGTACACACTGTCATCAAGATTATTAACATCTATCTTTTTGTATGCTTCAAGTTGGTACCCTCTCATATAAGATGGAATGACCTTGACTGAACAACCTTCTAAAATTATTCCTTCCTCTATGACCTTTGCCATGTGTTGGTTGCTATTCAAATACGATATTCTACCCATTATACTTCTTTTGAAGTCATCTTCGCTAGGAAAGACTGATGTATCAAATTGGTGATTGATATCAAGTATTAAGTTAAGTATAGATAATATCTCTTCGGCTTTATCTATCATAGGGGTTGCACTTAAAAGCAATATCTTACAATCCTTAGCTAGGTGAGATAATCTCCACATTTGACCATACACAGTTTCTGCATCGAGGTCTGACATAGAATACTTCAGATTGTGAATTTCGTCCATTATTATTATCCTATTACTGAAGCTTGATATCACTTGGTTGTCGCCTAATCTCTTTAGCTTGTTTGCAAAAGATATGTATTTTCTTATTTCGTTGTCTTACAATCTTTTATTATTATATATGATAGATAATTAATTATATACAGTATAATTAATTATTCATATTATATATTATATAATATGATTTAATTATATAAATATATAAAGGTGTATATGTATATTATACATATAGTAATATAATGATATAATTATATTGACATAATATAATTATAAATTATTCATCAGCACTGTCAGGTACAGTGTGGCTACTCATATTGGTAATCTTCTCGCTTATTCCCTCGATTTGAGTGAATAAGAAGTTGCCACTCTGTTTCGTACAGTCATTAATGAGACCCATGACGTACTCTAGGTCATCGCATGATACTTTGATACGGTTAGTAATGTGAGTCTCAACAATTGTGCCAAGGCCTTCAATAGCTCTCGTCATAGCAATGACGCGCTTCTCAGATACATCCATCTTCCTCTCTAAGGATGTCATTTTACTCTCTATAAGAGACATTATCTTTGTCTCCATTAGAGACAGCTTCGCAAGAACAGCTGATATGTCTTGGGAAGACGATTGCTGTTCAGAAACTTTAGATTTAATACTAAGAGTATCAAGCTTGAACATAGGAACCTGTACCTCCTTATTATTATTAGGTCGCAAAAGAGCACCTATAGGTCTATTAGCAAACACAGATGATGCACCTTCTAGGTCTCCCTTACTACTTGGTTTGAACATACCTGGATCAAACTTTATCTTTGGTAGTTCTACTTCATCCTCATCCGAGTCTACATCGTGTTTACTCAGCTGAGCACTGTTATGTACATAAGCTTGTGACAAAAGATGATGATCTTCGTTTGCATCATCTGCCCATCTTGTCATACTCTTCTTCAAAGCATCCACATTCTAAATTATAATTTAAATGAAAATATGAATTGGTCCATTTTATGACTTCTTCTTATTTTTTTACTAATCTCAAAGGTCCACATTTCTATAAAAAAGCTTTTCTTTACTAAATTAGATACCTTGATAAGGCAATTGTGCCATGCCTTTAAAAAGTGGGCTTTTCGGTATATAGTCCCTTTTATTTTTTAGTTTTTATTTTTAGAATAATATTTTATCTATATAATTTTATATATATATATATATATATATATATATATATAAGTTATATAAAATAGAAAAATATATAAATAATACTTTATGTTTTGACATTTATAAATTAACAATAATAAAAGAGTTTCCAGTATATAACAAAATCAAATGTGATTTGGTATAATTTTATTTGATTTTTTTTATTTGATTGGTTTTTAAAGTCATGGATAATAGTATATTTTTCTTAAATGTCTTGCTTACAATCAGAAAATAATTATGGAATGTATTTTGGTAGTTCTGTCTTTTTAGTTTTGATGTTTTTTCAAGAATTTTATTATACTTTATTTCAATGAATTGTTTTTGTAACCAGAATTTGCTAATATATTACTTCAATATATTTTCTACATAATAATATCTATTACTTTAATAGATTGTAATTGTTTATTTATGATTCATGATATTTCTCTAGTAGCTTTTGAATTCATGAGGAATTCCATTTGTATCATTTAATAATAATCTATTTACGAAATTTCCTAGCATATTCATAAGTATTTAATATTATATATACTATTAAAGATATTTAATATTAAAGATATATAATACTTAATATTATAAATTCACGTGGTAGGATCACAAAGCCTTATTAAAATTTAAAGATAATAAGTAACATTTTGTCAAATTTTGAAAAACATGTGTACTTTTAAAATAATTTGCAATCTTAGAATATTGAAGAGAATAGATGAAATATGACAAATTAAAAATCAAGGGTGAAAAATATGACTTCTTGCTTTCTTTAGTTAGATTTTATCAAAAGAAAAAAAAAAATCCTAATTGTATGCATTAATACTAATTCTTATTACTATCTTATTAATTTGTAAAAATTGAATAAAGCCTAAATTAGCAGAGTCGCCATTATTTTATTTTCAAAGTAGAGGGTTTACTTAAAGAAATGTCAACTTACCTTCTCACCAAAATGGTCAAGTACTACCAAAACCAATAATCAAACTTAAATTATTGAAAAATATAGGGGATTTGATGTGGACAAATGGATGGATTATCATGTAAGGACGAATTGAGAGCATTTGAACTCACATATTTATAAAAAAAATAAAAAAAAGAAAACAAAATACAAAAGACTTAAAATAATGAAGGAGAGGGCAAAAAGAACATAAACAATGCTACAATGAGGGGCAAGGTAAGAAAAATGATGAGAGAGAATAGCTTGGTGATCAAACACAATCTTCTTCCTTTTACTTTTTCCTCTAATATTCAATTTCGTTTTAATTTGATCCTTTTCCTCTTGAAGAACTTTTCTATATTCCTATTCAAACCCAGACCACAAAACCCGGCCGGGCGTGGGCGAAGTCTATTATCGACCCCCTGGAATATAACACGAGTAGATGTGGCAACGGATTTAGTACGGTGGCTCAGGTGACGCCACGCTTCCCCACGACTATAGCCCACCCACGTTTCTCTCCTCCTGAAACCGCTACCCTCTTGCTCTTCCTCAAGACATCCATCAATTAGATGAAAACCCATCCCCATGGATGGATGATAAAAGGGCCGCATGCCATGGCCAGAGGGGGGGCGGGACAAGCCAGAGAGGGAGGAGGCGCAGGAGAGGATTCGGCATCGGAAGATTGGGCTTCACAGGCTTCCGATTTCGCTGCAAGGGGCCTGGGATTTGATGTAATTGCGAGCAGGGTTGCTTCGGAGCCTCTTTCTTACTTGCTGTGATCAGGTTGGCGCGATGATGTCGCTGTTTTTCTCGCCTTGGTGGGGTGGTTTCTGTTGGGTGAGTCGGTTTCTGGTGGTTATATGAAGGTTGAGTGTGGCGGTGTTGAGTTTGTGGAGTTCAATTCGGCGCTTCGGGGAGAGGAGGTTGAGTTTCGGACTGTGTTGGGGTGTATTTCTCGGTCTCCGGATCGAATTGCCAATTTTTTAACGTTTTTTCAAATGTTCTTTCTAATTTGTGTTGTTGTGCGCGTTCTTGTGTGCTTTTGTGGGTAGGATTTGTAGTTTAGTTACATGCATTTTGAGGAATTCCCGTTTTCTGAGTGAGATGGATTGCGGTGAATGGCGATGGGGGTTATTCTGTGTTGTTTTTTTTGAGCGGTACGGCTGAGTGCATTGTCAATTCGGTGCGTTGTTTGATGACATGCTGGGTTAAGGCCCCGCCTTTGGATTAGTTGATCCCGAGGGTTTATTCTACTGGAATGTTCTTTTTACGGTCTTGTCTGGTGTAGTGCCATCATTAGTCCTGGGCTGCATCTTTTGCAATGCCGGTGGTGTCAAGTTTGTCATTCTCGATGGTTACAAAAATTCAATTTTCTTTGCTGGTTGTAAGGTATTCTCGGTTGTTGAGTTCGACTTTAGTGATGTTTCGAACCAAACCTCGTCACATTCTCATCATTGTCTTTGTTGAGTTATTCCCGAATTTCAAACAGTTTTCTTAAGCAACGGATGGTTTGAAAATCGTTGAAATTGAAGGCTCTCGTAGACCATGATTGATCTGGTAGAATAAGCTTGTAGGGTTGGAGATTGTTTATGCTTGCGAAATTAACATGGTTTAAGACCAGGGCCGGGCATTTGGTTTACAAAGGGCGAGAAATTTCAGTAGTGTTTTAGAATCCATATTTAGCTATCTGGTGATTTCTGCTGTGGCTTCTTCTTGTACTTAAATTGACTGTGACATATCATCAACTGTCCGTAACGTATTCCAGATGTCAAAGGATTCTATTTCCACCTCTTCGTGGGGACGTACTTGACAAGTAGTACCTGTATATCTTGTGTTTGGAAGTGCTTTTAAAGTGGTCGTCGTGAATGCAGGTAAATGCATGAAATAGGAATGGCAAGGTGATGAAAGTGCGATTGGATGAACTCCTCACTGAATAGAACACGAAGAGGTTAAGTTCATTTGTTCTATAATTGTAGAAATCAAAAACCAGAGGATTTAAGTATGGGTAGGTTATACTTGATTCAGCTCGACGGCCGCGTCTATAGTTGCCGGTGTTGCCGCAGTCACTTGGCCCAATGCGACGAGCTGGTCTCGAAGGTAATGGTAAATTTCAAGCTTCGCAACCCAAGTGCAGCTAATTATAGTTTGTTTGTCTTTGTGGTATGACACTGGGATCAGTATTTGTTTTCTTTCCTTTGGATTTCATCTACATCTGTTGACCCCTCACGAAGGTGTTGAGAGACACTTGTTAACGTGTTTCTGTGTCTTTCGGTTGCGTGTTTGGTTTCGACGTAATTAAGAAATGAGTATTTCGGCGATTTAGCTCTCTAAAACTCCCCTTGTTTGTTATTCTGTGTAGTCATTCCACTGTCGACATGGGAAGGCCTACCTCTTCAATACAGTGTAATTGTCTCACCCTGACTGAAATTCGTCTTTGTTGAGGTCGTTGCATTGAACAACTGAGCTTCCGTTTCCTGAATATCATTGCCTTCTAGTTCAGATACCATTTGAAATGCTTGCTGAATCCTACTTAGATTCTGGAGGAACTGTAGAGGGAAGCGATGATGAGTGTGTTGAGCAAGCAGATTGGTCGGAGCAAACATCTTGACACGCTCCAGTTTTGATTGGATAACTTTGATGCCTCATTGATGAAGGAATTGTTTCAAGAATTATGACCTTGACTGCCTTTGTTTGGTCACACTATGATTGCTGGCTCATTATGAAATTCTCTAAAGTCTGATGGTGTGTCATGATGTACAGGGTGAATGTTTCACTGGGGCCACAAGAAGATCGCCTGATGACCACAGGGAAACACACTGTGGCAGACATCTGCTGCAATTGTTGTCAGCAGGTCGTGGGCTGGAAATATGTAAGTAACTATGTAATCAATATTTGAATACCTGTTACCACATACTCCAAAATCCTATTGGTTCTGTTGCACCTCAATCTGTTCCTATTAGGATTGCTACGGTGAAACAAATATTGGTCAAACTGGTATGAAGTGGATTTTATTATTTATGTCTATAGAGCCTATAGCGCGCTTGGCAATTCTGTTTTAGTTCACGTATGTGGATATTTGATATGAGCAGGAATCAGCCTTCGAAAAAAGTCAGAAATATAAAGAGGGAAAATTCATTCTTGAACGGTATATCTTCTAACCTTATTATATATTTCTGGAGGTCTTATATTGTTCATCGCATATTTGTATATCATGACGTATTTCGCTTTTCAATTGCAGTGGTATGTTGCACATCTTATTTCCGTAAAGGTTCAGTAGTCTCAGTTGTTGCTTTTGGTTAACAATCAAGTGGTGGTGATCTAGGGCTAAGATGATCGATGGGGATGGAGCCAGCTTCTATTTGGATGCCCATGAAGTGGACAGTGATGCAGACAATGAGTAGAAAATTTGCTACTTATCCAGCCAATGGCTTAGCAATTGAAGGTGTGAATACTTTGCAGTGGGTGGATGGTGGCTTCAGCTTGGTGGCTTCAGCAAGTTTTAGTTTTACTTGTCTTAAAGTCTCTAGACTGGTCCCCTACTTCTGTCTTCTTTATCTTCTGGTTGCAGCATACCTGTTCCCAGAGTTTACAAATACTATATCGGTTTACTAGTTTTTTTTGGTTTGGTGTGTCATGTACAAACTCCTGAAAGCCTGTGTGTCCTATTCACTGGAGCTACTCCTTTAAAATTAATGTAAATATTCCCTAATTTTTTTTTTCCTTATAACTGTTGTGGAGTGTTGAAGGCAAGTTTTGGCTTGCTCTGAATTCCTGTGTAGTTGTTCTGGTACTCCCGAATGGGTGCAAGAGCGACAAAGTATATGTGCTTGGATCCGTGATTGTGTTTGCAGCATTTACAGCATTTACAGAGCTTGTTTCTGATAAGCGACCCTTATGACGTATGAATGTTTTCTTTGGACATGTATTAGTGTGGGCTTCAAAGGTCCCGAGTGTCATATTGAGTTAGTGCAAAGATTCTAGCACTTACGTGTCATTTGTAGACTCTTCTGAGGTGTGATCACCAAGCACCACACAATTTGTGTGTTCACCCATCGGTCAAAGAGCTGTAAAGCCATTTCCACTAACGTTTGTCATTTTCTTTCAGTACAGGTGTTTTGGAAGTTGATTCCACACTTGTGCCTGAGAAAGCTGTGTCATGAATTGTTTCAACACATCACCACGTAGAATTGATCTTATAAATCCTTTTGGATACTAGAGGTTTATATGTTATTCCAATAAATTTCAAAACTGAGTTTATGTTTTTAGGTTTGAGACATGCATTTAGACAAGCATCATCACTGTGGATTATTATACTTAAAGCCCCATTTTGAAAGGCCATTGTACAAAAGTCTAACAAAGATTTCTATTTGGTGAAGATACTCCTTGGAAGCCTTGGCCTTTGGAGATAGTATAAAGTGAGAAATGAAATAAATCAAATCAATTTTTTAATAAAAAGTTTAAATATAGAATTTTATATCTTGATGATAAAATATTCTAAATATAGAATATAAATATATATATTCTAAATATAGAATATTAATTCTAACAATCTAATAAATATAAAAAAATATATATTTAATTTTTAAATGGATATTTTTAGTAATTTTGATATGGCTTCTTAATTTTTTTTGTAAAACCCACTTCTTTGAATTTGGCCTATTGCAAATTCTAGGAGATATCATTCTTTATTCTATGTAGGAAAAAAATACATTTTAACTTATTTTTTCTTGTAAAAATATCAAAAATAGACCTAACAAATTATTAATTTCTAAAATAGTCCTTATGATGGGATTGTGGAGTTTGATATAAAAGTAAAATTGCAAAGGGAGGTCCAAGGAGAAATCCCTTTGTGCAAATCTCACTCCATGGAGAGCAAGGAGGGGATCTTAGAGAATAGCATCCTTGAAATTTTTTTTGTAAATTGAAATATAAATTGTATGTTTTGAAGCCCCTTCCTTGCTTTCAATGTACGACTATGTATTGTGTATATTACAACAATACACAGATGGCAACATGGTGTTTTTTGCTTTGTTGGTTGTTGTTGATTGCATGATTGTTGTACTTAAAGTGAGCTAGTAATACAAATAAATGGAGAATACAACCTTCTTTGTAGGTGGCCAATTTGAAACTTATGAGGCACTAAAGCTAACAATTAAGAATGCTGTGATTGTTGGCAACTTTGAAGCCTACATTGAAAAGACTACAAAAAAAATGTACATTGTGATTTGTCAAGTTAAAGACTGCACATAGAAGTTGCATGCAACAAAGTTGATGATAAGTTTAATATTCACAATGCGCACATATGACAACAACCATTCTTGTATTAGACTTGCATATTTGGAAAACAACCAAGGGAAAGTAGTATGGATAGCAGAAGCAATATGTGAGCGACTTCAACAAATTGCAACTTACAAGCTAGCATAGATTGTTGATGATGTGAGAAGAAATAATGATGTTACAATCTCCTATCAACAAGCATGGTGTGGAAAGGAGAGAGTGTTGAGCCAGTTGGTTGGTATTGAAGAAAAGAGCTATCAATATCTTTGAAGATACTATATAGAACTACTGCAAGCAAATCCAAGAAGCAATGCAGTTGCCATAGCTTGTGGAGTGTATAATAAGCCTTGATGTTTTGACCATCTTTTTATTGCATTCTATTCATTGGTCTTAGAATTTTTCCTCAAATATCACCTTCTGATCAATCTCAATAAAACTCATTCACAAGAAAAATATTTAGAAGTCCTTCTATATGTAACTTCAATAGATGGTGAAAGAGCTTTTTATCTAATAGCATTTGATGTTGTAGATGCCAAGAACAATGAAAATTAGAATGTGCCAGAACAATAAAAATTAAAATGCACCAAAACAATGAAAATTGGGCTATTATAATGGACTTAGGCATTACAAGAGAACTTGCTAAGAATCTATTTAGATAGAGTCTAATACTTTCATTCATGTTTGATATTTATGTTTTTAAAATTAAAAATTTATTGGCCTATTTTTGATATATGTATTAACATTTTTCAGACACTTTTTTTGATATTTTTTTTTTAAAAAAAGTATATATATATATATATATATATATATATATACATCAAGATATTTTAATTTACAAAATTTTCTTTTGAAGAGCATTGCCTTCTAAGACCCTCCGCTTGCTTCCCTCAAAGGAGGATCAACGTTGAGGGATTCCTCCTTGGACCCTCATCAAGATCTATGCCGAAAGATCCCACCTTGAATCCTCTTTTACACCTATTTTCCTATATTAGACTCCACAATTCCATTACAAGGACTATTTTGGAAATTAAAAATTTATTAGGCCTATTTTTTATAAATTAGCATTTATTAGGCCTATTTTTGATTTTTTTTTTCTTTTGATATCTTCTTAGATAAATTTCCTAAATATAAAGCCAATTAAATTAAATTTATCAATTTTAATCAATCATAAGCTTTAAAAATTGTGATATCTCATCTTTATTTCTAAATTTGAGTCTCTATTATTATAAAGACCTCTAAATATTAAAAGAGTATAGAAAAAAAAGTTATAAGATACATTATATTATATAATATTATAAATTAAAGAAAAATATATAATTTGAATAAGAATAAATTTAAATTGAACTTAATTCAAAATATTCATATAGATATTTTTAATCTAAAAAAAATCAATCTATCATTTTTAATTTTTTATTAAAATATATTAATATATATTATAATAAAATTTTGATTATTTTTTGGTATTTAAAATATATAATAATTATATATAATATTAATTTATTTCTAATTATAAATATAAAAATAAATAAAGTATAAAATTATTAAATAGATAAAAAAATAAAAAAATCTTAAAATAAAAATTTATATATTAAATTAAAAAATATCCTAAGATATTATAAAATGGCTTTATACCAATTTATATCAATTTATCATTAAAAATCTTAAAAAAAACCTTTGTGCACCTATCTTCTTTTATATTTTATTTCATTTAGCACTAAAATTTGCATGATTCTTTCTTCTAGTCTTTACATTTGGCTAAGTGATTTTGGACTTATTTTAGACTTTGTTGGATATATCTATTTTTTAGATATATTTAGAAGGATTTATAGGTTACTTTTACTTTGCCTTTATATTCTATTTCTACTCCAACTTTTTGAATTGCTTGATTTTTGCAAAGAGCTTTCTAGAATTTAATAAATCTTCTAAGTCTATTTTTTAGAAAAAGTTTTATATGTTGAATTTCATATTTAAGAAAATTATTCTTAAACTCTTCAATCTTCAAAATAAAAAAGATTTAATTTATAAATAAATTTTTACATTAGAAGAAAATTAAATTGAATTAAAAAATTCCTTTAGAAACATTCTTCCTAATATAATATTTTAGTAACATATTTTTAATTAGATACTAAGTTTTTAATATATAATATTTCTATTTTTTTTGAAATATAAATATTATCCCTATGGCTATTCTATAAAAATCTCTATTGTTCACTTAAAATATAACTATCTTTTAGTTACATCCTTGACTTGAAATAATTCCATATTATAGCTTCTTCTTTAATTAATATTTTTTCACAATCAAAAGACTTATTCTCCATCTTCTTTATTATGTTTTAATTATCTTATAATATCCTCATTATACTTATTGGTGATTGATTTTCTAACTTAATTGTAAGTTTGTATCTTTTATTATATTTATTTGATGCAAAAATATTTGTCACCTTAAATAAATCTCAAAATACTTTTTTATTTTATCTAAAAAATTCAATAAATTATCAAAGATTAAATATTAATTATTAAATATTAAATATTAATTATTAATTATTAATTATTATATATATATATATATATATATATATATATATAAACTAATATGCATACTTCTCTTGGTCTTATTCTACTTGGATTTCTAATATATCTTGGATGTGCTTCTATAATGTAAAAACCAACTCCATCTTTAGTATATTTTTTAATCCTTAAATTTTTTTATTATAATTTTTTTTGAATAATTAAAATATCATATTTAAATATAATTTTATTATTTTTAATAAAGTATTTATTTTATATAATTTACATAATAAAATATTTAATTTTATTTAATTTAAAATAAAAAAGATAATAACATCAAATTTCTTATGATAATATTTGTAGAATTAAAACTACTTCATCCTACTAAAGGCATTATATGTATAGTTTCTTATAATAGAGATTAATGGATTTGACATTGTTTTCTTATTATTGTTGTTGAGGAGGCTTTTTATTTAGACAAGGATGAGTAAATCGTTCAAAAAAAATTGATGAAAGTGGAAAGGAAAAAAAGATTATTGAAAAAAGAGAAGTTAGAAGCCATAATACTTAGTATTAATAAGGTTGCTTATAAAGAAAGTATAGAATAAGATAACTCACACTTCCAACATCCATTATTTATAGGTCGTGGTTGATTTTCTAAAAAACAACTTCCACTCTTTGACTTTTATATACATGCTCTTAGGATCCTTTGGCATCTTATATAGTACAAAAGTATCCAATAATCTTAGGATCTTTTGACATCTTATATACCACAAGAGTATCTTATGCCATACACTAATTATTCTTACTTAGTCTTTTGGATATTTTCTAGTAGATACTTTATCTTCTTGATTTTGATTCTTTTTTCTTGACCTTATCTTATGTCCATATGATGCCTTTTTTATATGCTAAGAATCAATTCTTTAACCATTAATAACTTATCTAAGATAATATCTTTTATTTGATAATTTATTATATTTTTATTATCTATTTATTTTAATACTCCCATTTTGCTAATTATCAAAGGCTTTCAAATCTAATACCTTTGTTAATATGTGATGCCTATCTTTTATTAATACCTTTGTCAAAAAATCAGCAAGCATGTCTTCTATTGTATAATATTTCATATTAATTACTCTTATTTCAATCTTCTCTCTAATGAAGTAATGTTAAATGTCAATGTGCTTGGTTCTTAAATGATACTTTAGATTCTTTACAAAAGCAAGGCATCCTTGATTGTCACATTTCATTAGAGTTGCTTCCAATTGCACAAATTCAATGTCCTCCACAATTTGTCTTATCTATGTTGTTTCCATTGTACCATGGCTTATTGCCATATACTTTGCCTCTATTGTAGACCTTGCAATTATTGGTTGTTTCTTGCAATTTCATGAAATAGTTCCTACTTCAACAAAGAATACATATCCCGCTATTTGTCATAGACATATTTTCAGTTACTACTTTCTAGAACTTTTTGTAGTCTTCTAGAATCTTCTATAGTTTTTTAGAATCTTCTAAAATCTTCTAAAACCTTCTTTAGTCTTCTAAAAATCTTCTATAGTCTTTGAGAATCTTCTAAAATCTTCTTCAACCTTCCAAAATCTCCCATAGTTTTTTAAGAGTATCTTAGAAGAAGTCCAATAGGACATAGGCCTTGTAGTATAAATAAGAGGCAAGACCAAGGAGCACCTCAATCTTGCCAACGCAAGTCTTGGAGCAATTCAAAGTGTTGCCTTATTCTTAATACCAATCTAGTCCCTTATTCTTGATGTAGCTCTTATTCTTATCCATCTAATTCTTTATTTTTGAAATGATTTTATTATCTTTTCCTTGTTTCTTTGCTAACCTGCTATCTTGCATCCCTGACAATTTGACAAGACTGCTTACATAATCATATCAGAGCTTTGATCTCTTGATAGAGAGTGGATTATCCCTCTTTAAGATATTATTACGTTCTAGAGGAGTGCGGACTATCCCCCTTTAGACTAATATGCTTATTTATTTTAGTTGATTTTTCTTTGAAAATAATAGATTATCCCTTTCCTAAGATATATCATTGCATTTTAAAGGTTGCGGATTATCCTCCTCTAAATTATTTGTGTATAAGTATTCTTTTTAATATAAAAAATATTGTACTAACGACTTATTGATTTTTTTCTTTTTCAATATGAAAATAGATTAAATTAATAGAGGTGTATTTTCACAAATAGAGAATAGAGTAGCAACTCTTACAGATTTTTGAACTCTGTTAGATACTATATGAGAAGAAATGCCATTTCTTTGCAATACAAAAAAAGAATTGCAAATAGAGCAAGTATCCAAAGAAGCTAAGCAAGAGATTCATAATTTGCAATAAGAGATTATTCAATTGAGGGAATCAAGCAGTAGACAAGCTATGCACATAACTCCTCTAGAAGTTCTAAAGGTTGTTATAAAAGAGCCAAAAGCTAGTATGCCTGATAAATTTGATGGAATAAGATCCAACTTTTGAAGGATTGTATAACAAGTACGACTTTACTTACGACTATATCTTTCTTGTTATCTAGATGGGTTCACTCAAGTCACTTTTGTGGGCATCTGTTTATGAGAAAGTGCTCAATCATGGTTTGCGCCACTGTTGGAAAAGAATTTTCTGATTCTATATAATTTGGAGGCTTTTATAGAAAGATTTATTTTTGTATTTGGAAACAATGATTTAGAGAGGGTAGTAGAAAGGAAGATTCAAAATCTACAACAAGGACAATGTTCAGCAATGATTTATATAGCAGAATTTCAACAACTTACTTGTGATATTGATTGGAATGATAAGGCTTTTATGACTCGATTTTGTTATGGCCTAAAGGATGATGTAAAGAATTTATTGATGACAATGCTAAGAGTAGAAAGTTTAGAAGAACTCATAGCTCAAGCCATTAGTTGTGATAATCATTTATTTGAGTTACAACAAGAGAGGTGATCAATTTTAAACAATACTTATCAAGGAACATCTGTTATATCTTTTAGAGTATCGGAGAAGCCATTAACATATCTTGAACCTATGTAGATTGATGCAACTCAATTCAAGCCATTAACACTAGCAAAAAAGATTAAACGTTGGTAAAAAAATCTATGTCTATATTGTGGAAGATCCAATCACAAAATAACATATTGTCTAGAGAATTCAAGGCACGAGGTATAACATCTGAGTTAGAAAGGTCGGAAAACAAAGATGTCTAGCTACAATAGGGACCTTACTTTTGGACATCCCTAAATTAAAAGTACTAGAAAAAAGTCTTTGTCTACCTCCGGACCCGACATCCTGTTTTATATTTCATATATATATAAGAACCCTAAAATAAGAGATTTTTGCTAAAGACTTTTTAAATACTGGAGCCTCAACATGCTTTATGGATAAGAATTTTGGAACCAAGTATAATCTAGTACTTGTAAAGAAAATCCATCCTGCACCTATTGAAGTCATTGATGGATGAAACCTTGCATCAAGAGATGTTATCAAAGAAACCCAATCATTGGAAGTAATATTAGAAGATCAAATATCACAAATTATTTTCAACATCATTCAATATCTAATAAATCCTATTGTCATTGAACTCCCTTGGTTTAAGCTACATAATCATGATATTGATTGGAATTTGCAAAAGATTTCCATAAGATTCAAACATCAAAAGAAAAAATGAGATACTGCTCCATTTCTTAGAGCTAAAGCATCTATGCAAGTAACAAAGAAAGGGGCTATATTTGGATTGTATGCTATCCCAATGAAAGATCCAATAGAGTAACCAAAGCAAGATATTCCTAGTTAATATTGCGACCTTAAAGACATATTTGAAAATAAAAAAGCAGACATATTATCAAAATACCGTCTTTATGATTGTGCAATCAAATTACAAGATGGAGCTCAACTTCCATTTGGTCCAATTTATAATTTGTCACAAACAAAGCTTACAACCTTGCGGGAATACAGTGATGAAAATCTATCTAAGAATTTTATTAGACATTCAAAATCACCTGTGGAAGCTCCTATCTTGTTTGTGAAGAAAAACAATGGTTCTTTATGTATATGTGTTGACTATTGAGATTTGAACAAGATAACTATAAAAAATTGCTATCCATTACCATTAATCTCAAAATTATTAGAAGAATTAGAACAGGCAAAGATCTTTACAAAGATTGATTTGAGATGTGCCTACAACTTAGTCAAGATTAAAGAAGGAAATCAATGGAAGACAACATTTTGTACAAGGTATGGATATTTCGAGTACAATGTTATGTCATTTAGACTTACAAATGCACCTGCAGTCTTTCAACATATAATGAATGATATCTTATGAGAATACTCAGATGACTTTGTAGTCATTTACTTGGACAATATCTTGATCTTCTCTAAGAACAAATATGAATATGAACATCATATACGTAAGATATTAAAAAAAACTAGGAGAAAAAGGATTGTATGCCAAATTAGAGATGTGCTCTTTCCATCAATCATCAGTCAAATTTTTGGGATATATTATTTCTAAAAATAGAATTTCTATGGATCTAAAGAAGATACAAATTGTTATAGAGTAGAAACAACCATCATCAATCAGAGATGTATAATATTTCTTGGGATTTATAAATTTTTATAAAATCTTCATCAAAGATCCCAAGACACCAATCATCTGAACTTCTTCAATCCCTTCCAGTTTTTAAGGGCCTATGGCAATCGTTATCTATGGACTTTATTACAGACCTCCTAATTTCAAATAGAAAAGACTCAATTTTTGTGGTGGTAGACTATCTTACCAAAGTGGCACATTTTATCCTATGCAACAAGATTATTTTTGGAAAAGAAATGATCAAGCTTTTTATTGATAATATTTATTGAATATATGGCCTTTCAAATGATATCATTTTGATCGAGGACCACAATTTGTATCAAATTTTTGGAGAGATTTCAACTTTTGAAGATCAAGATCAACCTTTCATCCGCTTATCATCCTCACATCAAGGATCAAATAGAACCAGTGAATCAGATCTTAAAAAAATATCTTTATTATAACATAAATTATCAACAAGATGATTGGACGGACTTTCTACCATTGGCTGAGTTTACATACAATAATTTTGAACATCCTTCAATAAAACAAATTCTATTCTTCTTAAACTATGGATACCACCTTAAAGCAGATCCATTCCAAATTGAAGATGTGGGAAGCCCTGCTATAGAAAGTCAAGCTACTTATTTAAAAACCATCCATGAAGAACTAAAATTCCAACTACAAATGGTTCAAGACCGATATAAAGACTACACAGATATTTATTGCAAGAACCAACTAAAGTTCAAAGTAGGAGATTGTATCTGGCTACTTTGATAAAATATACAAACGAATCGACCATTATGGAAATTAGACTATCAAAGACTTGGACCTTTTATAATTCTATATCAAGTAAATTTAATAAGTTTCTATCTTAAACTATCTATCAGAGATGCAAGATAGCAACTTAGCCAAGAACCAAGGAGAAGAATTTAGAACCAAAATAATTTCAAGAACAAAGAACTGGATGGACAAAAATAAAAATTAGATGAAGAATAAGAAACTGAATTAATATCAAGAACAAGGCAATACTCTCAATTGCTCCAAGACTTTTGTTGGCAAGATTGAGGTGCTCCTCAATCTTGCCCCTTATTCATACTATGAGGCCTTATGTCCTATTGGACCTTCTAAGAATATCTTGGAATATTCTAGAAGCCTGAAGAAGATTCTAGAAGGCTCTAAAAAGTCTACAAGAGATCTTAGAAGGTTAAAGAAGATTCTAGAGGATCCTAAAAATATCTTAGAATATTCTAGAAGCTTGAGGAAGATTTTGGAAGACTCTAAAAAGTCTACAAGAGGTCTTGGAAGATTGAAGAAGATTTTAGAAGGTTCTAGAAGATTTTAAAAAGCTATAAAAGGTTCTAAAAGACTACAAAAAGTTCTAATAGTGGCTTAAAGTATGTCCGTGACATCACCTTCCTTTCTAGCGACGTGTTTCACAAGGAGCCAAAGTAATTTCATGATCAAATCACATGCATAAAAATTCTAGAATTTATCGGAGTAGAGAAGCAACATATTCCATCTTTTGTTCGTTGGTTATTAATTCAACAAGACCCTTGAGATGGCGTTGATGACCTCTAGATATAACCTTTGTTAGACCAACATCCCATTTAAGAATTTGCTTTTAATTGTGACCTTCAAAACATCCTCTGAACATAATTTCTGCTCCATCTAGAATCACTTTTTTAACTTCGAGGAATATTATCAAAGCTCAGGCATTTAAATCGAGATTTTTGTGATGAGGCAGTATCTCTAAAGACCCCAATCATGGCCTTACTTGACGTTGAAATATTCCTTTTTCATCTTGTCTATGTTCTTTAAACCTAATAGATTATAAAAGTTGCAATGATTTCTCAGCTGCTTGTATGGCAGAAGAGTCTTCTGACTCTTATTCCTGTAATTTCTTTTAAACGGAAAGATTTGACATAATAACTAATAAGCTTTTAGCAAGATCTACTCTATCTTAAGAAAAATACAAGTGCAGGTCATGGCGTGGCTCTCTCCTTTTTATATTGGTCTTTTATTGTGGATAGAAAGCATCATTTAGAAGCCAAGAGATGTTACTATCCATCAAATCTTCAATGACTATTGAATCTAGATTTTTTAGGATATTGTTGATAGAATTGGCAAATTTTTTTAGGTGTATTTTTAAGGTTATCTAAGGATTTTCATGTTCTTTCGCTAACTCCATAGCCCTTCTAATGGATGAAATATTTTAATTGTCCATGTTTTATATGTGAATTCAATATTTCATCCACCTCGTATTCAAGCTCTTAATTGACTTCAACTAGAGTTGGTGGTACAATAGTTTTTCCAAAAATATTTGATTAATAATAGGTTTCTAAAAGTGAGACATAAAAGATTAGATGAATGTGCATGCTACTTGGTAGTTTGAGACAAAAACTTATTGAATTTATTTGGTATAGAATTGTAAAAGATCTAAGTTTTTAATAGTTTAATTTTTGTGATGGTCGATTTATTTGTATATTTTGTCGAAGTAATTAGACACGATCTCCTATTTTGAAATTTGATTGGTTCTTGTGATGAATATCTATATAATCTTTATATCGATCTTGGGCTATTTGTAATTGGAATTTTAGTTCTTCATGGATGGTTTTTAAATAGGTAGCTTGACTTTCTGCAGCAAGGCTTCCCACATCTTAAATTTGGAATAGATCTGCTCTAAGGTGGTATCCATAGTTTGAGAAGAATGGAGTTTGTTTTATTGAAGAATATTTGGAGTTATTGTATGCAACTTCAACCAATGGTAGAAAGTTTGTCTAATCATCTTGTTGATAATTTATACTACAACAAAGATATTGTTCCAAGATCTCATTCACTGGTTCTATTTGACCGTGAGTTTGAGGATGATAAGTAGATGAGAGGTTGATTTTGACCTTTAAAAGCCAAAATAGTCTTCTCTAAAAGTTTGATACAAATTACGGTCATCAATCTAAAATAATGTCAATTGGAAGGCCATGTATTCAATAAATATTATTAATAAAAAGCTTGGCTATTTCCTCCCGGGAAATAGTCTTGTTGCAGGGGATAAAGTGTGCCATCTTGGTAAGACAATCTACCACCACAAAAATTGAATTTTTTCCATTCAAAATTGGGAGGTCGGTAATGAAGTCCATAGATAACAATTACTATGGGCCCTTAGGAATTGGAAGGGGTTGAAGAAGTCCATATGATTGGTATCTTGGGATCTTTATTTGCGCACAAATTTTACATGATTGGATGAATTCCTTCACCAATTTCCACATTTGAGGCCACCAATAGTCTCTTGATATCAATTCCAAGGTGTTATTGGAGTCAAACCGTCCAACTCTTGAAAGGTCATGTCGAGGTTGAAGAATTTGAAGTCTTATAGGTCTTAGAGGAACATATAGGAGATTCTTGAAGTATAACAATCCATCTTCAAATTTAAAATTATTATTTTCTTCAACATGTGTATTTTTTAAACATTGTTGGATGCTCTTTATAATGGATCTGTCTTTATTGCTTTCTAGATTTCCATCTTGAGAGTTGTATCTATGTAGGTAGATATTGTCAATATCTTTAATTGTAAATTCAACGACTTTAATATGATTGATTTTTGTTGATCAAATACAATGTCTTTTATTCTTGGTGCAAGATATGACCATCAAGAAAGGACATCTGGTTTTTCTTGAAGTTTTTTTGGACGATATATAATCACAAAATCAAATTGAGATAATGACATGCTCTATTGTGCTTGTCGACAATTTAGAACTCGAGCACTCATAAAATATTCTAAGTTTTTGTAGTTGATATATACCATGATTTTGTATTGAGTCCCTTCCAACAAATAGCGCCATTTTTCAAAAGCATCAATAATTGCCAATAGTTCTTTGTGATGGATCTCGTAATTGATCTCTACAGCTGAAAATTTTTAAGAGCAGAATATTACTAGATGTAGTTGACCATCATCACTAGTTTGAGAGAATATAGATCCTAGTGCAAAATTTGAGGCATCCGTTTCTAGAATGAATGATTTTGTCAGATTTACATAGACAAGTATAGGAACAGAAGTGAAAGATTCTTTTAGCTTTTTGAATACTTCTTTAGCCTTATCATCCCAAATAAATTTGTCCTTGCTTGTGAGTCACATTAATAGAGCTATAATATTAGAATAATCTTTGATGAAGATTCTATAGAAATTTGTAAATTCCAAAAAATATTGTATATCTTTAATTAATGACGGTTGTTTCTACTCTATAACAGTTTGTATCTTCTTTAGATCTATGGAAATCCCATTTTTTGAAGCGATATATCTCAAAAATTTGATTGATGGTTGGTAGAAAGAGTATTTCTCCAATTTGGCATATAATCTATTTTTTTGTAATTTCTCTAATATCTTCTATATATGATATTCATGCTCTTATTTGTTCGTAGAAAAGATTAAGATATTGTCCAAATAGATGACTACAAAGTCATCTAAGTATTCTTGTAAGATATCATTCATTATATGTTAGAAGACTGCAGGTACATTTGTAAGTCCAAAAGGCATAACATTGTATTTGAAATGTCCATATCTTATACGGAATGTTGTCTTCCATTGATCTCTTTCTTTAATCCTGACTAGATTATAGGTGCCTCTCAAATCAATCTTTGTAAAGATCTTTGCTTGTCCTAATTGTTCTAATAATCTTGAGATTAATAGTAATGGATAGCAATTTTTTATAGTTATCTTGTTCAGACCTTGATAGTCAACATACATACATAAGGAACCATCCTTTTTTTTCACGAATAATATAAGAGCTCCAGCAGGTGATTTTGAATGTCGAATAAAATTCTTGGCTAGATTTTCATCAATATATTCTCGCAAGGCTATAAGCTCCATTTGTAATAGATTATAAATTGGACCAAATGGAGGTTGAGCTCCATCTTGTAATTCGATCGCACAATCATAAGGACAATGTTTGGATAATATGTCTGCTTTTTTCTTTTCAAATATGTCTTCCAGGTTGTGATATTGAGTAGGAATATCCTGCTTCAATTACTTTGTTGGATTTTTCATTGAGATAGCATACAATACAAGTGCATCTCTCTTTTTTGTTGCTTGCATAAATGCTTTAGCTTTAAGGAATAGAGCAGTACCTTGTTTCTTCTTTTGATGTGTAGATCTTGAAAAAATCTTCTGCGTACTTCAATCAATATCAAGATTATATAGCTCAAATCAAAGAAGTCTAATGACAATAAGATTTGTTGGACATCTAATAATATTGAAAATAATTTGTGATACTTGATCTCTTAGTATCACTTCCAACGATTGAATTTCTTCGACAACATCTCCTGATGCAAGGTTTCGTCCATCAATGACTTCAACGGATACAGGATGGATCTTCTTTACAAGTAGTAGATTGTACTTGGTTGTAAAATCCTTTTCCATAAAGCATGTTGAGGCTCCAGTATCTAAAAGGACTTTAGCAAAAATTTCTTATTTCAAGATTTTTATATATACAGAAAGTATAAAATAAGATATTGGACCTCGTGCCTTCAATTCTCTAGACTTATTTGGACAATTTGTTGCCTTGTAATTGGATCTTCTATAATATAGACATAAATTCTCTTGCCGACGCCTAATTTTTTCCAGCTCATATTAATGGCTTGAATTGAGTCGCATCAATCTGCATAGGTTCAAGATATGTTAATGGCTTTTCCAATATTCTTGAAGATGTAGCAGTCGTATCTTGATAGGTATTGGTGAAAATTAATCGCCTTTCTTGTCGTAGTTCAAATAGGCAATTGTCACAAGTAATAGCTTGAGCCATGAGTTCCTCTAAGCTTTTGATTCTTGGCATTGTGATCAATAAATTCTTTATATCATCCTTTAGGCCATAACAAAATGGAGTCATAAAAGCCTTATTATTCCAATCAAAATCACAAGTAAGTTGTTGAAATTCTATGGCATAAATCGCAGCTGAACATTGCCCTAGTTGTAGATTTTGGATCTTCATCTCTACTACCTTTTTTCAATCAATGTCTCCAAATGCAGTAGCAAATCTTTCTATAAAAGCTTCAAAATTATATAGGATCAGAGAATTTTTTTCTAACATTAGAGCAAATCATGATTGAGCACTTCCTTATAAAAGAGTGCCCAAAAAAGTGACTTGAATGAATCTATCTAGATAACGAGAAGAATATAGCCATAAGTAAAGTCGCACTTGTTGTACAAACCTTTGAAAGTTAGATCTTATTCTATCAAATTTATCAAGCATATTAGCTTTTGACTCTTTTAAGACAATCTTTGGAACTTCTACAGAAGTTGTATGCATAGCGTGTCTACTACTTGCTTTTCTTAATTGAATAATTTCTTATTGTAAGTTATGAATCTTTCACTTAGTTTCTTTAGATACTTGCTCTATTTATCGTTTTTTTTTTAGATTGTAAAAGAATGCCATATCTTCTTGTACTATATCCAATAGAACTTGAAAATTTACAAGAGTTGCCATTCTATTCTCTGTTTGTGAAGATGCACCTCCATTAACCTGGTCTATTTCCATCTATAAAAAATGAAAAAATTGATAAGCCATTAGTAATTTCTATATTAAAAGAAATACTTTTAGACAGTCAGTTTAGAGGAGGGTAATCCGCTGTCATATGACGTGGTCTTCTATTTGGGAATACACTGGGTACCTGGCTGTGGAGAGTTTATTTGAAACTTGATGGCAAAAATCCAACAGATGATTTGTCCTTAATAAAAAGAAAAAATAATATAAAATCTCACAAAAAAGAAGTTAAGTATATAAACCTTTTTGTTTTCAAGTAGGTTTGTATAAAAAGGGTTCAAATTTCCACAGAAACCCTTCAAAACTTTATTCACCCGCAAGGACTTATTTCTTGCTAAACTTTAGAGTCCAATAACTCTTGATTCAACCATTTAGTTTCTATAAAATTTAGTTCAAAGTGTAGATGATTCTTTTAAGTTTCATTACAAGAAAGAATCAACCATAAATTTGTTTCCGATCATCTAATATCTCAAAACCCCTAGCAGGTGCTTAAAACCCTAGCTCAGAGACACCCGAGTACTATTTTCTTTATATCTCACAAATCCAAAACCTTAATGCCACAAAAGTTTTTTACATAGTTTTGTAACATAAACATATACACTCTTAAAAATTTTGAGTTAGAAATCTATCAAATTGCCTAAGATATAGCTCAAAATGTAACCACTATGTAAGCGGGTCACTTACTGCCCTTAAGTTTGTAAGTACTGACTTCAACTCCCAATATCTCCTTTATTCTAGCTTGGATTTTATCAAGCTATACATGAAAAGTGTAGCCGTAAAAATGTTCTCTCTAATCCCAATTGCCGATCCTCAATTGCTTTCTATTTGCGCGAGTTATATCTAAAAGAGTGAGAGTAGGTTCAAAATTGACACCTTAACTTTGGGCGCCTATAACTTCTTCATAAAAAGTGCAAATCATACAAAATTTGCACCTAAACCTTATGATCTTAGCCTTTAATATTTGACTCCCCTCCAAAAATAAACCCTAATTCCTAATAAATCCTCAGGCAGCCTCCTTGAAATCCATTGGGCATGATTTTTGGCCAATTAGAATAGAGATTTCTATCATCCACCTCTTTTCATCCATATAGATGGCCAAACTACCCTTTTTATACTAAAGACCCTTTTCTAACCCTTCTTCTTATAAGATTTACATTCTTTGTGCTTTAAGCACCAAATAAAAGAAGTAAACTAAGATCTTAAGGATCACCAATGTCTAATAAAGGTCACTTAAGATATATACAAGTTACTATCAATATAAAATTAATTTCAAAAGTCACTACTAAAAAGAAAATAAGGTTGTATAAACCTTAATAATAATCTTTTTAATAGATCCTTTCTAAACTAGCAACCTAATCACATCCTATAACCAATAAAAGTCTACTGATATGGCTCTCATTTAGCTATGTAATAGATTGTACATTAAATATACATGTATAATTTTTTCATATAATAGCCAAACCACAACACGACATCGCAACTTCTAAAATGTAATAATATATCTTAAAAAAGGGATAATCCACTCTTTCCGAAAAAAAATCAAGTACAACAAGTAAGCATATCAATTTAGAGGGGGGTAGTCCGCACTCCTCTAGAACGCAATAGTATCTTGAAGAAGGATAATCCACTCTCTATCAAGAGATCTAAGCTCTGATATGATTATATAAGTCAGTCTTATCAAATTGTCAAGGATGCAAGATAGCAAGTTAGCCAAGAACCAAGGAGAAGAATTTAGAACCAGAATAACTTCAAGAACAAAGAATTAGATGGACACGAACAAAAATTAGATCAAAGATAAGAAACTGGATTAATATCAAGAATAAGACAACATTCTCAATTGCTCCAAGACTTATATTGGCAAGATTGAGGTGTTCCTCAGTCTTGCCTCTTATTTATACTATGAGGCCTTATGTCCTATTGAACCTTCTAAGAATATCTTAGAATATTTTAGAAGCCTAAAGAAGATTTTAAAAGACTCTAAAAAATCTACAGAAGATCTTGGAAGGTTGAAGAAGATTCTAGAAGATTCTAAGAATATCTTAAAATATTCTAGAAGCTTGAGGAAGATTTTAAAAGACTCTAAAAAGTCTATGGGAGGTCCTGGAAGATTGAAAAAGATTCTAGAAGATTTTAAAGAGCTATAGAAGATTCTATAAGACTACAAAAAGTTCTAATGGTGGCTTAAAGTATGTCCATGACACTATCAACTAGCATGCGCATTCATCCAATCTTTCATATCTTACTTTTAAAAACCTATTATAAATCAAATATTATTCAAAGAACTATTCTACCACCAACCCTAGTTGAAGTCAATCAAGAGCTTCAATACAAAATAGATGAAATATTGAATTCACGTGTAAAACATAGACGATTAGAATATTTCATCCATTGAAAGGGCTATGGAGTTAGCAAAAGAACATGGGAACCTCTTCATAATCTTAAGAATGCACCTAAAAAAGTTTACAAATTCCATCAATAATATCCTAAAAAATCTAGATTCAAATGTCATTGAAGATTTTGTAGACAGCAACATCTTTTCGCTTCTAAATGATATTTTCTATCCACAAAAGAAGACCAATATAAAAAAGACAGAGCCACACCAAGATTTGCACTTATATTTTTTCTAAGATAGAATAGATCTTGCTAGAAGCTCATTAATTATCATGAAAATCTTCATGTTTCAAGGAAATTATAAGAACAAGAGTCAAAAGACTCTTCTGCCATATAAGCGGCTTGAAAACCATTACAACTTTCACAATCTCTTAGATTTGAAGAACATGGACAAGGCAAAGAAAGAATATTCTAACGTCAAGCAAGGCCATATTTGGAGCCTTTGGAGATACTGCCACATTATAAAAATCTTGATTCAAATGCTCGAGCTTTGATAATATTCCTTGAAATTTGGAGGATATTTTGAAAGTCGCAACAAAGAGCAAATTCTTAGATGGGATGTTGGTTTAATAAAGGTTATATTTGGAGATCATTGATGCCATCTCAAGGATCTTGTTGAACTAATAATCAATAAACATAAAATAAAATATATTACTTTTCTACTTCGACAAATTTTAGATCTCTTACGTATATGATTTGATCATTAAATTGCTTCAGCTCCTCGTGAAACTTGTCGCTAGAAAGGAAGGTGATGTCATTGATATATTTTAAGTTGCCACTTTTTAGAACTTTTTGTAGTCTTCTAAAATCTTCTATAGTTTTTTAGAATCTTTTAGAATCTTTTAAAATCTTTTAGAATCTTTTAGACACTTCTTTAGTCTTCTCAGAATCTTCCATAATCTTTGAGAATTTTCTAGAATCTTCTTCCACCTTCCAAAACCTCCTGTAGACTTTTTAGAGTCTTCCAAAATCTTCCTCAGGCTTCTAGATTCTTCTAAGATATTCTTAGAAGATCCAATAGGACATAGGCATTATAGTATCAATAAGAGGCAAGACTGAAGAATACATCAGTCTTGCCAACACAAGTCTTGGAGCAATTTAAAGTATTGCCTTCTTCTTGATATCAATCTAGTCCCTTATTCTTGATCTAAATCTTGTTCTTGTTCACCCAGTTCTTTGTTCTTGAAATTATTTTGTAATCTTCTCCTTGTTTCTTTGCTTATCCGCTATCTTGCATCCTTGACACTATTGACCTTCTATCATTTATATCTCTAATCCAATCCGCATCACAATAATCATGTAAATCAATATTATAACCTCCAATGTATAATTTGAAGTTCAATGGGTCTTTTAAATATGTCATAATCTTTTTGATGGTTATCCAATGGATTAATCTTGCTTTTGACCTGTGTTAACTTATAACACTCATTGCATATGCAAGATCCAATCTTATATCAATTATTGCATATATAAGTGAGCCTACGGCTGTCTTGTATAGAACATCTTATATTTTACCTTTAACTTCAGCAAATTCTTCATTCATGAGCTTTATTAACTTCAAATTGGCTTACAAATGTATTCCAATAGACTTATACTCCTCTATATTGAATTGTTTCAACATCTCTTCAATGTACTTGCTTTGGCTCATTGTAATGGTCTTCTTAGCATAATCTTTCACAAACTCTACTTCTAAACAATAGTGAAGTTCTTCCAATTCACTCATCTCATATTCTTTCTCTAATTTTATCTTTAATCAATCCATCACTTTGAAGATATTGATTAAAATACCAATACCTTAAAAATAAATCCTTCATTAAGAAAAAAATGTATCAATTCTTTGATACCATGCCTTTAGTGATTGCTTTAGCCCATATAAGGATTTCTTCAACTTACAAATAATTATTTGTTTTCTTCAAAAAATCCTTGACATTGATCTATGTAGATGTCTTCTTCCAACTCTTCATTCAAAAAAGTTGTCTTTATATTCATTTGATGTATTTCTAAATCTATTGTTGCTTCAATTACCACAATACTTCTTTTAGTGGTGAATTTGGCCATAGGAACATATATCTCATTGAAATCGATATCAACAACTTGTGAATAGCCTTTGGCAACCAATCTTACTTTATATCTCACAATATTATCTATTGCATCTTTCTTAATTCTAAACACCTACTTAGAACTAATTGAAGATTGATTTGATAGAAATTGAGTCAAATTCCATGTTCCATTATCTATGAGTGATTTGTATTCTTCTTTCATAGACTTTTTCCACTCCATACCATCCTTTCATTTTATTGCATTACACAAATTCAATAAATCAGTAAGAAGTGCAATATTTGCATATTCTTCACTTACTTGAATAAAAACATGGTTCTTCTACTATTCACCAAGTGGTCTTCTTTCTCTCATTGGATATCTCCTTTCATTTCATAAAGATTCACCTTAATGCACTTCATGGATTCTTTTAAGTTTTTTTTTTTTTTTTTTTTTTTTTTTTTAAAGCTTATTTTTTTTCACTTCAAGATTGATACTTCTCATCATCATCATCATCATCATCTTTAATATCTTAATTATCTTCATTGTTCATTTTAGAAATTATAGAAGATCTCTTCTTTACATTTTTTAGGTTTTTATCTTGATTCACATGACCACTACTTTCATTATCATAATCATCTTTTTTTTACTAAAATTAAAAACATATCCACAAAGATACCATTACTACTATTTAGACACATCTCTAAGTGCTCACAAGCATTCTTATACTCCAAAAAGTTAACATTATAATTTTTGATGATCTTCTTGGTATTTAAATTCATTAATCTATATGCCTTGATATCTTCACAATATCCAAGAAACACACATTTTGTATCTTTTGCATCAAGTTTGGATCTCATACAATATAATACTTTTATATAAGTAATGCATCTAAAAATCTTCATATATAAAATACAAGGTTTCTTTTTATTCCAAGCTTCTTGTGGAGTTATTAATATTAGTGCACTTGTAGAGCACTTATTCCTTATATATACTATATTTATTATAGCTTTTGTTCAAAACTCATATCCAAGATTTTGAATATGAAGCATATTCTTTGCCATCTCTATAATGGTTTGATTTGTCTTGTCTTGAAAAGAAAACCAAATCATCCTTTTGATACTCTTTTTTTTTCTCTTTATTATTTCATGAGCAAGTCTTTACATAACATAGTCTAATATGAGTTCTTGAATCTTAATAGATTCCAATGCTACTATAAGATAGTTGTAGGACTTAGAAAGGCTCAAAAATAATTGCATGACAATATCATAATCATCTATTAGCTTGTCAACAATTGCTAATTGATTTGCAAGAGCTTTTACCTTTTTGACATGAGCGATGAGATCTTTTCTTTCTTCCATTCTTTTTATTAAGAACTTCCACCTTGTAAATAGAATGTTTACAAGGTTTCTACTCTTATAGATATTTTAAAATTTCTTCCATGCTTCTCCTCCTCTTTTACAAGAGATAATGTGTGAAAAATTGGTATCATCAACATTTGTTGCAATCAAATCAAATTCCTTCTTTTATGACGTTTATATCCTTTCTTCTCTTTCATATCAGCACCTATGCTTGGAGGCTCTTCACTTTCATCTACAATGTTTCAAAGATCTAAAGATACCAACATAAGCTCTATTTTTACTTTTCAATGGTAGAAATTGCCTCCTCTAAACTTTTCAATCACTCTCAAGTCTTCACCTTTATTTGAAGCCATGTCTAAAGAAGAGATGAATAAAAAAAATCAAGAAAAGAAATAATAGATCTTTCAAAATCAATAAGAAGGTGTTACTACTTTAGAATCTTAAAATGCCCTCTTTGTGAATAAATTAATGATTTCACTTTCAAAACACTTTGAACTTCACTTCTAAGACTTTTCATAAGTCTTTTATACTATAACATCATCTCCTATCAGATTTTCTACTCTTCTTTCACTTTTAAATTCACAAATCACCTTTTAGCACTATAAAAGGTCTTTTAAATACATCAAGCTTTTAAACCATGTCAAAACTCAATGTAAGTCCATCAATAATGTAACATAGCAAGAAAACACAAGACTAGTATTTTAAAACATCATTCCAAAGATGTCTAATAAATCCCAACCCCTTGTATATATTTAACAATAAGTAAGAGCAATAGAATATGAACAACTAAATGCAATAATAAAATTAGGAGATCCAAATCCTAACATCAATAACAAGAAGAAGATCTACTCCTTGCCATAACAAAAGACTTCAAAGAACTTCAAAATTCACATATAAAGGTGAGTGGATCCATAACTTATTGAAGAAAGAGAAATTAAAAGCCACAATACTTAGCATCAACTAGATTGCACACAAAGAAATTGTAGAATAAGATAACTCTCACTTCCAACATCCATTATTTAAAGGTGGTGGTTGTTGTTCTAACAAACAACTTCCACTCTTTGACTTTTACACACATGCTCCTAAGATCTTTTGGCATCTTACATAGCATGAGGATATCTTATGCCATACATTAATTATTCTTACCTAATCTTTTGGATATTTTCTAATAAATACTTTATTCTCTTGACTTTGACTCTTTTTCCTTGATCTCATCTTATATTTATAGGATGTCCTTTCTATATACTAAAAATAAATTTTTTGACCATTAATAACTTACCTAGGATAATATCTTTTATTTGATAATTTATTCTATTTTTATTATTATCTATTTATCTTAATAAAGATAAAAAGGGGATGTAAAAGAAAAAAGAAGATAATAGAAATTTTAATTCATACAGTTAAAATATAGAATTATTTTATTACATATTGTATATCAAATTGCAATCATTTCTAATTTTGAAGTTAGCTTCTATATATTCATTTTTTTTCTTACTATAAGAATTATGTTTGGTATTACTTATCTTTTGTGATTTGTCAAAGAATTCATGCATTTCTTATATTTCTACAAGATGGCAAAAAAGAGGCCGTGTTCTTTTGCTTATAGACACTATCAATTATTAAACTTCAAGTTTTTTTCCACATTAAAGTTCTCTCCTCACTACTACTATTATATAATATGTAACAATCTTATGGTATAGGTCTTAGATTTTTCATTCTAGCCATTAAAATATAAAAGTCAGGACGTAAGTGACTCTCTTTTTATCTTTTAGTTTGACTTTTTTTTTATCTCAATACTTTTAGAGCATAGAAAGTCAATGACACTTACTTTTATGCATGTATGATGCAAGTGCACATCTAGTTTAAGTTTACTAGTGGTACCTATAAAATACTTTATTTTTCTAAGATGAAGTATTATTTTGAAAGTTTAATCAATAATATTCTTCATTTGTATATTTAATTCAATTGTGATAAGAATATTTGACATCCATTAATATTATCTTTTTAAATTGTTTCCTTAGTTTAATTGCACTTTTTAGAGTGGTGGTTGGATTTTGGTGTTGAAGAAGGTAATCTCATAAGGCAACTTAGTTGGATGTGAGTCCAACCTAGAAGATGCAACAACCAATATGCAAAGCCCTTCTTTCTTATTATTCCAATTTTTTTTTATATGATCACCTTGTTAGACATGGTTTTATATCAAAATCTTAGTCAATTGTCTTTTTTGACTTTACTTATTCATTATAAGATGAGTCTACTATGTTGGCTATATTTGTGGTTATTATATTATATCTTTGGATTATTTGGATACCATTAATTGTCAATTTTATAATGTTTCTTATTTGATTATTAAATATAAAGATGTCAAATGTATTCATGTTTGCCATACCATGTGTGATACATTGTAAAGAAATGTATGCAATTCTTAGTCAATTAAGCTTCATTAGTATGCCTTTGAATGCCATTCTAGTAGCTAAGATGTAACTTTTTGGTATTTGTTACAATAATCACCTTCTATGAAAACCAACATTATATGCTTCATGGCTCTGTATACATGTCTTTGATTCCTTGATATATTGCTTGATTAATTTTCTTGTACAATGGCAATTAGAACATCTATTTGTGAATCTATATCTATGATTTAATTTTATGCTATGTGTATATATATTAAACTAATCTTTATACAAACTTTGCTTATTATATTATTTGCTACAAATTAAATTTATTTGTTTTACTAATTGTATTTGATATATATCATATAATATTTTATAAGAAGTCATGATTGAGGTTTTGAAAATTACTTCTTTAGACTTAACTTTCAAATAGAAGAAACGTTTAGTAATATTACAACATATAGATAGTAGTCTTTTTTTGTTATTTTTAAGTCATGTAGTTACTTATTAAAATATTCTAAGATTAGTAAACCACCAATAAAAAATAAAATAATTAAATAATTTTATAAATAGATAATTTCAATTGCCACAAATTCATTGTTTAAATTGATCTTTCAGGGTTTTGTTCTTATTTTTAGATCAAGAATCCTAAGTAGCTCAAATTGTATTTGGTAAAGAGCCACTCACTTGGTAGTGTGTTTTTTAGGTACAACCAACCAACTTGATACCACACCCTCGACACTTTCATCATGCTCTATTACAAATCCACATTGATTGTTGATTAATTCATTGCTTGCTAAAGGTCTCCTCTCATCAGGATTCTATCACCACAAACCTCTGTATTATTAGAATTCATCTACTTGATTCTACACAATTTAAGAAAAACAAGATTTTTATAAAACAAAATAAAATCAACTTATATCTCTTCTAATCAATCCTAAAGTGCTATCTGCAATATCCCAATCAACTTGCAAATCCTCCAAACTATGACAAGTGATCAAGGCTGCACCAAATTCTACTTATTGTTATTTTTTGGTTACTCCAAACAATATGGATTCCATTTTTGCATGGAGAGCATTTTTCTTCTATAACATTCTTTTATAAATAAACAAAAGAATTAATATTTTAAAAAAAATTATCATTCTTTTTATTTAAAAATTTTGAATTAAATTGAATTAAAATGATTGGCTTTCAAAACATTAAAAATTGAATGAAACTTGATTTGAGTATAATTTCTCTAATCATAAAAATGCATTAATTTTCCAAGTTCATATGGTTTCAAAATAATCTGTTATAATTTGTATCTATTTGAGAAATGTCAATAATGTTAAATTTAATTTATGAATTAGGGATCTTCAAAAAAATTACAAATGAACTTTAAATTTGAAAATTAGTTTTGAAATATAAGCCATTTCAGTAAGAAAATTTCTGATTATTAATCATTTTTATTACAACCTGAAATAGTATATGGCCCAATTTGATAGTACATCAAAATTTAGTTCAATTGACGATCAATCATAACATTTATAAAGCAAAATGCAATGATTTGCCAGCTTTAACATTGTATGAAATTCATTTTTTGTACTAACATCCCAAATTTATGTACAAATAATGATCATTTTTGTTGGAATTTAAAAACTCATTAGACAAAATCTCATAACACGTTTGTGATTCTTTACCACATCAGTGCTATTGTAAAGTCACCCATAAACTTCTCTTTAGACACAAACTTCATACAGAAATATAAAATCACATTTTTTATTATGGAACTTCCTTTCAAAAGAGACCCCCATCCTTAACAGACTGAAGGTACAAAACAAATACTCCATTGAATCCACATCAAGATTAACAATGCTGTTCTTTAACAAATACTTATCCAAGATTTGAACCCCTGGGATGGCATTTCCAGGCATTTTGGTTCATTGCTGTCAAGTCTCCAAAACGCTCCAACATTACCAAAAGATTCTTGAGCAGGCAATAACTGGAGGCATTGTATAAATTATTTAACCAGCCTGACATACGAGGCTTGACATAAAACTAGGCCTATGTTATCAAACTCGAAGCACCCGGAGCTACTTCTCCGAAAAGGGTGGCCGGTTTTATTTACTTTTTTATGAAGGGGAAGGAAAAACGTATAAGTGAAACTCGAAAGCTCAACCTAAAGTAAACCATCCACCTTCTGACTATGAAAATTTAATGACCTTACTAGTAAGGATCCAGGCTATCAAGTCTAAAATGGCTTCGACGTATCTTATGCATGAACGCCTAGCTTTCAACGAGAGGCTACACATATGTGAGAAGACAACGTTTTAGACACCTCGTATAAGTAACAGCTACCAAACCCCTGTGCTCCAATTATTGATGCAATGGAAAAGGATCAACTCACTTAGGTGTATAATATTCACCAGGGTTTGATTTCTCTAGTTACCCAACAAGGACGATGAATTGTCAGCCTACTCAAAAAGCTTCGCAGGGTTCAAATACCTGAAACACGTAATGGACCTATTTCTACCGTTTCCGGTGCAACACTCTAGTTAGATCGTGTGCTACTCTTGGTGTACTCCACTTCTCTACTTTTCCTTACTTCTGTTCACACAAAAGAATATGTTAAGATCTTGACGTTTTGTTTGGGATTAGACTACTGAATAAATAAAAGCAAGGATGGTCACATCAGGGTCACATACTGCATTATCTGACTCAGAATTTGAAATGAATTAGAAATGAATTATAAATGAATTAGAAAGGTTCTATTAAGTATTTTGAAGCAAAAGATTCATATAAACAGGATCCCAAAGAAAAAATGATTCATAAAAAAGATCTCAGGAATCGAATTGTATTTCCGTGCATTCAATACACACAAAACACAGACTAGACTTCTAATACAATGAATCTTATTCTTCAACATGACATCAGAAGTTGCCGGTTAAGGCTAAGAGAGTACAAAACCAAGAAAGAGTCAAGATCTTCAACCACAAAATAATTTAGCGCAGAAGAGATGGCCTGAACACGCACCTAGTAATGTAGGCATTCTCCGCTGTATCAATGACTACTTGATCTCCTGCAGTAATAAACGACGGTGCCTGCAAAAAACCAAAACACGCCAAAAATAAAGTTTTTTAAACACTACCGCTTTATATACTACTTCACTTAAACAAAAACAGAAGCTTCTTGAGAGATATATAATTCGCCTAAATGCATGTGCACGGTGACTGCAACCTAAGATCTTGATGTCTAGCGGTATGCAATTGACATTGATTCACTACGTCGTACTGTACATCTTATGCAAAGCTCCTTTAATAGCACTTAGAATATCCAATACCAATCAGCATCAGGTTCCAAAACATAAGCAGAAGTCATTAGAACTCAACCTCTATTTCAACGGCCACAAAACAACTGCACTTCTTCAGAACTGGATGGGCTAAATGAAAGGAAAGCGAGTACGGATAGTAATGGCGTACAAGAATCGTCTGACCATTCTCCAATATAATGCGCTTGTACCTGTAACAATTGTAGTTCGATCATTAAGACATCAAAACCTTAACCCGAAGAGGCAAAACAAGGCTGCACAACCATTCTGTGTATATGTTTCAAATTTTAGACTCAGTCAAGTCTTGGTAACGAAATAAGATACTTATTCTGTTAGAGTAGCCGTAATAAATTTGGTTGCATTTGCATGGTCAAAGAATGCTTCAAAAATAGATATGCCTAAAATTTGCTCACGTAGGTGTTGCGGATTGGCCTTTGAAGTATGGCTCAGCTTCTGCAACGGTGCAAGTGACCTTCGGTGGAACAGTCGCGGAAAAAGGCTGGCCGTTATATTGCTGAACCATCACCTCCATACCATCTGCTCCGCGAGGAATACATTATGCTCAGATGAAATTGCAATGTGATGGTGAAAACAAGAAACATCCGAAGCAATCTGTCCAGAAACTTCTGATTGACGTCCACATTGCTGGCTCATTCCAGACTCATCTATATCAATCCCAGAAATGGAGTAAGGATAATACAAAACGATCTCCTTAGCTCTCAAACCTGTTTCAGCGCAGCAGGCCACTGCTGCAACCGAAGCTTCAACTGCAATCATTCAAAATAGAGAACTTACGAAAAAAAATTGGTATCAAAGCGACCAAGACGTACCAGACAGGTAGGCAGCTCCACTACCTAGCATGTCCTTCGAGAGTTCTAATTGCTCAAAAGTTGCTGGGCTGCAAATTGCAACAAGTTGCAATCAGATGGGTGGATAGCAATGCATCGACTCCTACTAAGCATGGTTACAGAGCACAAGAATAATGACAAACATGCAAAATTGACTGGACAGAAATATCTCTATTGAGCGTTCATTTCTTTGTTCAGGCAAATGCAATTTCCTTCAGATGAGAAATGGTGGACTCACTCCATCAAAACAACACTAGAACCCTCCATGTACAAGAAACTGTAGGTTTTCTCGTCCACAAACACTCCTGCACCACAATATAAGAAGATAGGATATTTCAGTAAACAACCAGCAAAGTGAAACTAAGCTTGAAACGTCTTTATGGACCTTAGTACGGCAAACTAAGAGCACAATTTCACCAACTCTAATGATGTAATAGCCCAATATTGTTAAACAATGGAAGCAACTAAATAAAACACTTAGTAAACCACTAAAGAAATCTCGACAGACCAACCAAATTTAACACACAATGAGGTTCCAAAGAATGCTTTTTTTTCATCGTCAATGTCTTACCCTAATCATTCGAAGAAACATTTGATGAATATTTGATTTTAAAGAGATTACAACATTCACGTACTTTCAATAGATTCTGATGTTCGGAATCTTTCAGTTAATTTCAGCCCACTTTGCACGTCCCGAAGCTCCACCTGTTTGAAAACCATGAGTGACTAGGGCCGACAACGTACGTGCTATGGCTTTGTTAATGGAAAGCAACTGCAAGTGTCAATTACACGTTTCCAAAACCAGATATAATGTCAGCAAAAGAAACAGGAGCCAAAACGTTAAAGCATGTTTCACCTGGATAGTTGCTCCACCTCGACCTTGTTGGGTATGTTGAGTTTTCAGCACCTGTACACAAGTCACACCTTCTACCAGTCGCCTTCAAAGTATCTTTAATCTATTAATGCGGGAAATACAGAAGAAGAAACACATTGCTTACTGATCTTAGAATCATGAGGTCAGGAAATCTAAACAGAAGATTCTAGGCTGTGCGCAAACTGGCTAAACGACTTCAAATTTCAGTGAGGAGAGTTATACCTGATAAATGCGTCCTGCCAAGATAATAAAACACAATAAGGATATGTCCATCAGCCTTGCTCAACCAACCCAGGAACGACGAGAACTAAATCATCACGTGCATATGGAGCAAACACAAGGAGAAATTCCAATGTATCACATGATTGCAAAGTACAGCATGGCATGATTCATTCAGTGGGGACATGCGAATGTGTGACAAATATGGGAGGGAAGCGCCTGCTATACTGGACTATAATAAGACGTAAATATTTAGGTGCGATTTAGAGGACATCAGAGTTACGTAGGACTTATTCATCAAAAATCTAAGGTAACGGAATAAATCCTCAGAAACACGTACACTTTAAACCCAGAATTTCTTAAACCCCTAGCTCTGGACTCAAAACTTCGGATCACTCCATAGGAAACCATGCTGGGCGTTCAGGAGATCAATCACCAGATTGGAAACGAAAACCTGCTCACCTTTGCGCTCAATGACATTCCCTTGCTTGACCTGAGTGCATACCACAGTTTTGTCACAACGGGATATAAATGACTTTCAGGGGAATTGAATATATATTCTTGGCTCACTGAATTTCAACTTCTAAGGTCTCAACGCATAACTACTATCTATGTCTTTCAAAATGTTCAATCACAAATACGAAGGAAGAAGAGTGGCATTTGAAGGTACAAGCTAACACAAGAACAACGATGTAGACCCAAATGCATTGATTTGCTGAGGATTCATTTCGGTACCTTCATGAAATCCTCAACAAGGAGTAACAAGAACGAAAGCACTAGCAATAGCCTCTTCATCTTCGCATTCAAAAACATACAAATAAAACAAAACAAAATAAAATGATTGTACCTCTGAGCCGTTCACTTTCGCGTGTCGAACTTGCTGCCTCAAGCCTCCACCCCTCAAAGCGTCGCTGCAGATAGAAAAGCAATCCCTCGATTCTGACATACCGTCCCTCACAGGACTCCAAAGCGCCCGCCATAATCGCAAATTGGATGGCGATCGCAAAACCCCTGGTGCAATCTGCGGAGACGACGAGGGAGGTGGCCCATACTCTCGCGCACCTCGTTGTAGAGCCCGCGCCAACAATCTGTAGCGCTGCATCATCTTCGAGACCCAGTTAACACCCACGTACCAGAGACAAATGCAATGCCGCTGTCCTGTGTCCGACAATGCACCGCTCGGAAATCGCTCAACCATCGAGGGCTGCCCGCTGCCCAGCTCAGTCTGCTGAGAGAAATTCTGTTCACATTGATAAAGGCCACTAGCAGAAAAGAGAGGGTTTAGGGTCCCCGCAGCTTGTGCCGTCAAACGATTTTCATCCCCGAGCTTGACCTCCCACACGTTCCTTCTCACAGATTTCTGAGGTGTATCATCTGTATTCCGTTTCCCTTGGTTTCATTGTGGACTTGGAAGGATTTCACAGTCAAGGCATTCATATTCAATCAAGTATGGCACATATGTGAAAGCTGGGTCTCGGTGTTATATTTTTGTTTATCACGGAAGGCTTTCTCCAGGAATTTTTATACAGTTCATGATTTTGGTGCTTGGTCGTTCGGCGATGGTTCGGCGATTAATCTTGGACTGTTATCCATCTTTGTTGGAAGAGGCGACGGCGTGTAACTGTAGGTTAACACATTGAAGCAGCTCGTCTTTTGGAGATTTGGTGTTACAGAATGCTGGGATCGCTGGACGTGGCCATTTTATAGGCGTTACAGAGTTAATTGCCGACTTGAAGCTGGCTAAGAAGTTGGTTTAATGGTGTGGGTTTAGAGCTTAGGGTTTTGGGTTTTAGGTTTAAGGGTGGATTTTCTTCATTGCGTCTACCATTGTCAAGATGGTGCGCCTCACAGCTGCGTTAATTTCTGCCCTCAATGACGGTCTCGACCTAGCCACTATCGAGACGCTTACTGTTCCGAATCGCTATTTTCATGAGGTAAATGATTTGGGAGTGGAGTCTGATTGCGGAAGGTCTTGATGGTTTCGGAAGTTAGTGTTTCTGGTGTCTTTTTCGATATCATTTTGCGACAAGAAGCTCACTGGATCCTTATCGTATTAGATATCAGGTATTGATGCGTGCGAGAAGCTATCACGGTTGGATATCTCGGGAAACAGTATTACCAATCTTGAGGTGAGTGATGTTTGCCTTTTCTGTTATTTCCACAATTCCCTTGCGCTCATTGTGTCGGTAACACACCTGTAGCCAATGTCGGTTTTACCGAGGTCTGACCTGATGTGCATATCGCTTGGGACGGTGCAGAGTATATCCATGTGCACCAATTTGAAATGGTTGTCAGTTGCAGGCAATGGACTGACTAGTCTGAAGGGGGTCGAGACCCTCACTAAACTTACAGTATGTTCTCTTTCTCTATTTTCCAAATTGTTCGTTTTCTTAGACTCTAGTCAATTATTTCGATACTTCTTTCTTGGGGCAACGTTAAGAACTATACGAGAGCTCGAATTTCTGTGCCTTATCCGTTTAGCATTGAAAGCTTGGGTTTGGTGATATAGTTTTGAGGATAGTGGCATGCTGTAAGTGATTTTGTGCATGTTGAGTAACAGCATGCCGTCGCTGTTGACTCAAACTCTCACTCTTATCTCACAAATGATGGCTTAGTGTGGCTAGACTTTTCTAAATTTCGCAATTCTGCTGGTTATCATGTGTGCACTGATGGATGGGTGAAGGTGCTAAATGCCAGCCGCAATGCTCTTACTACTGTCTCTGAGATTTCGAACCTCGTAGAATTGCGGGCACTCATTCTGAATAGTGAGTTTCCTTTCTCTACAACATATCTGGGTCGTAAGTGTTCGCAAATCTGGACTCAGGGAAACTTAGAACTGGAGGAGGGATAGCAGTGGGTTTAAAAGATAGTCTTTTCCTTGATGTTTAGTGACCATAGCTCTTCGGACTGTGCGTTGCTTTGTTCAAATAAAGAACTAGGGAACTAGTTTCTATATTTCTAAATACGTGCATTCGATTGTCGAACGAAGATCAGTCATATTTGTGCTCGAAATTATTACTTAAATTTCTAATTATTATTACATTTGTTATGCAGACAACGAGATTACACGTGTCACTCGTTTCGATAACCTTGTCAAATTGAATACCATAGGTGCGACCTTGCTGTTTCGTGACGCCCTTTGTTTTTTCTATCAAAATATATTACTTAGTGGCGTCTTGCTTTGCTCGAGGTTACTCAGCGTACATCAAATAACTGTGTAACTTGATATAATAAACCAATGATATCCTAGCGCTCAAGTCAGCAAATTTTCTTTACTAAATGGCTCTTCTGGTGAAATGAGATGTCATAGGCAACAGAGTAGTTAACAATGCAGTGACTGATGAGTCGCATTGTTTATTGGACAGTGTTGTCACATAACCCGATCCGGGAATTGGGGAAATCCTTGAACAAGCAATTAGAGTTAACAAAGGTAATTATGGATCTGCTACATCCTTCCTGCGATTGCATTTAGGTGTCCAAAACTAGACATGCAGAATGTATACTAGTATTTTATGAGATTACTCGGTCGTATCTTTCTTGGCAGTGATCGAAGTTTAGTATGCAAATTTCATATCTAAACTTGATTAGGGATGATGGCCTCTTCGCTGCATATGGTTGTTCTGGTTGTAATTTTGTCTATACATGTAGGTTTCTGACATACTCAGTGATTATCGAAAGTAGTCGATTGTATGTTGATGATGCTAAGTTTATATGGACTCTAATTTGCAGATTGTTGTGTTTCCTGTTTCCAGCTTTCGGTATCGCATTGTAAAGTTCAGGTGCTAGGAGCATCGTTGAAGCGATGTGTTGCACTGGAAGAACTGCGGCTTGCTCATAATCAACTATCGGTATGACTATATTTTGAATGGTAGGAAAAGCATTTAGTTGCGATCTTTGATTATGCCGGTCCTGAACATCCGCCGGAAATCATTTTTCTGGACCATCGCTTGCTCATCAGGATCTTCCCAAGGAGATAGAAAGGAACGGTAGGCTTCGTATACTCGACCTTGGCAACAACAACTTGCAAAATTGGCAAAGTCTTCAGGTATTATGGAATTTGATGATGGATTGTTGATTATTTGTTACCTCCTAGACCAGGCGTCCCCTGATGTTTACCTTGCACGGCTGTACACAACATTAGCGTAAAAGTACTTAACGTTTGGCCCTTACATGGAAGCAGGTACTCAAATCTTTACACAGTCTATCCAACTTAAATCTACGTGGAAACCCTATCTGCTCTGTACCGGATTATGAGCAAGAGGTAAAGTTGATCATTGCTCTTTGTTTCAAAGGATGTCATCCAATTTTTAAAGGCCCTGCTTTTCGGAATTTTTATATGTTTTCTGTTGCTCCTGTCTATTTGGCTTGGGACCGTAAGCGTTTTACTGAGGATATTAAATACCCTTTTCATTTACATAATTATATCAAACTTTCTGCTTTGGATGACGTCCTGAAGACTGAGCTCTGTATGTGGCACAGGTGAAAAATCTTGTTCCAACCCTTCAAATATTAGATGGACACCCTCTTGTCCCTGGAAAAGTGAAACGAAAGTACGGGGAAAAGAAGACCTCAAAGGCAGGCGATGAACCTGTTGCAAAGGCCAATTTACCGACGATTACAAATCAAACCAAAGCAAAGAAGATGAAATCCACTGAAGACAGACCTAAAGAGCAAGAGTCACGAGCACAAAAAGATATGCAAGATGAAGATTCTCCAGGCAAATCATTTGTAGAGTTGATCCAGACAGATCCCATAGAGACGAAAAAAACATCAGATACTCATCAAGACTCCGGTGTGGTTGCCGTCATAGAGGCCAAGAAAGCGCCGGTGGGTGTGTGGAAGAGGAAACGGGGAATTGAGGCTTTGACTCTGTTGAAGGAGCCCGAGATTGGAACAGGAGGTCCCTCAAGCTGGGACACGCCTAATGTTATAGTTGAAGCTCCAGTAGTCAAGCAGCCACCCGCATCTTATTCTAGATGGGCATTGAAAAAGAAATAGGTTATCCCTTGTCACACAAGCACGAAACTTACTTGCGACGATTCCCTAGTGGAATCAGATTTTTTCATTCGCATCCTTAACATAACTTTGCATTACCATGTGGGTGTTTTATAGCTTAGCTTCTAGTAATAGGCATTTTCAAGCTTATGTTCGAGTATACGTCCAGGTAATTCTTTAGCCCTCATGCAAGTTGTGTAGGTATTTGATCATATATGCGTTTTTCCTTTTCCTGATAGTGTACAACAGGATCTTTACAGTTTAAAAGCAGACTAAACCTGGGTTGTGTACAATTTACTCAGTTTCCGTGTTAGTGCACCCTCGATTAGCCGCGATATTTCAGAGTGAGTGTGGGAACGTGCAGGGTCCTTAACCCATACGTTTGGCGATTGAAATCTAGCTATTGACAGAGCTTCATCACGTTTCTTCCTTTCCTTTTTATTTTTTCACAGCATTTCAGTGGGTTGTACGTCATCCCATAAATTGTTGCTTACTGCAAATTGGATCACCTCAGACCTTAGCTGAATTAGTCTGTCTGATCGAATATATTGTTGTCGTACTGGCTGGCGGCAGTAACATTAAGTAGTACTGATGAATGTCTATCATTTAAGGTTTTAATCTGCCCGTCATTTAAATAAAACTCATAACTCTTCCGTAACTCTTGATGAGATTTGTGAAAATGACATTAGAACGATAACCGTACGCTGTTAAATGCACACATAATTACTCAATGTTTAAATATATCGATGTACTTAGGAGTATACTTTCCATATCAGCTGCATGCCTTACGCTATTCTGACAGAAAGCGGCTCTAGTTAGCAAAAAAGTAGCAAAAATTATGTGGTAAACCAACTAGCCGGACAAGTATATACCATTTTCGTATAAGCAGAGCTTTTATACTACAGAAGCCTTTGCTACACCGATATGAGCACACCGGTATCATCGTATGATAGGAACCTAAAATATTATTTATCCTTCTGTCATTCTATGAGAGAAGTATGCACCCTAATGCATAATCAAACATGTAGCCAAACAGCAGAAGTCCGTGACACCTGAACAGCCACATCAGTATTATAGGCCTTTCTACAGCCCGGGCAACGCCCATCGTCAGATGCGATTCTGTGGTAGCAGAACAGGCACAACTGAAAGCCACAAGGGCAGGGCATGTATGATGAGTCTGTCATATCAAGCTCCTCTGTACATATAGGGCAATAAGATGGCGACGCTGGTCGATTCCCCCACTTGTTCCTATTACCCCAACCTTGGTGGTGGTTGTTTGAGTGAGTTGGGTGCTTGTGCCGCTCGGCAAGCGTCGGCAAAGTTGGGGGTCGAGAAACATCGTCAGATCGCCAAGCCCTGCCGCCACTCCCTCTCCTGCTTCCCAAACCGGAGTTTTTGTACTTGTACTCATGTTTTGATTGGCCATGCTGCGTGTGGTAATGATGAGCACCATTTTGCTTTCTGTCATGCTGCTCTTTTCCTTCACTACGCAGAGTACGATCAGAACCAGGACATTTATGGGACCCTTCAGATCGGTGTAGGGAGCTCTGTATATGCAACGCGTCAAAAGCAGACTCCCAGTCATCGTTCACATCATGTGACTCGTCATTATCTTCGGAGTAACTTCCTGTGGAGCTGCTACTTGCACAAGAGCTATTAGATCTTAACTTGCTTGCATCACTACTTGAATGCCCATACTTTTGGCCCTGCTTTTGTCCAATTCCTTCATCCAGTTCTTCATTCCCAAAATGCTGTGATGATCTGCACGAAACATCATTCCTCCTTGCCGGAACCTCTTTAAGATTCTTGACTTCGTTTATCAAACCAATGCTTGAAGACCGCGAGTGCGTGACAAGTGAACCAGTAAGTGTTCGTTCACTCACAGATCCAATCGAACCTAAGCTTTGGCTTCGGGAATGTCCTGACGGACCTGCCCTTTCCTGCGCCATGCACTCTCCATCCCCTGTCTTGGGATGATGCTCACAATTTCGATAATGTGATATATCATTTTGTTGCTGCTTTCCGGCCTTCCCTTGCTTCTCTGATATAAGCATCAAAGATATATCCAAGTCATAATCCAGTAAAGCAGAAAACTCACGGCCAATTTGCTAGCCTGCCGTTACATAAAAAAACATGATAATATAAGCAACATTGCTAAGTAAGCCACTCATATTGATCCTCGACGTTTGAAGGTGTTGTTCCCACTATTAAAAGCGAAGGTGTCACCATGCACAAACGATCTGCCGAAGACTTAACCAAACACATGATTCTTTTAGTGTAATTTATTGAACAATCCACATCCACGCATAATCCACTACTGATATTTGGGATATAAGATATCTGAAGGTAGGTTATGTGTACATGTGATTTACTCAACAGACTGAAATAAGAGACAAGAAGAGTTATTTGAACGGCCGCTTCCACCGGTGCCAGGCATATAAAAAGAATGATGAACATGTCTAGCTCTAAAACTTCGTGGCTACAGACACAGCGAAAAGTGCGCAGATATAAATTGATGACACGATTATTGAGAAGCACACACCGTCTAGGACGTGACAAGATAAAAGACATAATCCACGCACAATACTCCTAAATCGAAAAAACAAGACTGATCCACAAGGCCAAGCAAAAAACACTATCAATCATATCTTTTTAATTTCGAAATGCACTCTTGAATAGCTCTACATGCAAGAAGAGCTACCTTGTGAACACTGTGACAACCACTGTTCCCTGCGAGCGTCCAGCTTACACTGCTTCAGTTTGGCAAACCGATTTCCCTGGACACATGCATCATCTCTCAGTATTGTCTTAAGACTTGAAGAGCTCGGAGGGCATAAACCTTATCAAATCATTCTACTGAGGCCGACATGCCTACGTTCACCAACTTCCAATTCTGCTGTCGCAGAACCTATCGAAGACTGGGGATCCAGGAAAAAATACTAATGAAGTTCCAATTGTGAGTCGAATTAAGTCATAATCTTTCTCAGTTCCCAAGAAAATGATCTTAAAAGTGCTTATTTCAGTTTCAGGTAGATCCTGTGGTGCTTAAGGAAATGCAACCCCAAACCAGACTGAACCGTGCACATACCAATCGACATGCCATCGCAATCGAGCAAGGGACAAGAATATAGAAAAAGCTACCCACATATTACGACCTAACTAGAGACCGAGATTAGCTGGAAAAAAGGACAATGCGAATTTCTATTTAAGTCAAAATCAGTAAAATTGAAAATAAGTCACGAAAACTTAGACCGGACTTTAAAAGCTCGATGTACTTCCTACCTCGTCATGAAACTCAAAACACATATCACGCCGCTCTACTTGATCCTGAGCGAACATGGGGAGGACTGAGGAAGACACCTACGTCTCCTCATGTCCGTACCCTTCCTCCAATTCGCCTCTTCGTATACTTGCGCACTTCGTGAAGCACACCATGTTGCTGATAGAAATGGCTACCACAACCCCTAAAGGACGGGCAGCCAAAAATATGGGCGCACCAAACACTTCAGTAAGCCTCAATATTCATTGGACTGTAAATAGCCATGTTGGCTTAATTATTGTTACTACGGCTATCTTTCTCTAGTGAACTCCGTACATTATGTACATGATTAGAAAACGGAAACCCACAGGAAAGAACGGCAGAATCGTAACTACGAGAAAAACCTCACGTTACACACATCTGCTGCAGACAGGTACAAGTTCACGAGTACTGCGGTGAAAATCTGTCAAAAAAAATTTCCACGTCCACGTGCAAGGGTACTAGCGAGGAACTTTAGTGAAGGTATATTAGACACCATACAGTAATATGGAAACCAACTCGAAATCCAACGCGAATTTTGCATCCAGGACAAATACAGATGCAGGTGCATGTGCACACGTATACTAGACCATTCACACACTGACCCTTACCAACACCATTTAGAACATCAACTACTCCTGTTAGCGGACGAAATCAAATTCGGTGACACAAACACACACAGGCTCCAAAATCTTCTGCATGACGAGTGAATCATGTAGAATTAAGAATTCACACCTAGCACCTAGACATGCGAATTAGAAAGCCAATCTACACCAAATGTTCCGAGAACGAGTAGATCAATACACCAACGCCACTTAGGCACCTTGAAGTGGCCAACCCGGGCCACCACCGAATAGATCTGGACTACTCATCGCATGTCAATGACAAACAATGGCACAGTAGATGCCACTCACACTAATACAGGGAGTAGACCAACGTACCCTCTTCCGACGACTGGCATCTTTAGAGTTCATGAAATTCCCCCGAAACTGCTTGACATACCCGCAGGTATCGTTGCTATACAAGCGCGCACAGTCCTGATGATACTCCGGTTGACACTGAAACAATGGCATGGACTTGTGGTTCTGGTTCGCACCACCAGCGCCAAATCCATTGCGACGGTGCACGGCGCGACCATTCGAAAGCGAGTTTGAAGCTGCCATCCCAAATTCACATTCCACCGCAGTAACCCCTAAAGAATTCTGCTCCCCAATCTCCTACTCTGCTCCGATACAACACAACTCTTTCCCCATCTCCGTTGCTGTGCTTTACTCTCCGCCCGCCTCTTCCGCTCACTCGCAGTGCTTTCAACAAATAAAACCCACCACAATAACAGCTGAAAAAGCAACGATCAGTCGATGGATCACCACAGAGTCGGTAGATGCATCGCACCCACCACGGAATTTGGCAAGAAGCTCACGGTGTTTTCAGGGTTTCGAAGAAACCCTAGAATCTGAATCCACGACGACCTCTCGCTCGCTCTCACCACATTCATGTTTGCAAACCTGAAAATCCAACGGAGGGAGCCCCACTCTTTAACCTATCCACGCTAAACCACCTCTCCATGTTTCCTTTGTAGCCATATGCAACATATTTATAGAGTTTGATAGAATAACCCATAAAATGCCTCATTGTTATATCGTTGGGCCACCAAATTTCAAGCAATAAAAGTCATTCAATCAAATTTTAATTCAAAAAATTATTGTTCATTAGGAATTTTTGTTTTTTTGTTTTTTTGTTTTTTTAAAGATAATCTCAAACTTATCTTAGGGTTTTTGGCTATATAAAAAAATTCAACTATGAAAATAGCTCCTAACAAATTGGTTAAATTTTATGTAAAAAAATACTATGATATTATTTTATTTTATTTTATTTTTTTGATATGCAAGTCAATTATATATAAAGAGAATAATTTTTTTAAAAGCATAGACTTTGTAGTAATTGAGAGCCAACAACTAATACCTCCATATTTGTCTTCCTTCAAACATCTCTCATACCAAAACCTAAACATATATTTTTCTTCAACCTTACATTTACAATTGACATTATGTTTACACACTCTTATTCTACAAGCCAACCTTATGATTCATTGTTATGCTCACTTGTCATTGTAGAATGTAACTCTCTTAGTCCTTCTATGTTGTTTATGGCCTATTACTTGCTTTGTCTTTGTCCATCTACCAAATCATTTATATAAAAGTTGTTCAACATTTGATTGCTTCTACATTATTGTTCTTTTATATCAACTTTTAAAAGTTTTGGTTGTTTTGCAAAGTTATCAACTTTCTTTATACCACTATTCATTTACTTGCATTGATTTACTCTTTTTTACACTTGCATGGATAATTTGATGTAGTTATAATCTGAATTGTTTGACAAATTCACTTCTTATTGATTATGCCATAAAATATAATAGGCAAAGTCATAATTTCTTCTTCAATATGCATTTTGAAATTAACATTGACTAGGACTTTTGAGCCATTTAAATGTTGATTCATGGAAATATTACTAAACTAAAAGTTTATAAGATTACAAGTAAGTCATAATTTATAAGATTACATAATTTATAATATAAACTAAAAGTTTATAAGATTACATAATTTATAAACTAAAAGTTTATAAGATTACATAAACTAAAAGTTTATAAGATTACATAATTTATAATATAAACTAAAAGTTTATAAGATTACATAATTTATAATATAGACTAAAAGTTTATAAGATTACATAATTTATAATATAATTAAGTTTATAATATTACTAAACTAAAAGTTTATAAGATTACAAGTAAGATTATAAGTAATCTTGTCATTTTGAACTTATCATGGTTTAAAAAAAATACAATCTTTAAATAGATTAGATATCTTATAGTCTTAATTTTTTTTTTAATTTCTTATTAAAATATCAAAATTAGAATTATATCTTATGCCTAAAAAAATCTAGCATTAATTTTTTTGAACAAGAATATTTTTGTAGGCTCTCAAACAATTAGATGAATAAAAAAAAATTTCAAACTATGTATAGATATTTTTATTATAATACTATGTCTTTTAAATTCACAAATATTTTAGTTGTTCTTTAAAATTAGATTAATATTATTTTTTTGTAAGTGTTTAAATAATTTTTTTATAATTATTTATTTAATAAATATCTATATTAATCAAAAGAATATAAAAGAATATAAACTATATATATATATATATACATATTTTTTTTATATTATAAAAATTTAAAAATGAAACACTATATATTAAGATGAAAAGTATAGTTTTTGGAATATATCATTTAAAATAATTGTCCAAAGATGGACTTTAGAAGGTTCAAACTATTGTAGATTAGAATTGCATGAGATTTACAATGCTTAGTAGAATTTGTTAACTTCAATCAAATATTTTTCAAGAGTATGCACACTAATTTCAGATTAATGCTTTTTAAATATTAAAAAACCATAGAAACCATATTTTTGGAGAATACTATTATTTACTATTATCTCCAAAGATACAAGTGTATAAATTATATTTTATTATTAATTATATTTTTATAACTAATTGTTTAATAATAATCTAAAAATTAATTATCAATAATAAATTCCAAAGAGCTAAAATTTTAATCTTTTTAATTAAAAAACTTACACTAAATTGTAGCATCTTTTTACTTTGATTACATCTTCTTTTATCTATCACATACAATAATTTTTAATATTTTTATTCTAAATTGATCTATTCATCACTATGGTATCCTTTTAACTTCTTATTTGTATCATTAATTACATTTACAACATTAAATTGGTTCACTTTATTGGCAATTGTTGCCAAATATGTAATTTTATTTAATTTTTGTTTAATTTTTGTTTAATTTTTGTTTAATTTTTGTTTTTTTTTTGTTTTTTTTTTTTTGTTAAACATATTGTTTTTATTTTTATTTATTTTTTTAATTACAAAATTGCTTTATTCCTCTTAAACACTTTTTTTTTTTGAGTATTTTTCTCAATTTAAACATAAATTTTATTTTTTTATTTTTTTTATTTTTGTAAAAAACTCTTTGATTCTAATATAAAATAAAATTACTGTATTTATATTCATACCAACAATAGTAGCATTGTCTCTTTTTATGTTTTGTTAAATTTATTTGTATGCCAAATAGTCATGTTGTGCAAGTACCTTCATTTATTGTAATGGATAACTTTAAGTTACATTTAACAAATACACATGATTAAGTTAGTACCAATTTGTACTAATGAATTATTAGTACAATGTATTAATGTTTATATATATATATATATATATATATATAGTTTTAAAACTTATTAATCACTAATATTATTGTACTAATCTCTTTTTTTTTTTCTTTTTTTTTTCTCTCTCTCTCTCTCTCTCTCTATATATATATATATATATATACACATTTATTTGTCTTTTTTTCCATATTCATAATATAAAATATTATTTAATGATTCATTACATTACTAAAATTAATTCTATATATAATTCTATAATTAGTATAAAATTTACATAATTCATGATTAAATTAAAAATTAAAAAATTTCTTATACAAATTTAAGAACAAAAAATACCTAAGTTATTTGATAACAAACTACCAATATATATTTTTTAAATTATTTGTGATTATCAACATAAAACTCATTCTTTTGAGCCATTCAAACACCACTTTAAGAATACCAATTGCAATTAATATTATTTATCACCTAATCAATATGTACAATTGTTTTTGTAAATACACATATCCAATTGATTTACAAGTATGTACAAGTCATACTAAATGTATCTGGACAAAAATAATTTGCTTATCATATTCAAATGATAGAAGATTGAGAAGGAAAAACGAATGACAAGTATTATTATAGAGTAAAAATATATAGCTTCACAAGCTTGCACTATTTCGAACTTGATTATTTCAAAGCCTTTCTTTTTTATCAATTGTGTCATTCATTTCAATTTCATAAGTTCATAAACTGCACTGCAGTAATCGTATTCATCATTGTAAACATCAATATGTATTTTTTGAGACAAAATGCCTTGGGGAAATTAACTGATGAATCTTCATCTCATACAGCTTAAGCAAATTATAAAATTCTTTTAATGTCATAATTGTTAGCTTTCTTACCTATTATTGTACAATTATAGCAATATATCAAATTAGAAAACATGTTTCCACAACTATCATAGAACTTTTATACCATACGAAAAAAGTGAGTCCGATTCATCCACTCCAGGATTGAAATTCTAAAGAGTTTAAACCACTAAAAAATGTGAGAGAGTTTCGTAGTATGTTCTACAGAACGTAGGTCTTGAAGACTGTTCTCCATGCTGCTTTAAGGGTAGTTGTTTTAATGCAAAAGCATTTACCATAGACTCGACTTCCTTGGTTACCCTGTATGACTCTCGGTTCCAGTTGCAGTGGTGAGCAACGCTCCGTTGTGGCTTGCTAAAAACCTTAGAATAGCAATAATACCGAGGGATTTACAGGTACCTGCACCAAGTCACCACAACACATACAAATGCACCTCTGAACCCTGAGCACGCACAGCAACGCGTGTGCGAGGGACCTACGTAATTCGCTCCACGCCCAATAACGGCTTCCTCTCGACAAAACACATCAAGCAAGCAATAATAATACATCACAGCTCGTCTTCAAAGGGCTTAAAAAACAACATTTACACACGACATAGCTCCTGCTAAAATTAGACTAGGGGAACTGGAAGAATCACGGGCACCAATTTACATGTCTACAATCACGCTCACCTTTCTCATCCTTGATAAAACTCTGATATCTGACTTTCCAATCTAACACCATTGGTGCCCAAGGATAGCAGCCCACGTTGCAAACCTACTCAAGCCTCAATTCGGTACCAACGTCACCAAATATGACACTTCAACTACACTATCCGTCAAAGACCTGCAAACCGCGGGCTCAACCGGTACATCCAGCCTGTGTCAGCAAAACAGTCGATCGCCATCAACCTGCTCCCCTTCCATATCCATCGCCCTGCAAATTGAATGGTACGTTTAGACCTGCCATATTCGGACCTGATTCACCGGGAAGCATGACGAAGTACTAAGGTACTGAGCATGTCTAACGATCAAGCTCGCCAACTCCGATTCAACTCCGCTTTTCACACCCTCTTTCCTTCCTGCATGCTCCCTTATCAAGATCACGCCATCAAGGACGCACCAAGCTCCGAGCCAAGACTTTGGAAGTTGTCCCAATTCTTCCGACCAGCCAGCTTCCTACAAACGCCAAAGCTAGTCCAGAAAAGAACTGCTTGCTTCTCTGGACGGTGCTTCTTGTAAATACTCCGTCCTTGGCAAACAGCTTTGGTGATGGACAACAGTCCACCTCGAAGAAGATGAGGTGTTCGACCCACTTGAAGCACCGTCCAGGCTCATCCTGAGCACCTTTCTCATAATCCACCAAACGCATCACACGGTACATGCTGTCTTCTAAATCTGAACCCCAGTAGTCGGTCATACAAATACACGCACTCGATTGATGAAACCTGGCCAGATCCTGTGGCTCTCTCTCCAGACCTTTGACCCCTTTTGGATAAATGGCTGGATCCTGCACCGCAACCGTCATTGAATCACGCATGTGCAGGCTTGTGACGAATCTTCGTCGTCAGAATCTTCAGAGTCATCAGAGTCGCTACTGCTCCACGCACACACCGAGGTATGTCAGAGGTTATAATCCCCATTTATACAGAAGTCAGAATTGCACATTGCTACAATCGGATACACCCAAAACATCTGCTTTGTTCCACTACACTTGAAGGGATTACAAAAATTGCGACAAGCACGAATCAACGATTACTTTCTACCCACGATACACACCGAAGAGAGCATTCACACTCCAAATAGACACATGCGCTGCAACTAGGAGCTAGTTTTGTCCCACGCTGGACTTTGAATACTGCCAACTCCACTGCAAAAGAATTCGCAAATATCTCTAAAGCCTTAAAACGTACTACCCAACAGGTAACTCTGATGCCGGTTAACTGCTTTCGAACACCACTGTACCAATCGTTGCAGTTGCCGCATCCCCTCGGCAAATTCGACTGATATAATCACTGATGAGTCAAAAAAGAAAAAAAGAAAAAAAGAAACTGTATCGTACCTAGGCTCATACTCAAAAACCTGCGTCAAATCCTTCCCGTAGTTATCGAGCCATTGCACTTTCGTCTCCCTTTCACCCTCGACTTGGCCGCGCTCTTCACACCCGACTTGGGACTCACCAAATTTAGCATCTTTGCTAACCACGGTCGAGGGTCCGTTACAAGGGTGAGGGGTGGAATTTATTGTAGACGTCTGCTTCAGATTACTCTTGCCCGGGAGTTTTTGGGTGGAACCTAATGCATGACCATTAGATTGGTCAGCGAGTCCATCGCTTGAACCAAACGAAGGCGTAGGCAAAGGAGGAGCAAATGTTATAGGTGCAGAAGGGGCCATGGCTGCATCCCCGTGCAATGGCGGCGTGTGCGCAGCCCTTTTGCGCCGCTCAGAATTTTTTTTCGATCGTAACCCACAACACAAACAACACGATCCAGTAGCGCACCCTCGGGGGGTGTCCTTGTCTGACGCCAGCGAGGAGAAACTTTGGTGCCCCTCGCCTTCCAAATCGTCCTTCCCGCCCCTATTCTCCCTTCCACCGCCCTCCTTACTCTCATCAATCTCCCTCTCTCTCTTGCTTACACCTTCCCGCTTCCAACGGCTCATGAACTGCCCTAGCCCTCGACTTTCCTCACGCCCCACCCACACGTCCCGAACCGCACCTCCAACTGCGCTGACTATGTTATTATGCCCACCACCCGCCCACCTCCCCCCAGCTTCGTCCTACATTGTATTGCACATCTTAACGTCTACATCAAGAAGCCTCTTCTACATTGTGTACTGCGGGGATCCGCTCCGCAGTTTGCTCCACGATGAATATCAAAACAAGGTTCCCATGTTTGTAGGCATTCGACTGTTACCATGAAGGAGGCTATCCTTGCTAACGTGCACCTGGATGCTAAACTGCGGGAAGGATGAGGAAGAAAGGGAGGGGAGGATCAGGACCCTGCATTGAGCCTGGGTCAGCTAATTTCTGCAACCTCATAAACGATCTTCGCACAAACAACAAGCTTTACTCCGCACTGCATTGCGCACCAGCAATGATCTCCCTGGACTTTACCTGCAAGCACCAAACACTAGCCAACGTAAAAACAAAGTACACAACACAGGCTATCACCCCTGTTCTGAAGCTTCCCATCCCATTCCATAATGAGCTGTAAAGAAAAATTACAAACTGGGGAACACCAAATTACAATCCGAAAGCCATCAAAACTCATTCGCGGGCCCTAAATCACCAAACTTGTAATTCCACCCTGCTCATGCAATCCAGACTCAGCACAACCACACAGGAGAAATTGGTGGCGGAGCACTCATGATCGCCCTATCCACGTAGAATGTGCAGTACCTTGAGGATCCAACTGCAGTGCGTTGAGAAACACGACTATATAGGCACCAAGACCAACAGAACAACATGCAGCAAAACGCTGAGGGGTTTAGAGGCACGTATCACCTCTATAAGCTGACCGACACTCACTCCCGACACCTCATTGTAAAAGATAGACTTCTCACTCGGCTATACACAAAATTAAGCTAATCTACAGAGATTTCAGCATGGCTACCACTACTTAGACTTCGTCTGACATGATGTTGGATGCATTTTCGCTACATGCCAACAAGGAATTTCCCTGACCGTACTATATTTACCACCCCGAAGAGAAACTGAGAACCGATATGCATATATAAAATGTAAACCCATCTTTCATCACTACCCTTGTTCCTCCCAACAAAATGGATCCCCTCACTGAAACTGCACGTTTCCCAACCTATCACTACGACCTCCAGTGCATCCTAAAATCCTTAACACCACACCCACTGTCCAGACTCTATCTCACCTGGCTCTCATTCTCCGCGTCCAAGCAATCCCAGAAAGACGTGTACCCTACCACAGCTACGGTCTAGATTACAGCTGAAGCTTCCACACAAATTTGAGCTTAAACTAACGTGAGAGATTCCCCCATCCTCCTGCGACACCTCCGAACTAGTCACCAAAATCTCCGCCTTGGGGGTTACTCGACAACATCGTAATAAATGCTCCTGTCTGCAGAAAAATTCCTCGGTGCACATGATGGAAAATTGGAGAACTTCTGTGTACAATACTCGAAAATGAATCAACATATTCAGGCTACCACGTACAGAACCCGAGCCATCAGGACAAGGAATAAAAGCTCACGGAGCACCAAGGTCAATCGTGATGCTGCCTGCTCCTCGGACAAGGATATTCCCCGCACGAGACAAGTGAGGTCTGTAAAACGAAAGTGACGCCTGAGCGGAATCCAAAAGCAAGCTCGGATAGATTATCAGAGGCACTCACAACCTAGCGCCTTCGTCGCCAAGACCGGGACAGCCTGCTACCACTGTCATATTCGACAGCTTGCCACATCAACTGCTAATCCACAAATGCACGATAATTAACGTCCACAATCGCACAAAAGACCGAGGAAGCAATTCTAAAAAGTCTATACTGAGTTTCAGTCGCCGTTCCGGAAATGCCGGACCATCCTGCCATGCTGTCGACCGGTAATCCCAAGAGCCACAAGCAAGAGCTGGGGGTCAGTGCAGAGAAACAGTAACAAATCCACCAGCTTACTCCGCAGCAAATTCATCACAGCTAAAACGAATATTGCGACAGCTCCAACGCTATTCCGAGGCTCGAAAACAGGACCAAACGAAAAACAACCCCGCACAAAATTAGTTCCAATAATAAGCACCTAACCAACACGAACTGCAACAAAATTCAGTGAAAAAACCCCAAGCACCGCAATGATTGCACAGTGGGGCTGAAACCGAACAAAAGTAGTCGAAACCAAGACACAGTGGACAAGAAATTGAGGATCACAGAGCGATACAACGAAGCCCGATGCCAAAACAAAGGAAACACATAGTACTATAGGAACGGGAAACAAAGGAAAAAAAAAGAGAAAGAGAACAAAAAAAAAAAAAAAAAAAAAAAAAAAAACTCTGGCACTACCGTCTGCATGGGAACGGCCAACGCCACGTCCCGGAGACATCAACGCGGAGCAAGGGAGCGATGGCGCGGGGATAAAACCCTAGGTGGAGCGCATGGGCATGGCCATCGAGACACAGCGTCGGAGACAACGAGGTGGAGCTCCACTCGGAGGAGGAAATGTTTAGGGTTTGAGGGCAGACCAGGCACGTCATCCATCCATCCATCCATCCATCCCCCAGATAACGCACTTCTCTCTCCAATCATTCTTCCCTCCCTCCCCTCCCCAATGCCGGATCCCTATTCGAATTGTTGCAAACGAGGCCATTTCCATTTCTTTTAAAAACCCCCCACCTCGTTTGTCTTCTTCCACGGATTGCATCTTATATTCATAAATATGTCATTACACCTCACAACAAGAATATCGAGGTGTAAGGTGGAATTACATTATATTTGAGTTTTAAAATAAAATAAGACAAAATAATGGTGCTTGATTCTAGGTCTCTTGGGTGTCCTCAAATGGTATTGTGTTGGACTTGGTTAGGTAGGTTTGGAGGCATCTCAAATTTTAGTGGATGGAAAATGTGAGAATTGTGTTGGGAAAAAAAAGTGTGGAAACAATCAGTTGTACAGCCACATATGATAGAAAAATGATTGTAGTGTTTTTCTAACGCATGGATTATGTGTTTGAATTACCGATTTGATGCATGTTGTTGGTAATATTTTCTTGGTGAATGCATTTGATAAAACATGAGCCAATAGCATGTTAAAACATATAAAAAATATGTGCAAAAAATAACTCTTTAAAAAATATAATATATATAATATGGTTTCAACCATATATATACAGAAATATATGAATTGTTTTATAAAAATAGTCCAACTATCTAATAATTTATTTACTTAAAGTATAAAGAAAAAAAAAAAGAAAAAAAAAGAAGAATTATTATTATTATTATTATGATTGAAGAAATAATTTTGTTGAAACTATAATTTTTAAAATTTTATTCAAAATTTCAATAATAACTTCTAAAATTTAATATTATCTTATCTTAATAAATATTATAAATATATTTTAAAACTTTATAAAATAAATTTAAATACTTTGTAATAAATAATTTAATATTTTGATGATTTAAATTAAAATTAATATAATTTATTATATTAATTTTTATGAATTCACTATAGTTAAATTAATATCAAAAGTTTTATTTATTCTATAATTTTTTAAAAACTATTGTAGTGTTTTAGTATCTATAATATATTATCTATATATTTAATTAAAATAATAACAAAATAATCTCACAATCTTAAAAAATATTAAAAAAAATATTATAATTATAATAGTAATTTTTTAAAGCCTATAAATATTATAAATACACCACTCAAGTAAAATAAGATTCTAAAAGTTCAAAGAACTAATACAAAAGGGATTTACTTTACATCACAAGCAAAGAGCTACAAGTATTATGGATACATCGATCAAATAGAACAAGACTCCAAAAGTTAAAAAAATTCAAAATGAAGAGGTTTATTTTATATCACAAATAAGGAGTTACGACAAGACAAAAGAATAAGAGAAAAGGTCCAAATTGAGCAATAAGGATTACATTATAGAGATTTGAGATCCCTTTAATATCAACTTCTATATATACTAGATATAAGAAAACTCTTTAAAGATTTTTTTTGATATTTGAAGGTGAAGTAAGCCTAAGATCCTTCTATAACATCTAAAATTTCCTAAAACCTTCTAAGACCTTCAAAATCATTCTTGAAATGTATTAAGACCTATTCAAAATTATCAAGAATCTTCTAAAATCTCATAGGATCAAGTAGAATCTTATAGAACCCTCTAAAACCTACTAAGAATAAATAGAATCTTCTTCCATTGTATGTCCATGACAACACCTTTTCTTTTAGTTCCAAGTTGCACAAAGAGAGATGAATTGAAGTTGATGAAAAGCAAAGGAAGTCAAAGATGTGTTGTATAGTATCCATCACATATTCAAGTTATTTTTTAGGAGTCAAAAGATTTATCAATCCTTGCAATGAATAATAGTGACTAACATCTTCTATTTTGTGTCTTCATTGCAAAAATATCTTTCAAAAATTATTTTAGGATATCCTTCATAGATAGGTTTTACTTTGATAATGATTACTATAAAGGAGCTATTGAATATTCTATAGCATCTTCTTAGTTCAAGCAATTCTTTATCTCAAGGTCAAAGATATGAAATACATAATTGAGATGGCTTAATTGGCATGATATTATCCTCTTGACTATCTATATCTTATTATACAAGCTAAATAAAAGACATGTTACAATCTCAAGGTGGAATGAAGCTACTTCTAAATTTATTAGTTTATATATATATATATATATATATAATTTGAGCTTTGAAACTTTTAAGATTGCTTCCATCTCTCGTATAAAAAAATTGTAAAGTTTAAAATGTATCATATTCAAGTATGGCAAATGAGAGTATTACTTAATATGTATTGCTATTTTAGATCTAGAAGGATATTATTGATGAAACTTTTATACCTTTTGTGATGCATTAATTAAGTTTGAAGTTAGCTCCTATATGTATTCACTAATGTTATAACCATGTCAATGTGCAAAATACTCTAATTATTCTTATTATAGTCTTAAATCAAATATTTCTTCCATCTCAAATTCTTCATAGTTATTCACTTTAATATAAGGTGGTGGCGGTTGTATTCTCCCATCATCCATGAATATATACCTTGTTTTCCACACATTTTTTTTTAGAATCTTATAAAAAATCAAGTATATCAGGATAGTTCTAATCAGTAAGCAATAGAATTAATTTATTTTTGAATAATAAATGATCCAAATCTTTGATAGTCCAACTTGTTAGATGGTCAAATAGTCTTTATATTATATCAAAGCTACTATACTTTATTACTAACTTAAAATGAAGGTTATTCTTTCTTTTGTATATTAAATAACTTTTTAGAGCGTATTTGAGTTTCTTCTGATTGAAGTTTCAAAGTAGCTTAGATATCAAGAATTTAGCTTGTAAAATTATATATTGCTAGAATTTTAAATCTAATAATAAATAATTTGTCCAATTTTAAATAATAGCCATGATTAGAGTAAAATAGAGCTTGTTGAGTAAGTACATGAATTATATTATTATAAATAAAATTAGCTAGAGAAAAATAAGATATATAATTGTCTTATTGGTAATTAATGGTACATCTTAAGTATTACTTTAAGATTTAGTTGGTTTTTTCTATTTAACTATCGATTTGTAGATGAAATATTAAAAAAAATTTGATGTCTATTCAAAAAATCTCAAAAAGTGACTTCTAAAACTTAGACACAAATTATGATCTTTGATCTAATATAATATCATATAGCAATCCATAGTATCAATAGACATTATCAAAAAAGAATTTGGTTATTTCTTTACTAGTAATAGTCTTCTTATAAAGGACAAAATGTGCCATCTTGGTAAATCAGTCAAAAATTATATATATGGCAATAAAAAAATTTGATGATGAAAAATCTATAATGAAATCTGTAGAACTAGAAGACCATAGTTGTTTCAAAATTGATAGCAGTTGAAGAAATCTATATAGGCGATATTAAGGATTCTTTAATCTAGAGCATAAGAAAAGATAACTTTGTTGATAACTTTTTACATTTGAAGCCATCAAAAATATCTAAAAATAGATTTTAATATCTTGTTGAATCTAAAATATCCAATAGTTAGAAAGTCATGAAGCGTTTGGAAAATAGAAAGGCGCAATGATCCTTCTAGGATATACAGATGTTCTTTAAAATAGAAGCAACCATCTTCAAACTTGAATTTATTTATATCATTATGGATATTATTGGAAGAATATTTAACATCATAGATAAGAGGGTTTGTAGTCAAGGTTGTACAAACTTAATAAAAAAAACAAAAAATCCATTGGAATTGATGTAAAAATTTTTCAAATATAAAAATTCTTGAATTTCAAGAATGTTATTTGTTGCTAATTGTATGTTACCTTTTTTTTTTATAGCACAAGGTATGATTATTTTAATAAAGTATCTAACAATTCTTGTTGCTTTGTAGATCAATATATGATGTTAAAGTCAAAACAAAATAGAAATATGCTCCAATGTGATTAATAATAATTTAAAATATGAGCCAATATAAAATATTTGAGGTTCTTGTGATTTGTATATACAGTCACTAGATGTGAAATGTCTTCAAGCAAATGATACTATTCTTAAAAAGAATCCACAATAAAATAAAGTTTCTTATTATGGATCTCATAATTAGTCTTTATGGCCAAAAATTTTCTAGAATAGAATGTAATTAGATGTAGTCTCTTTTCTCTTTTAGATTGTGATAAGACCACTTCTAATACAAAGTTTGAGGTATTGGTTTCTACAAAAAATGGCTTGAAAATTTTTAAGTAAATCAAAACATAGGCTATAATGAATGTTGTCTTCAAGTATTCAAAGACTTTTTCAATTTCTAATTTCTATTTAAAATTATCTTTACATATTAATTATATAAGCAAATTGGCTATTTAAGAATAATTATTAATGAAGATCCTATAGAAATTTACAAATCCAAGGAAGCATTTGACATTATATACTAATTTTAAAGTTGTTCAATCACTAATGGTCTTAATTTTCTTTGGATCTATTATTAAGCCTTCATTATAGATGATATAGCCAAAAAATTCTAATAAGAGCTTATAAAATAAGCATTTCTTTAATTTGGCATATAGTCCAATATCTTGTAATATTTGTAAGACAAGACAAATATGTTGTTTATATTCTTTTGGAATCTTAGAATAAATTAAAATATCATCGAAATAGCATATAATAAAGTTATCAAAGAATTTATAAAATATATCATTTATCAAATATTAAAAAATGGCTGATATATTTATAAGGCCAAAAGGCATAACATTGTATTTAAAGTGTCTATATCTTATATAAAAAGTAATTTATCAAGGACACAAATTGAAAGAAGATATATAAATTAATAAAATCTATATTAAAGAAAAATAAATAAATAAATATATATATATATATACATATATATAAGAAAAAAATAGAATGGCTATTATCAAAAATTAAAAAATACAAGGACTCTTGAATTAAACTAGAAGTAAGAAAGGAATTGATAAGAGTGAAAAAGGCTTCACTCTTATCTCTATATATACTATCTACCTAAGAGCTACATGGTGGTATTCTATAGGACCTCTAATACATGTCCAATTTGCAAGATATGTGTCAAGTTTACAAAATAAGTTTTTTGTATGTCTGCCACGTACTTAGTTTGTTCTATAAGCTATCAACATGTGCAACATGTGGCTAACTTGTTGGCCAAATTTCTAATCTACCAATCACCTATATACATGTATAAAGGTGAAATCACATCTATGAATCTTTCTTATAAGATATTATCAAATTAATCTACTTTTATTTACTTCTATCTATCCATATTAATTAAATAATTATTAGAATAAATCTTATGTGTGTGATATTATCCCCCCTTCTAGGGATGAGTTCCACAAAGAGCAATGATTACATGTTGAAGAAGTCTAAAATGTATTAAATTATATTTGTCACATACTCTGATCTTTGTTTCCTTTTAAAGTAGTTGATAGGTTCTCTCAGCCATCAATAGTGTCTTATATCAAGGCAAGTAGTTCACCCTGATATTTGATCATTGTCGAAGCCTTCATAACTTTCTTCAAAGAAAATATTTGGGACACCATCAAGAATAGTTTCCACCTCTAAAAGTATTACCAAATATTGAGAGTTTCTTCCAAGGTCATGATACCAAACACGTTATATGTCATTGTCAATCCAAAGAAGAACATGTCGTTTTTGAGGATCTTTATTTCTATTCAATCATCTTGAAGATTGTGATAGTTATAATATCTTATTCAATAAGTTAGCAAATAATAGTTCTTAAGCTGAATTTGCTGATTGTTAATTTTTTATCTTTTTAGTATTAAAAAATTTAAAAAAATAATAAACAATGATATAAGATAGAATAAAATCTCTATTGAACCTACTTTGTTTTATAGCAAATATTTTTTTTAATTCTTCATTTTGATTTTGATGGATATCATTGATAAAATACATTAATTTTTTTTAATATATTTGCTAGATTCTTAGATGGTTTTCATATGCGTTTATTAATATCATATTTGTACCAATATACATGATATTCTAGCCAATTTTGATGCCATCTTGAATCTAAAAGATCTTCCATCTCAAATTTTTTATTATTATTTACTTCTATAGGAAGTGATGGCATTTATCTTTTTCCTTCTATATCCACTATTTTGTATGATTTGAAAAATAATATGTGGAATACAAGATAGATCTTCATAAATTTTGGTAGATGTAATTTATAAGCAACTAAATTGATTTGTTTACACATTAAAAATGGTCCAAGCCTACAGTAATTTAGCTTATCATAAGGACAATTAATCTTGATGTTACGACAAAGGAACCATATCTTATTGCCCATGTGGAATTGAGATTGTTTCTTGTGATAGATATTTGTATTGATCTTTTGTCATTCTTAAGCTTTTTTTAATTGTACCTTCATTGTTGTATATAGTTTTGACAACTGATTTGCTAAATCTTTTGTTATAAGATTATCAATTTTTTAAAAATCAAAGATATCAAATTATAGATAATAACCATAATTGACAAAAAATGAAATTTATTTGTTAGAAGAATGTACCAAATTATTGTAAGCAAAGTCTACCAATGGCAAAAAAATTGTCCAATTATCTTAATGATAGTTGATGGTATACCTCAAATATTGCTTCAAAATTTGATTTATCTATTTCATTTGTCTATCAATTTGGAGGTAGAAAGCTGAAGATAGTTTTAAATTCATCTTTAATATTTTGAAAAGGATTTTTTAAAATCTTGATACAAATTCCGTCTTTTTATTTGATATAATATTCTTTGATAATTTATAATAGCAATAGATATTATTAAAGAAGAATTTAATAATATATATATATATATATATATATATATATATATTATAAGAATCTTCACATGGTATAAAATATACCATTTTGGTGAAATGATCTATAATCACAAATATAGAATCATATGAATTTGAAATTAAAAGATCTATAATAAAATCTATAAAAATAGAAGATCAACGTTGTTTTGGTATATATAATGGTTGAAGAAGTTTGTAAGATTGATAATGAAGAATTTTTTATTTTGAATAAATGTTGTACAATTATACAAACTCTTTAACAGTCTTCTATATTTGAGGCCACCAAAAATCTCTTGATATTAGTTTCAAAGTCTTATTATATGCAAAATATCTTATTGTAAGAAAGTTGTGCTAAGCTTTAAAAGGACGTAGTTGTGCTTCACCTTTTGGAACATATAAACATCCTTCAAAATAAAATATATTATTTTTGAACCCAAACTTGGAAGTATTATAAGATTTAGATGAATTATTCTTAATATCATAAATAAGAGAATTTGAAGACATACTTGATTGGACTTACTTGAGAAAAATTGAATCAACAATCAATGTTGATTTCATTGCTTGAAGATGAAATTGTTTTAGCTTCAAGAAGATTGTTCTTTATTGATCAAAAGCTGAATTTCTTTCTTTTGATGCAAGATAAGAACATCTAAAAAAGGCATTGAGCAGACTTTGTAATTTTTTCCGTTGATAAGTGATAATAAATTCAAATCTTGACAAAGATATATTCCAACAAGTTTGACAATGATTCAACATGCATGTTGATATAAAGTACTCAAGATTCTTATGATATATATATATCATGACTAGATTAAATTTTTTTTTAAAATAATGACACTATTCTTGAAAAGAATCTACAATTATAAAAAGTTCTTTATTATGGATTTTGTAGTTGATTTCTACTATTGAAAATTATTTGAAATAGAAAGCTACTAGGTGGAGTTTGTCATTTATTTCTATTTGTGACAATACCATGCCTAAAACAAAATCTGATGTATCTATTTTCATAAAAAATATCTTGAAAAAGTCAATACAATACAAGCTTGGTACAAAACTAAAAACTATCTTTAAAGCTTCAAACAATATTTTTGCTTCTTTATTCCACTCGAGTTTGTCCTTACAAGTTAAGCTTGTAAATAGAGCTATAACTTGAAGAAAGTTCTTGATAAAGATTTGATAATAATTGACAAATCTCAAAAAATATTGTATATCTTTTACTGTTCTTGGAATTTTCTATCCATGATTATTTGGACTTTCTTACGATCCATCTTAAGACCATCATTCAAAATACACACTTTTCTATCTTAGCATACAATCTCACATCTCTAAATTTTTATAACACATGACAAACATGTAATTCATATTCTTATATATTCTCAAAATAGATTAAAATATTATCTAAGTAACAAATAAAAAAATTATCTAGAAACTTACAAAAAACATCATTTATGAGTTACTTTTCTTCACAAATAAGATATAAGTTCCTGCTGGAGATTTTGAATGGTATATGAAATTCTTAGCCAAGTTCTTATCAATATATTTCTTAAATTAAGCTAATTCATTTTATAATAAATTATAGATTGGTCCAAATAGAGGCTAAGTTCCTTCTTTGAGATCAATTAAATAATCATATAGATGATATTTCAAAAAATATCTACATTCTTCTTTTTAAAAATATCTTGATAATCTTGATATTGACTTAGAATGCCACTTAAAATCTTTCTACAATCAAAAATAAATATAACATAAATAACAAAAGGTGATCCTTCTTTTGCTACATTCAAAAAAGCTTTTTCATCTACAAGTATATGTTTTATTATACTAAACTTATGGCTTTTCATGTAGTTATGTCAAGGACAAGAACTCAAAGAAAATAAATAAACATATGAAACTTCTATTAAGAAGAATAACAAAATAAAAATAAAGAAGTATGTATATTAAAAAAAACTAGAATGGCTATTGCCACAAGACAAGAAAACTATAGACTCTTGAATCTGAACTAAAAGTAAGAAAGGAATTGATAAGAGTGAAGAAGGCTTCACTCTTGTCTCTATAAATACTATTTAACTAAAAATTATATGGCGGCATTCTATAGGACCTCCTACACGTGTCTAATTTACAAGACATGTGTCAAATTTGCACAACAAGTTTTCCACATGTGCGCCATGTACTTGACTTGTTCCGCAAGCTGCCAACATGTGTGACACATGGTTAGCTTGTTCTACAATCTACCAACATGTGCGCCATGTGATTAGCTTGTTGACAAAGTTTCTAACCTACCAATCACCTATAGACATATATAAAGGTGATTCCGCGTCTATGAAGCTTTTAGGAAACTTCTCTATCAGATGTTATCAAATCAACTTATTTTACCTACTTCTATTGGTCTATATTACTTAGATAATTTACTGGAATAAATCTTATATCCGTGACATTATCCCCTTTTTTAGGGATGAGTTCCATGAGGAGCAGTGATTACATGTTGAGGAAGTCTAGGATACGTCAAATTATATTTGCTACATACTCTGATCTTTGTTCCCTTCGAAGGTAGTTGATAGGTCCTTTCAGCCATCGATAATGTTTCATACCAGGGTGAGAGGACCACCCTATTATTTGATCATTGTTGAGGCCATCATAACTCTCTTAAAAAAAAACATTAGAAACACCATCAAGAATAGTTCCTACCTCTAAAAGTATAACCAAACATCGGGAGTCTCTTCCAAGGTCGTGATATCAAACACATTGTACTTTGCCATCAATTTGAGGAAGGATATGTTGCTCTTGAGGGTCTTCATCTATATTCCATCGTCTTGAAGGTTGTGATAGTCGTAATGTCTCATCTGATAAATCAGCAAATGATGGCTCTTATGCTAAATTCGCCAGTTGTTGATCCTCCATCTTTTTAGCATGAACAAATCTAAGGAAATAAGAAACAATGATATAAGGTAGGATGAAACCTCTATAGAATCTGCTTTGCTTTATAGCAAAGATTTTCTTGATTCTTTATCTTAATTTTGACGGATGTCATCGATAAAATGCATTGACTTTTATTGATGCATTCGCTAGATTCTTAGATGGCTCCCATGTGCATTCACTAATATCGTATCCGTGCCAATGCACAAGATATTCCAGTCGATTTCAACGCCGCCTTGAATCTAAAATCTCTTCAACCTTGAATTCCTCATTGTTGTCCACTTTTATAGGAGGCGGTGGCATATGTCTTCTTCCTTGTATATCCACTATCTTATATGGCTCGAGTACTAATACGTGGAATATAGGATGAATCTTCATGGACTCCGATAGGTATAATTGATATGCAACTAGATTGATTTGTTTAAAAATAGGAAAAGATTTAAGCCTATGATAGTCCAACTTATCACAAGGACGAGTAGTCTTGATATTGCAACGAAGTAACCATACCTTATCCTCCACATTGAATTATGGTTGTTCCTTGCGATATGCATCTATATTTATTTTTTGTCGTTCTTGAACTTCTTTTAATTGCACCTTCATTATTGAATGTAGCTCTGACAAACGATTTGCCAAATCTTCAACCGCTAGATTATCAACTTTTGAAAAGTTGAAAGCATCAAGTCATGGGTGGTAACCATAATTGGCAAAGAAAGGTATTTGTTGCGTAGAAGAATGTATCGTATTAGTATAAGCAAACTTTGTTAATGGTAGAAGAGCTATCCAATCATCTTGTTGATAGTTGATGGTACATCTTAAGTGCTACTCCAAGACTTGGTTCACGCGCTCTGTTTGTCTGTCAGTTTGAGGATGAAAAATTGAAGATAACTTTATGTCTACTTTTAAGATCTTGAAAAGGATTTTCCAAAATCTTGATACAAATTGAGTTCTCCTATCCGATATAATATCCTTAGATAATCCATGATAGCGATAGATATTATCAATGAAAAGCTTAGCCATTTCTTTACCTATGATAGATTTTGTGTATGGCACAAAATGTGCCATCTTAGTAAATTAATCTACTATCACAAATGTAGAGTCATAAGATCTTGAGCTTGGAAGATCTGTAATGAAATCCATAGAAACAAAAGACCATAGTTGTTCTGGAATAGGTAATGGCTGAAGAAGTCTAAAAGGTTGATGACGAGGAGTCTTTGATCTTGAATAGATATCATATGATTGTACAAAGTCTTTGACTATCTTCTACAGTAGAGGCCACCAAAAATCTCTTGATATAAGTTTTAAAGTCTTATTGTATCCAAAATGTCCTACCATTAGAAAATCATGACGTGCTTGAAGAACACATAAACGTGCTTGTGCTTGTAGAACATATAGGCATTTTTTGAAATATAGTAGGTTATTCTTGAATTCGAATTTAGAAGAATCATGAGTCTTAGAAGAATTATTCTTGATATCATGAACAAGAAGGTCTGAGGACATACTTGACTGAATTTGCTTGACAAAAGTTGAATCAACAATCAATATTGATTTCATTGCTCAAAGATGAAATTGCTCCGATTTCAAGAGGGCCGTTCTTTGTTGCTCAAAAGTTGCATCTCCTTCTTTTGGTGCAAAATAAGAACATCTAAAAAGGGCATTGGACAAACCTTATTGTTTTCCTGGCCGATAAGTAATAATGAACTTGAATCTTAATAAAGACATTTTTCAACAAGCTTGACGACAATTCAATACACGTGTCGACATGAAATATTCAAGGTTCTTGTGATCTGTATATATGGTGATTTGATTGGAAGCGCCTTCTAGATAATGATGCCATTCTTCAAAAGAATCCACGATTGCAAGAAGTTCTTTATTGTGGATCTCATAAGTAATCTCGACTGTTGAGAATTTTCTTGAATGAAAAGCTATTGAATGAAGTTTGTCATTTATTCCCATTTGTGACAAAATTGCATCCAAGGCAAAGTCTGATGCATCTATTTCTATAAAAAATACCGTAAAAAAGTCTACACGATATAAGATTGGTGGAAAAACAAACGATGTCTTCAAAACTTCAAATGCTGCTTCCGCTTCTTGATTCCTTTGGAGTTTGTCTTTACAAGTCAAACGTGTAAGTGGAGCTGCAACTTAAGAGAAGTCTTTGATGAAGATTCAATAATAATTAAAAAATCTCAAAAAGCATTAGACATCTCTTATCATCTTTAGAATCTTCCAATTCATGATTGTCTAGACTTTCTTAAGATCCATCATGAGACCATCATTTGAAATGATGTATCCTAAGAAATCAACTTGAATAGTGTGAAATACACACTTTTCCATCTTGGCGTACAATCTTGCATCTCTAAGTTTTTATAATACTTGACAAATATATACTTCATGTTCTTTTACGTTCTTAGAATAGATCAAAATATCGTCTAGATAGGAGATGATAAAATTATCTTGAAACTCTTGAAAAATATCATTCATGAGATGTTGAAAAGCAATTGGTGCATTGATAAGTCCAAAAGGCATGACATTATATTCAAAATGTCTGTACTTGGTTCAAAATGCAATTTTCCATTCATTTCCTTCTTTGATGCATACTAGATTATATGCTCCTCTTAGATCTACTTTTGTATAGATCTTAGCTTGATTTAACTAGTCAAGGAGTCTTGATATCAAAGGTAATGGATATTTATTCTTGATTGTAATCTTGTTAAATCCTTGATAGTCAACACACATTTGCAATGATCCATCTTTTTTCTTCATAAATAGAATTAGAGCTCTTGTTGGAGATTTAGAATAGCATATGAAATTCTTGGCCAAATTCTCGTCAATATACGCCTTGAATTCAACCAACTCATCTTGTGATAAACTATAGATTGGTCCAAATAGTGGCTGAGTTTCTTCTTTCAAGTCGATTGAATAATCATATAGACGATGCTCCGGAAGGATATCTGCATTTTTTTTCTCAAAAACGTCCTAATAATCCAGATATTGGCTTGGAATGCCACTTAAAGTTTTTCCATCATCAAAAATGGATGTGGCATAAATAGCAAAAGTTGATCTTTTTTTTGTCGCGTTGTTGTATTTTGATTTGGCTATTATGTGAAAAAATTGTACATGTATATTTAATGTATAATTTATTACATTACTAAATGAAAAGCATATTAGTAGATTTTTATTGGTTATAGGATGTGATTAGGTTGTTAGTTTAAAAAGGATCTATTAAAAAGATTATTATTAAGATTTATATGATCTTATTTTTTTTTTAGTAGTGACTTTTGAGGTTGGTTTTGTATTGATAGTAACTTTTGTATATCTTAAGTCACCTTTGTTAGACATTGGTGATTCTTAAAATCTTAGTTTACTTCTTTTATTTGGTGCTTCAAGCACAAAATATGTAAATCTTATAAGAAGAAGGGTTAGAAAAGGGTTTTTAGTATAAAAAAGGTAGTTTGGCCATCTATGTGGATGAATAGAGGTAGATGATAGAAATCTCTATTCTAATTGGCCTAAAATCATATCCAATGGGCTTCAAGGAGGCTGTCCGAGGATTTATTAGGAGTTAGGGTTTGTTTTTTCAGAGGAGTCAAATATAAGAGGCTAGGATCATAAGGTTTAGGTTTTTGGATCTGATTTAGGTGCAAATTTTGTGTGATTTACACTTTTTATGAAGAAGTTATAGGCGCTCAAATTTAAGGTATTGATTTTGGACCTATTATCATTCTTTTGGATATAACTTGCACATATAGAGGGCAATTGAGGATAGAAAACTAGAGTTGGAGAGAGTACTTTTATGGCTATATTTTTCATATATAGTTTAATAAAATTTAAGCTAAAGTGAAGGAAATATTGGGAGTTGAAGTCAATGCTTATAAACTTAAGGGCAATAAATGACCCACTTACATAGTGGTTACATTTTGAGCTATATCTTAGGCAATTTGAAAGATTTTTGATTCAAATTTTTCAGAAGTATATATATTTATATTATAAGACTATATGCAAAAATTTTGTGGCTAACAAATTGTTTATTTAGAAAATATACTGAGGCTCTCAATCTAATAAGATAGAGGCTCTATAGTTTTTTGATCCTAAATATACATCTATTATAAAACAAGAAGAGGATTCTGAGGAGAAAATAGGACCTTCACTAGGAATTGTACAAGGTTCTAGCTGCTTGGTCCCTATTGCAGTTGAACAAATTTGTTTTCTGACATGTTGTCTTCTTTTATAGGCGTACTTCTCATTTTATAGTTGTGTTGTTTCTTCAGGCAATATTGAGCAATGTGCTTAGGTTCTCCATAATATAAATATAATCCTCTTTGACGACGCCGAATCTTTTCTTGTTCAATAAGAGGATTAAAACGTACCGTATTAATTTGCATGTCTTTTACTTCCAAATGTATGTTTTGTGAGGACGTTGATGTTGCCATTGAATAATAACATTGAGGCTTCCTTGTATGACTCTCAGATTAAAATTTAAAAAGTTGATTGTCACACTTCCCAGCAAAATCAATTGCTTGACTCAATGTTTGAGGATCGGATAATTTGAGCATTAATTTTTTTACTTCATATTGTAATCCGTAGAGAAATTGGCTGATGAGTGCAGCATCATCCCACTTAATATCAGTCGCTAGTTGTCAAAATTGTGAAGCATATAACGACACTAATCAATTGTCTCATTGTAGGATACAAATCTTGTTGGTTGCAACATGGATTGCATCATGTTTTTCATACATAAATCAAAATTTTGCTAAAAATGCCTCCAAATTATCCAATATTGGATCACGTCGTTGAAGAAAAGATGAAAATTATAATAAAATAGATCTTGAAAGTAACGTTCCAATAAACCTAACTTGAGATCCTTGCGTAGGATAGCTTTGAGGTTGAAGTTTAATCACCAATTGTACCTGATTGACAAATCCTCAATACTTAGATTTTGCACCATCAAACTTCTCAAGAAAACTAATTTTTGATTCTCTAATGTTAGAATAGTGCTCCATCATAGGTGAAGTAGTATGATTTGGTGTAGATATTGACGCAGCTCCAACCATCTCTATATCTTTATTTCTTGCTAATCTTGTTGCTCCTTATAGTAGTAAACTAAGTTGATATATTGCAAGTATTAGCTCTCTCATTTGTTCTTACATTTGTGCCATTGCACTCTTCATTTCCTCAAGCTTTGTCATGATAATATAATAAGAAAGAAGGTGTCTACGCTTACTTTAAGAAGTGTAGAATAACACACTTAAAAGAAAAAATTCTAGAAATAATATCAGTTTAAAAGTAGGTACCCCATAACTTCTAATATGCTTATGTCTTATCAAGAAAAAAGGGTAATCCACTCTTAATCAAGAAAAGACAAAGCTCTGATACTGTATGTGTACTCTTGTCAATCTGTTAAGGACAAGAACTCGATAAAAGTAAATAAACATATGAAACTTCTATTAAGAAGAATAAAAAAATAAAAAAAGGAAGTATGTATATTAAAAGAAACTAGAATGGCTATTGCCACAAGACAAGAAAATTATAGACTCTTGAATCTGAACTAAAAACAAGAAAGGAATTGATAAGAGTGAAGAAGGCTTCACTCTTTTCCCTATAAATACTATCTAATTAAGAGTTACGTGGTGGCATTCTATAAGACCTCCTACATATGTCTAATTTGCAAGACATGTGTCAAACTTGCACAACAAGTTTTCCACATGTGCACTATTTACTTGACTTGTTCCGCAAGCTACCAACATGTATGATACATGGTTACCTTATTCCACAAGCTACCAACATGTGCGCCATGTGGCTAGCTTGTTGACCAAGTTTCTAATCTACCATCATCTATAGACATGTATAAAGGTGATTCCACGTCTATGAAGCTTTTAGGAAGCTTCTCTATCAGATATTATCAAATCAATTTATTTTACTTACTTCTATTGATTTATATTAATTAGATAATTATTGGAATAAATCTTATGTCTGTAACAAGTTATTAAGATTCTTATTAATGCTTTGAAAAAAGCCAAGTCTATAAAAAATCCAATCTATTTGAAGATTATATTTTTCTAGCTATGATGAACCTAAAATGATTGGATTAGAAGGAGATTTAATTATATTAAAGATTATATAACTATTATGACCATCTATTATTATATTTATGAGAAGGATTTTATAAATTACATCTCTAAAAGATAATAGATAATCATCTATGATTTTTATATGTACAAATCTAATTTTTTGTACTAAAGATATTATATGACTTTTAACAAATTTTTTATCTAAAAAATATACTAAGGCTCTTGAATCTAATAAAATAGAGGCTTTGTGATTTTTAGGTTCCAAATACACATTTATTATAAAGCAAGAAGAGGGTTTTGAGGAAAGAATAGGACCTTTACTAGGAATTGTACAAGATTCTACATGGTGTTGAGTGGCGTGATCTTCTATCTAGAAATACATTGGATATTTAATTATAGAGAATTTACTTAAAATTTATTGGCAAGAATCTAATAAGTGATTTTTCTTTAATAAAAATAACAAATAATATAATGATATTATAAAAGATAATTTTTATTGATAAATCCTTTTATATTTAAATAATTTTGTACAAAAAGGCTCAAATTGCGACAAAACCCTTCAATACCTTATTCAACTGCAAGGATTTATTTCTATCTAAACTTTAGAATTCAATAACTCTTGATTCAACTATTTAGTTTCTATAAAATTTTCTTCAAAGCATAAATGATACTCTTAAGCTTCACTACAAAAAAGAATCTATTATAAATTTATTGCCGATTATCTAATATCTTAAAAATCCTAATAGGTACTTAAAACCCTTGTTTAAAGATATCTAAGCACTATTTCTTTTATATCTCACAAATCCAAAATTTTAATACCACAAATATTTTGCACATAGTCTTGTAACATAAACATATGCACTTTAAAAAATTTTGAGCTAAAAATTATTAAATTGCCTAAGATATAGTTCAAAATATAACCACTAGTTAAGTAGGGTCACTTATTGCTCTTAGCTTATAAGCACTAACTTCAACTTCCAATATCTCTTTTATTCCAATTTGAATTTTATTAAGCAATATATAAAAAGTGTAGTTAAAAAAGTACTCTTTCCAACCCAAATTATCGATCCTCTAGTGCTCTTTGTATGTATAAGTTATGCTCAAAAGAGTAACAGCAGGTACAATTTCAACACCTTAACTTTGAATGCCTATATCTCTTTTATAAAAAATCCAAATTATACAAATTTTATACCAAAACCATATCCAAGAATCCATACTTGCTGATCCTAGCCTTTGATGTTCAACTCCCTTCAAAAATTAAATTCTAATCTCTTATAAGCCCTCAAGTAGCCTCCTTAAAGCCCATTGGGCATGATTTTTGGCCAATAGGAATAGAGACTTCTATCATCTATCTCCATTCATTCACATGGATGGCCTAACTATACCCTTTCACACTAAAATTTCCTTTCTAATCCTTTTTTTTTTATAAAATTTACATAATATATGTTCTAAATACCAAATAAAATAAGTAAACAAGATCTTAAGGATCACCAATGTCTAATAAAGGTGACTTAAGATATATATATAAAATTTATTATAAGTATAGAATCAATCTCAAAAGTCACTACCAAAAAAAAAAAAAAAAAAAATTGTATAAACCTCAATAATAATCTTTTTATATAGATTCTTTCTAAATTAATAATCTAATCACATCTTGCAACTAATAAAAGTCTACTAATATGGCTCTCATTTAGCTATATAATAAATTATATATTAAATATACATGTACAATTTTTTCACATGGTAGTCAAACTACAACATGACAAGGATCTTTATTATAGCTAAAGAAACTTGTTTCTTAACATATTGTCTTTTGTAATATCCCTATTCATCATTTTGTAGTTACGTCATTTCTTTAGACAATGTTGAGCACTGTATTTAGGTTCTCTATAATATAAGCACAATCCTTCTTAACAATGACAAGTCTTTTTTTATTTAACAAGAGATTTAAAATGTATCACATCAATTTTCATGTCTTTTACTTCCAAATGTAAGTATTGAAAAGGCATTAATATTGCCATTATATTATAATAGCATTGAAGCTTCTTTGTACAATTCTCAGATTGAAGTTCAAAAAGCTAATTGTCACATTTCATAACAAAGTCAATTGCTTGATTCAATGTCTAAAGATTGAATAAATTGAGCATCAATTTCTTTACCTCATATTATAATTTATAGAAAAATTAATTGATGAATGCAGCATCATCCCACTTGATATCAATTGCTAGTTGTTGAAATTGTGAAATATATAAAATCATTGATTGATCGTTTTGTCACAAGATATGGATTTTGTTGATTGTAATATAAATTGCATCATATTCTCTATACATAGATCAAAATTTTGCTAAAAATGATTCCAAATTATTCAATATTAGATCACATCATTCAAAAAAAGATAAAAACCATGATAAAGCAAAATTTGAAAATAGTGTTATAATAAACCTGACTTGTGATCCTTGAGTTGGATAATTTTGAGGTTGAAGTTCAATTACCAATTGTACTTGATTGATGAATCCTAAAGACTTAGATCTTGTGCAATTTAACTTCTCAAGCAAATTAATTTTTGATTTTTTAATGATCAAATGGTGTTCCATTATAAATGAAGTAATATGCCTTAGTAGAGATATTGAAGGAGCTCCAATCATATCTATATCTTCACTTCTTGTTGATCTTGTTGCTTCTTGTGGTAGTACATTGAGTTGATGTATTGCAAACATTAACTCTTTTATTTGCTCTTATATTTGTACCATTCCGCTCTTCATCTCAATAAACTCTGCCATAATAATATAATAGAAAGGAAAGTGTCTACTCTTATTGCAAAAATAAAATACTCAAGAACAAAAGAAAAAAAATTCTAGAAACAATATTAATTTAAAAGTGGATAATCCATAATTTCAAATATATTTATGTTTTATAAAGAAAAAGGAATAATCTATTTTTAATCAAAAAAAGACAAAGCTTTGATATTATATGTGCATTCTTGTCAATTTATCAAGGATATGAATTGAAAGAAGATGCATAAATCAATAAAATCAATGTCAAAAAATATATATATATATATATATATATATATATATATATATATATATATATATATATATATATATATTAAAGAAGAATTTGGAATGACTATTGTCAAAGACTACAAAAATACAAGAACTCTTGAATTAAAATAAAAGTAAGAAAGAAGTTGACAAGAGTGGCAAAAGCTTCACCCTTATCTCTATTTATATTATCTACTTAAGATCTATGTGGCAATGTTCTATAAGACCTCTAATATGTATCCAATTTATAAGATATGTATTAAATTTTTAAGATAAGTTTTAAATATGTGGCACACATATTTAACATGTTCCATAAGCTACCAACATGTGCAACATGTGGCTAAATTGTTGGCCAAGTTTCTAATCTATCAATCACCAATAGATATGTATACAGGTAAAATCGCATCTATGAAGCTTCTAAAAAGCTTTCTTATAAGATATTATCAAATTAACCTACTTTTATCTATTTCTATCTATCCATATTAACTAAATAATTATTTGAATAAATCTTATGTCTGTAATACAATCTTCTATTTGTCTCTTTCTTTGATACATAATAAATTATAAGCTTTGTGAAGATTTATTTTGGTATAGATTTTAGCTTAGCCCAATTTGTTGAAGAGCCTAGATATCAATGGTAAAGGATAATAATTTTTTATTGTCACTTTATTGAGACTATGATAATTGCCACACATCTACAAAGATCCATCTTTTGAATGTCAAATAAAATTCTTTGTTAAATTCTCGTCAATATATTTTTTCAATAATATAAGCTTGTTTTGTGATAAATTATAAATTGAATCAAAAGGTGGTTGTACGCCATCTTGAAGATTAATAGTATAATAATATGCACACTATTTTAATAAGATATTTGCATTCTTTTTTTCAAATACTTCTTAAAAAATCTTTGTATTCTTTTGAAAGAATTGCTGGAATATTTGTTGCTTTAGATATTGGAATTGCATAAACAACAAAAAAAGTGTCTTCTTTTATTACTCTCATAAATATTCTAATTTTAATAAATAAAAGCTTTATAATTTTAGATCTATAAGATGTATGATATTTTTTATTAGATTTAATAATAATAAGTTATATTATTTGAAGGAATTCTATTTTATAAAATATCCAATCTATATAAAGATTATATTTTTTAAGCCAAAAAGTCCTTATAAGCCAATTTTTTTTTTAAAATATTAATTTAGCTTAAAAATTTAGAAAAATTTAAAAAAGTTAAAGATTTAGAATTAGAAGAATAAATCAAAGAATTAATATGACTAATTAGTGAAAATAGTAGTTTGAAAGAAAAAATAATAATAATATATATATATATATATATATATATATATATATATAATAGAGAAGTGGTAGTCACTATTCTTACATGAAAAAGGGGTGGAAATTAAGATTAGTGAGGAAAAGGAGGGAAAGGGAAGAAAAAACATGAATCTCAAAATAATTAGAAATAGAGAAAATTTGCTTAATATAATAAATATTTTTAGATTTATATTTCTATGTGAAAATGGAATAAAAAAGAGTCCTAAACTAAGTCCTTGCAATCTTCTATAAGTGTGAATTTGAAATTTAAAAAAAAAAAAAAAAAAAAATCAAATCAAATCAAGATAAGTCCAACAAGTTCTCGACGGTTGTGGGAGAAAAGGCGGTCATTAAAAAGCCAATCTTGAGAAATGCGATGGATGTGAGCAAGAAGTAAGAAAAAAAAATGCATGCATTAGGTTTGCTAGTAGGAGGTGAGTGAAGGCTTTGCTATAGAACCATTGGCTTGCAATTCAGAGTTATTGTGGCAGTGGAATAGTTTTGTAGAAAGGTAGTAAGTTTGGGTAGAGATTGAATTTGCAACAAATTTGGTCCAAGTAACACGGCTTAAATGGACGGCAACATTTGTATGGTGGATATATTCTAGTTTAAAAGAAAACACATGGTAGTGATGATGGGTGACGATATGTGCAGAGCATAATTGCTTGAGAAATTATAGCATCAGGGTTGGATGCAGAGATACAGCGAGTTGGAGCAGTGAGGAGCATGGTAAGGGTGTTGTGAGCAATATAAACACATCAGGAGGATATTTAGTGCGCACAAGAGCTGAGGGCATGCGATGGATGGTAGTGGCAATGAGTGCATCGGAAGCAGTTGGTAGACCGAATCGATACTCGAGGATTGATATTCCATATTGCGGTGGCTTGGAGACATGGTATTGGAGAATTAGGGTTTGAGAATCAAAACAAGGATAGCAAAGGTGATTGTAGAATTGCTGAGCAGTCTGACGCAAAAAAAGTAGAGAAACGATCAATTAGGTGTAAGGTGTGCGAAAATATTCCGATTGTATTATGCAAGAGCAAAGAGGTTGTAAAGCACATGATGGTGAAAGCAGTGGCAAGGCGCTCTGATGATCTTCAATTGAATGTAATTGAGCTGTGAGGTGAAAGATATTGATACAATTAAGTAGTGAGCAGGCAATAGAGTAGAATCACAACAATTATTTATGATCAGAAAGAATAAACAGAGGTCACTGGGAGAAGACATTCAGAATTAGGAAAAGAATTTAGGAGAAGAGCTTCAAGATCCTTTGGTGAATCAAAAAAAGAGGAAGGATACAAGGCGATCAAGAAGGCCATCAAAAAATTGGAATAGAGACACAACAAACACATTGCCTCTTATATTGAAGGCAATGAGCCTAAGGTCGACTAGATAGCATGAGACCTGTTATTCTTGTGGGTAGTAGTGACTAGGGGTGCATTACTACATGTCAAGCAATACATGTAGAAGGATAGCAAGAGATATTTCAATGATAAGAAGCCAACATCGAACATGGACTTGTATGTGGTGACAAAAATGATTGCAGATATGACTATCTTATGGAATTTGGAAGAGAAAAAGCAAAGAGAGCGCGAGACAAAGGAGTGAGTCAGAGACTAAGATTGGTGAGATGAGGCAGCAATTGGGGCCTAGAATTGTAGGATAGTAGCATGTTTGATAAAGTAAGTAAAATGTAGAAGCTGAATGCAGTAGATCAAATACAACATTAGGCTTTGGTGTACAAGATGCAAACAAATATATTCCAATGGAAAGGCTTTGTTAGATAGAAGAATAGAGGTGTTCGGGATAGAAAATTTTCTCGTATTAGGAAGGATTGGTTGACAAAGAAACTTTTTTTATTTGAAAGCTACATTGATAAATATGGTGTCTATAAATTTAAGAATGTGTAGGACAAAAGAGATGTAGCATTATTTTCATATGTAACTTGGGTTTCAGATTAGAAGATTGTATGATAGCATATTGTAAGGATTGTAAGTAATTCTTGTAAAATGAAATTTTATAAATATTATCCAATTTGATTGTAAAAAATAAATAAATAAATAAAAAAAAAATTGGAAGTAATAGAGGAGAAGTTGTGGCAGTGGAATTTACAGTGGAGGAGGGAGATTGAAGCATTGAATGAGCAACCTAAAGAGTAAAAGAAAAATGTATTAGGATTTCTTTGTGTAGGAAAGATTGATCCAATGGGTTATAAATGCAATGAAGGTGGTGAGATTTTGCTTACATAAAATAGTGCATTTGTTGGGAGAACCTTGGTTTTAGGATTTAAAATTAAAACTCAAGATTAATCGTATTTGTTACTTTTGATTGTCATTTTTTGGCTTTGTGGCAACCGTTGTGGTAGAGGATTAGGATGTTGCAAAGTATTAGAGGGCATTGGTTGTGAAGTTAGAATTGTGAAAGAATGAGTATGGCAAAAGGTGTGTTTTCAGACCGATCTCGGGCAATCAAATAGAATATCTTGTAATCTTTTCTATCAAACTATTTCTAGTAGAAGATTGGAGTTGGAATTTGTGTAGGACTTGTGAGTGAAAAGACTAATTTGCATGGATGTGCAGATTATTGAAGGTACGTTCTTACTAATTGTTTGAACAAACAAAAATTCCAGCTTTTTGTAATGTATTTATTATCATTGCTTATACAGTGGATAATTCTTTAGTCAAGTATCAAATTGGAATGGTAGGATGATTTCTTGAGTTCTATTTTGGTGCTTGGTGATGGTCAATCCCACGTGAAGCTTGTCTATATAATAATAGAAAGAAAAAGATATGGAGGTAATACTCTAGCTTGACTTGGATATTATTTTTTATTATTTACTCTTTTTGTCGGAGAGATTGTAAACCAAAGCGGACTTGTAGGTTTTTGTTTAATCTCCTTATTAAATTTTTTATGTAAGTAAGTGGAAATAAAAAATAGAAGGAAGGGTTGTTTGCAATGTATAGAGAATGGTGTGAGGCTCATTAGAAGCAACTAGATAAACACTCGAATCTAATCAAAGAAACCAGAGTTGATCCTAGCTAGAGACAACATCAAAAAATAAGGCTTGAAATAAAGTTTGAAAAGACAAGATGAAGCCAGAAGAATTTTAGCAGAAACCAATAGGACATTAGAAAAGAAAGACGACATAGAGTTTCAAGAGGTGGTCACTACAATGACAACTAAATTTGAAGTAGTGATTAAAGGCGGTAATCAAGGACAAGGAGGTGAAGAACTATCTTTGGAAAGATCTTGTAGAAGATTAGAATTAGATTTCTTTTCAATCTTTGAGGTAGTAGATAATGAACAATCTTTAAAAAAATTAGTTGATATGAAACCTATGATAGGGACAGTTCTTCAAGAGATGGCTCAAAGACCACCAATTGACCCATTGGTGATGTCACGTGGCTTATCCATTGTGGTGCCAAGAGACTTAGCTACAACAAACATTCTTGCATACCTACTAAAGTTTTATGGCACAAAAGATGAAGATCCATCTTTACACATAGAGTGGTACATCAAAATTTTAACCACTTTATTAATCACTAATCCAAGTTACTATTTGGTCTGATTTTCTACTATGTTATACGGAGAGGCATACAAATGGTACCATAATCACTTAAACGAGTATTATGTAGAACGGCCACAATTATAAGGGAAGTTTTTAAATCACTTCTAATCAGAGGTAGGACATAGTACAATATTGAAGGCAGTATCAGCAATGAAGCAAGGACAAGAGGAAGATATATCCTCTTATATACAAAGATTTGAGCTGATTTGCACCCAATTTGTAGGAAATATGCTCAATAATGACACCTTGAAGCAATTCTTTAATCAAAGATTTTTTCAAGGATCTATAATTAAAAGTATATTCAAATGAAATCCTAAGACTTTAGAAAAAGCCAAGTGAGCGATAAGGGAAGTAGATGCCATAGAAAAAAGTTATAAGGGGCTATAGAGGAGGGAAGATGAGGCAATTCCATAATTTTTTTCTATTAGGCCGCATATTGTAGAATTGAAAGAAGGTCAGCAAGGTTCTAATTCCAACCTTTTGATAGCCAAATCAAGCTAGTCACCTATGCCACTAGTGACAGAAGAACCAATACCTTTATCAGCCTTACCTGCTCCAAACTTAGAATAGAAGGTGGAGGACATGGAAAAGAAGATACATGCAAATTAGAAAGAATTTCAAGAAGCCATTTTGAAGCAGATGCAGACCTTGACTGAACAAATGGCATATGTGGCAAGGAAGAAAGATCCTAATCTACCACCACCTTAGATAGAATCCAGAAGCCACACTTCAGGAATGTGGTATACAAATTACAGGCAAAGTAGCCATTCTTCTTAGTTTTGTAGAACTAGATCGTGGTCGGTTATTCGTAGGCAGGATTATCAGAGTTTTCAAAAAACTCCTATGTATCGCAGACAACTGAATGCAAATTTTAGATAAGGTGGTTATCAAAGTGGACCACAAGGACTAAGAAGAAATAGACCACAAAAAAAATACTATCAATTTTGTACAAGGTGATACATGCCTAAATAGTATTGGTCAGAGGGCCAACAGTTTGGATGTAGTAATTGCAGGCAAAACCATGCTTTAGATGAATGTAGGCAATCTGATAAGATTATATTGTTACCAAATCCTATAATAAATCGTCAGCAATAGGATCAAGAGAATATAAGAGGTCAATGGAGACCATGGAAGAATCAAAGAGAGATGAGACTACCAAATCTCTATTATAATTACAAGGAGTCTAGACAAACACATCAATCATGTATGGAATTGCAGTCTCAAAGAGGATATACACCTTTGAACTAGAATAAACAAGTGGAGTAAGAATAAGATAGTAAAATAATAGAACTAAATCAAAAACCGGTATTATGCTGTATTTACATACAGTATGTAAAAATATTATATGTTTTTTTATTTTTGTTGTCTACATGTGGATGTGAACCTTAAAAAACAAGCAATATGGATGAAATGGAAGGCTTGTAGAGGAAGTTGATGAAAGCTCAAGTTTCTTGATAAAGTTACTAAAAGCTTTTTGCAGAAGTTATACAGATTCATATAAAGAGGGCAAATGCAACCTTGCTATGGAATTGAACTATTAGTTTCATGCATGTTATCTTATTGCTGGTAGCATGGACTCACAGGAACTAGAGAATTTAGAATTTTTCTTATCAGATGAATCGATTTAATTAATATAGCTATCAACATCTCAAAGATATGTATTAGATGAAGGAGGGCCTTTTAACTGTCGCATCAGACCTTATTTGGATCCAAATCCTTGGTAACGTTCATTATCAAGTCTACAATTGGAGTCAAGAGTTTTGGTGATTATATTCGAGGTAGATTCTATACTTTCCATAAAAGACCAACTAATGATTGAGGGATGTTTTGAAAATAACAATGAGAGTCAGATGGTGACCTATATTTCTAATGAGCTTAGTCATTATCTTTGGCTTCAAGGCCCCTCAACCACTTGACTAGAGAATGGCGGGCAATCTTTATTACTTCATTGTTTCATTGAATTTTTGAGTTTTTACATATGTGAATATTAGAGGCTATTTTAGAAGATATTTTAAGGAAAGGATTTGTTTTAGCCACTTAATTAGTGAATTAGAATGGCTATTTATTTTATTCCTATCTTATTTTTATCTTAGAGTGATTCTTTTGTAATTGGAAGAAAGGTAAAGGCTGTTTTACCTTTCTTGTTGACTTTGAGGTAGTGTGGTTTCTTCTAAGGGATAAGAGAGAAGAGTATAGAAAAAATAAGGCCTATCCAATAGGATTTTGGCTGCCCATGTGGGCGTAGCATGGGCTGATGTGGAGGGAAAGAGGAGGATGCTCCTCTTGTTAGAACCAATTTTTCAGTTTGAAGTATGTGAGTTTTGGAGGAAGATAGCTCTAAGTGTACTAAAGCTTTTATAATGAAATTTAAAGTATGTGTTTTTCAAGTTGTGGTGATTTTAGAATCTAATCACTTGCTTGTTTTGGAGTCGTGAGTGAAAGGTTATGCTTGTTTTAGTGGAGTGATGTCTGTTACTATCGAGAAGTGAAGGTAGAAACTTTGGGCTGTTATTGTAAGTTTGATTTCAATTCTTTCTTAGTAAAATTTATAGAAAGTGTAGAAAATTGTGTTAGCTTTCTATCAAGCTATTTCTTAAAGCATTTAGAATTGAAAAGAAAGAATTGTGAGCTTGAGAGTGGAAAAAGGTCTGCTGCCACGTGATAAAGAGGGATTGAGACTTTGATCAACTACTCGACATGGAAAATCTCTTCAATCTTTTTGGTATTTTAAATGCTTATAGTAGCTTATATAAGCTTTCCATAAAAACAAAAACCAACATATTTGGAGCTTCTATGAGAATTTTATGAGCTATGAAGTGACAAGAGGGCAAACTGTTACCAAAGTTTGAGGGTTTATTGGATATTTTTAGTACCTACTTCAATTAGCCATAACTTTTAAATAATAAGACTTCTATTTGTAAAACTTTGACAGATTTTACAATGTATTATTAGCTTTCTATAAACTATATGCACGCTTGATTTGACATTTGGATGAATTTTTAGTATTTTATTTAGTTTCAATTAATTGTGTAACTTATATTCTTCATATGTGGTTGTATTTTGAGGTATACTTGAGTATATATATACTCTATTTATAAATATTATATAAGTATATATACTTATATTTATATTAAGTATTTATATAATTATTTTATAAATATTATATAAATTATTTATATAAATATTTGTATAAATCTATACATATATAATATATAGGATTATACTTTATATTTGTATAAGTTTTGTACAAATATAATATATAGTATCATATAGAAGCTCGAATAAGTATTATACAAGTACAAAAGATACTTGTATGACTTCCTCTCATATTTCTTGCTAATTCTAGTAGCAGCTAGGAATCCAGTGTTTTTCCAAGGTAGATTCTCTCTACCCAACACTGGGTCCTTTGAATACATAAGATGTTCAAGTAGCAGAAGGAACGAGATTACAAAGCTATGTTCCATCCCAAACATTGACAATGGTCATAGAGGAGGAATTTCTAACTACAAATCTAGTTACTTATAAGGTGAGAAAGGAAAGACAAGGTATAAATCCTCAAGTCTCATCACTAGCAATGATGACACGTGTAAAGGTAGTTCTAGAACCTCCTGTTTTGTAGTTAGAGAGTAGCTTGTCTAAAGATCCTCCACGTTTTTTAGATTTGGACAAAATAAATAAAGAAGCTACCAAAAAGATCACAAAATTGGGTGGTGAGCCATTGCATTGGGAACCAATTGATACGAAGATGCCTTTGGAGGGAGGGAGAGAAAAGAAAGAAGATATGGGAAAAGATAAATAGAAAGGATCAGATATATCTCTAGAAGAATTTAGATCATTAAAGCGCAATCAAAGGGGGTCAAAATTGATGATATATGACCTATGGAAGGATTTGAAAAAATATAAGGCAGATATTATAATTGCACAACTTTTAGAAATATCTCTAATAGTAAAAAAATTATTGAAAGAGGGATTATTTGTGATAAAAAAGAAGAAAAGAATGAACAAGAAGACTATAGTATAAATACAATCTATTGAAAGGTTGTTTGATGTGAAGGCAATGGAGATAGAAGTAATGATTGTTGACTAGATCATATCCAATGCATTGGTGGATGTAGGGAGTGGTTCAAATATCATGCCTCTACAAACAATAGAGAAGCTTGGATTGAGTTTGATTGAGCCTTCACCATTTGTGATAAACATAATTAACCAAAGTTTAACAAAGCCAATAGGTCAAATTTAGCATTACAGGATGGTTACAAGAGGAGAACAATATATGTTGACCTTTCAAGTGATTTGTATGCATACAACTAAGGAATCATTCCTATTATTATTGGATTATTTGTAGTTGAGAATGGCTAATGCTATAGTGAATTGGAAAAGAGAGGGACCTACAATTATTTATGGACCTGGTGAAAATCATACTTGAATATCCATTAGACCTATTATTACAATAGATATCCACCAAAAATTATTAGAGGATGATAAAGTCAAATTCTCTAAAGCAAAGAAGGGCGAGTAATAAGTAGAGGAGGTGTTGACAAGCAATATTACTTTAAATCTGAAGATATGAGGATTAGAATGTTTAGGCCTTAATTTTTATAATTAAAAGGATATTAGTGAATATGAGGCTTGGCTATGAATACACCTAGATTCAACGGTTGATGAAGAAGAATGGATAAATTTTATGAAGGGGGTTGAGGATGAAAATAGATTAGCACTTATCCTCAAAGTAGAAAATAGAGTGTATTCAATAGAGGTGGAAGAATCCGAAGGGTTAGAAGTACTCAAAGAAAATGAGCCTCTAGAAGGGATGTTGCATTTTAAAACAACTTTTGTAGGAATTACAATGAGAGAAGACGTGGCCAACTATTCAAATGTGCTCTTAAATTGCTATCACAACAATCTTGAGTAGTTACACATGGTAAAAAAAGATTGGAAGTTTGTAGCTATACAGATGGAAGGAGAAGAGCTAAAACAAATATAAATGGAAAGTCAATTGAGTGGCAAGGAAATAAGTGCATATAGTGAATTGGTGTAGGAATATTGAGATGTTTTTGTATAGTTGTATAAAGAATTGAGAGGCATATTGTCAAATATTGTAGCATCATATTTTCCTATTATCCGATACAATATCAATTAGAAAAAAAGAGAGAAGAATGAATCCACAACTTCAGTTGGTAGTGAAGGCAGAGTTGGAGTGATTGTTATAAGTAGGATTCATAAAACAGTGGAGATCAATATTGAGTATCACTGATGGTGCTAGTAAAGAAGAAGAATAGTAAACTATATGTTGTCGTGTTGTGGTTTGGCTACCATGTGAAAAAATTATATATATATATATATTTAATATATAATTTATTATATAATTAAATAAAAGCTATAATAGTAGGTTTTATTGATTATAGGATGTGATTAGATTGCTAGTTTAAAAAAGATCTATTAAAAGGATTATTATTAAAATTTATATAATCTTATTTTTTCTTTTGATAATAATTTTGAGGTTGATTTATATTGATAGTAACTTTTATATATCTTAAGTCACATTTGTTAGACATTGATGATCCTTAAGATCTTATTTATTTCTTTTATTTAGTATTGAGAACACATATCATATAAATCTTATAAGAAAAAAGATTAGAAAGGGATTTTTAGTGTAAAAGGGGATAGTTAGGCCATCTATGTGGATGAATGGAGATGGATGATAGAAGTTTCTATTCCTATTGGCCAAAAATCATGCTTAATGGGCTTCAAGGAGGCTGCCAGAGGATTTATTAGGGATTAGGGTTTGTTTTTAGAGAGAAGTCGAATATAAGAGGCTAAGGTCAACAGGTTTGGATTTTTGGATATGGTTTTGGTGCAAATCTTGCATGATTTGGACTTTTTATGGAGGAGATATAGGCACTTAAAATTAGGGTGTTGAAATTGTATCCACTATCACACTTTTAGGCATAATTTGCATGTACAAAGAGCAATAGAGGATTAGCGATTAGAATTAGAAAGAACACTATCTCAATTATATTTTTTTATATATGGCTTGATAAAATCCAAGCCAAAATGATGGAGATATTAGAAATTGAAGTTAATACTTGTAAGTTAAAGGTAGTAAGTGACCCCTCATAACTAGTGGTTATATTTTGAGTTAAATCTTAGGCAATTTGATAGATTTTTGGCTCAAAATTTTTAAAATTATATATATTTACGTTATTAGACTATATGCAAAAAATTTATGGCATTAAGATTTTGGATTTGTAAGATATAAGGAAAATAGTGCTCACGTGTCCCTGAGCTAGGGTTTTAAGTACCTATTAGGATTTTTGAGATGTTGGACGATCAAAAATAAATTTATAGTTTATTCTTTTTTGTGGTGAAACTTAAGAATATTATCTACACTTTGAAGAAAATTTTATAAAAACTAAATAGTTGGATTAAGAATTATTGGACTCTAAATATCAAGAAGAAATAAGTTCTCACGAGTGAATGAAGTTTTGAAAGGTTTTTGTGGCAATTTGAACCTTTTTATACAAACCTACTTAAAAATACAAAGGTTTACCAATAAAAATTATCTTTTGTGATATCATTGTATTATTTGTCTTTTTTATTAAGGACAAATCACTTTTTAGATTCTTGCCAATATTTTTCAAATAAATTCTCTACAACCAGATATCCAATGTATTCCTAGATAGAAAATCATACCACACGACAACATATGCATGGATTACTGGAAACTAAATGCAAGGACCTAAAATGATGACTTTCTTTTATCCTTCATAAATAATATCTTGAAAAAAATAGGTGGACATGAGCATTATACTTTCATGGATGATTACTCGTGGTACAATCAAGTATCTATTACATCAGATAATAGGCATAAGATAACATTTATGATCCTATCAAGAACTATTGTGTGATATGTGATGCTATTTGGGTTATGTAATGCACCAACAACTTTCCAACAATTGGTGATATATAAATTTTCAGATTTGTTGTATAAATTCATAATTGTATTCATCAATGATTTTAATATACAATTACAAATTGAAGACCATCTGATGAAGGTGAAAGAAGCATTGGAGAGATGTAGGAAGGTGGGAATGGCCTTAAATCTAGAAAAGACATATTTAGTCATACACCAAGGTGTATTATTAGGCTATATGGTGAATAAAAGTGGTAGAAAATCCGAATAAAAAAAAATTAAGGTCATCAATATCATTAAAGCTCTAAGTAATATGAAAGAAGTGGAACGGTTGTTGAGACATGTAGGATGGTATCGAAAACTAATTCCAAATTATGCAATAGTTATACAACTCATAACTTCACTACAGCAGAAGAACATCAAGTTCGTTTAGACTAATAATTGTCAAAAGGTATTAGAGATATTGAAGATAAGACTAAATTTGTATCCGATATTAAGACCTCTACAGTGGAAACTATCCTTCCATGTGTATTGTGATACAAGTGTGGTGGCAATAGACAATATTCTTTGCCAAAAGATTCAAGAAAATGAAAAGAACAGGGATTATTCTATTGCATATATAAGCAAATAGCTTAATACAACCAAGAAGAATTATTCAACAACTAAAAGGAAATATTTAGCTATAGTATTTTCAATCAAAAAGTTTTTTCATTATTTATTAAGTAACAAGATAGTATTCTTTGTAGACTACATGGTAATTAAGTATTTGGTCAAAAAATTGGAGTTGAGTGAGAGGTTAGCACGGTGGATGTTATTATTACAAGAGTTTGATTATATATTGGAGTACAAACTAGGCTTGATTCACTAGCAAGCAGATCACTTATCAAGGTTGCCAAAGAATATAGACACCAATCAAATTGACGATGGGCTTGTTGATGAGAATTTTTTTGTAGTGATAGCAAAGTCTACCTGGTATGCCAATATCATTGAATTTTTGACCACCCAACAGTTATCCTCTGAATTATCTAAGAAAAAAAAAAAAAAAGATTAGAATCAATAGCAAACACTTTGTGGTAGTGGAACATAGGTTGTATAGGAGAAGAATTGATGGTATCTTATAAAGGTGTATTATGAAAGAAGAAATTCCAAAAATCTTATCATGGCGTCACAACAGTGCATATGATGTCATGTTGTAACACATTTATATAGTGAAAAATATGAATAAGGATAAATTCTACTTAATATTTAGTTATCTTGGTTTATTGGAAACTTAAGATACTTAAAAAAAGATTTATGAAAGCTTCTTACATTAATTCTTGTTTTAATAGCTAATAGATAAAAGTTAGTTATTAAAATTTTCTTCTAAGTTGTAGAAATCGATTCACGTTAATAAAAAGCCTCAAGTTAATAAAAATAATTTAAGAAAAATACAAAGTTCATATGGTAGATACCAAGGTTGAATTGAGGATAAGATTAAATTTAAAAATCCTTAAAATAAGTTGGATTAATACACAGGGGATGAGTGGGTATAAGACAAGGTTGAAATCAGACCTCTAGCCACAAAAACAACCACTGAAGGCAAGGATTTAGGACATTTAGAGATCGGCAAGTTGGATTTAGAAGAAGATTTTGAGTTGATTCCAAAGATAAAAAGTTTTCTTTTATAAGATTTGTGAAGACAGAGCAACGGTTATTCAAAATTAGGGTTTGTATTGATGATTTGGATTTTATATGATAAAGTTAGGGCTAGCACTTTTGATTGCTTTGTGCAATGGATGTAACATCTATAGTTGCAAATTTGAGAGTGCCTGGTTGATTAAATGAGTTAAGAGTATAAAATTTTTTATAACAATCTAATAGTGCGGCTGGGAGATATTTGCCCATTAGTGCAAGGAAATATTGGAAGTTGGCAGTTTGAAGTTATTTAGGGATTTTATAATATCTAGAGATCTATCAGTCAAAACAAGGTGAAAATTGGCACAATGTTAAAAAATGCAAAGACTAAGCTATACACCAAGTTTGAGGTAGAATTAATAGTTGGAGAAGGAGAAGTTATTGCTGATATATCTACATCAACCTTCGAGTAAGAGGCCAAGAAATACTAGTGCGGAATTTTGGTATTATCTTACAATTTGTAAGTTGGTTTGGGCTGAAATTTTTTAAGCATATAGATGACTTATAGTGGTGTTTGTATAAAAAATTTTGTATCAAGTAAATGATTAGATTAAGAGTTATAGCTTGCTAAAACTCACTAACTAGGATAAGACTCGTGAAGAAAATCTAAGTTGCCTTATTGTGAAGGTAACAAGGCAATTAGAATTATGTGCGGTTGAGATTACTAAAAAGAGTATTTTTGAGCACTTTATATCAGATTTAAACACTTTTGTATTAAAATTTGGATTGTATTCTTCTTATATGGAGTGAAACCTATTAGGATTTCTTGCATTTTTATAAATACAACCTTATAGTCCACAGCCAAGTCCTTGGTGCATTCCCAAACCAAACAATATGTAACACAACATAAGTATTGAACCCAACGTAAAAGTTTGGGATAGAAGGTTGGAGTTTATTTTGCTTATTTGGAATTAATGGCACAAGAGAGCAAGAAGGTGAATTTTGGAGTTATTCATGGAACTTTGGATGGTACGTCAAGTGGATCTTCAAGTGGAGCGTCAAGTGGATTTTCTTCTAGTAGACAAGATATGTACCTAGATCTGAACATTGCAAATATGTTTCAAGCTTTTACATTATTTATACAACAGAAATAGGGTAAGGATCACAAGGAGGCTTTGGCAATCAAAGCATTGCAAGCACTGGTTAACAAGGTCGACTAGTTTGATGGAAAAGACATCTCTAAATACTTAAGATGTTATATGCAAGAAATGGAATTGAATCAAGTCTCTGAAAGGGACATGATTTTATTATTTGAACTTGCTACAATGTTGGAGATAAGAGAACATGTAAAATCAATTATAGAGCAATTTGGAAGCTTTTGGAAGAGATTCTCTCATGCGTTGATAGATGAGTATTTTTTAGAAGACTTTCATCGGCTCACTTAGAAATTTTTTTTGAAATGGATTGAACGTCTTAACAAGAAATTGCAAGCTACTGAATTATTAAAGAAGTTTAAGAGATACTATTCTTGGTTATCGAAAGTAGAAAAGGTAACCTTGGGACCAAATAAGTTTGAGTTATTTCTTCAAGAAACAGATGGAAAATTGTAAGAAAGGTTGGAGATTCTTTTTGAAGATAAAGAAGAGGATGAAGGATTGACAAAAAAATGGAAAGAAGTCAAAGATGCAGTGAAATTGCTTGCAAAAAGGGAAAAGAGGAAGGACAAGGTTATTATCGAAAGAATTGTGCAGGTACCTAAAACTCAAGTGCCCACTTCACGATCAATGGTACCTATTGTTCAACCTTCAACAACTACATCAAAGAAAGAAGATGTGGAGATTGAAGGATTTATACGCGGCATGCGGGATCTTCAAATTAAATTTATAAGGCTTGAGGAGAAGACTTCTGCAATGAATCCAAAATCTACTTTTAAGCAAGGATATGTATAAAGATGCATCTAGTGTGATGATGATTTCCATTCTTGAAAGAATTGTAATGAGTTCAATAAAATGGCCCAACAAAGTATTATTTTTTGAAAAGATATTAAAGGTGGCATTAAAAGATATTGGTGATTTTCTTCAAACCAACTTTGGTAAGGGAGGTATGAAAGTATTGATTAAAGATTATTTGACAGCAAATGTCAGAGATGCAAAATATAGACTAGAAGTCTAAACAAGAAGTTTAAGAAGAATTGGCAAGAACTAGATTAATCAGATGAATACAAGAAACAACACCAGAGAGGTGAGTCAGAGCTCCAAAAGATGTATTGTCGAGATTGAAGAACTCTTCAGCCTTGATTCCAATATATACTCCTACTTAGGAAGCTTCTCAAGCAATTTCTTCCAACTAGGGAGCTTCTCAAGCAACTTCTACCAACTAGAAAGCTCCTCAAGCAACTTCTACCAACTAGGAAGCTTCTCAAGCAACTTCTATCTACTTGGAAGATACTAGAAGGTTTTGGGTGGTTCTAGAGAGTTCTAAGAATCTTCCAAAATATTTTAAAAGGTTTTGACAAGTATGTCCTTGACATCACCTCTTCTTTTGGCTTCAAGGTTTCCAAGAAGTCATTTGAGACGTCTGCTCATAAACGTAGAAAATCAAAGATTTGGCACATAGTCTCTGTAATATATTCCAGTTGTCGTTTATGAGGCAGATGATTCATAGGTCCTTGTAGCCATTGGTAATGATCAACACCTTCTACTTGAGACCATGCCTGAACTTTTGTGTCTTTATTGTGGAAGCGGCCTGAAAATATTGTTTCGCCACTCCCTTTATGAGCTGGTTCAGCTTCAAAGACAATCACGAGTGACTTGCTACTTGGTATTCTTCAACATCTTCTTGGTTCTTCCAATTCTTCATCTCAAGGTCAACGCCATGAGCTACTTGGTTGAGATGGCATCACTAGTGTAGTATCTTCATTCCCACTAGTCATATCTAAATACTCTCTAAGATTTTATATCTTAAAAATACAAGAAAACAAAACGTAATAAGTTATATTTTGATAAGATTTGGATCCTGCTTATACATTCTTTTGGAGAAGCCTTCATCTTCATGTTTTATCAGTGGCCAACTTTTGGTTTATTAGGATATCGTTGATGAAATTCTTATATCTTTTGTGGCATATTTGTTACATTTTCTACTGGCTTCCAAGTCCGCTCGTTTACATCATAGCCACACCATTGAATTAAATATTCAAACTTCTCCCATCTCTGTCATAAATCAAGGACTTGTTCTACCTCATTTTTCTACATGGTCCTCGATTTCAACACAAGGTGGTGGTGGCTATATCCGTCCTGATAAAGTTAATTTGCTATAAGCTTCTAGAAGAGAAACATTAAAGACTAGATGTACCTTTATGGATGTGAGTAGTTTCAATTGATAAGCTACTGGATTGATTTGCTCCTGAATGCATAATGGTTCCAACCTCCTATAATCCAACTTATCGCAAGGTCGAGTGGTCTTGATGTTTTGTCGCAAGAACCAAATCTTATTTTTAATTTAAAAAGCAGGGAAATCCTTTCAAAATTTGTCTGCAGAAGCTTTATACGAGTCTTGAGCTACTTGTAACTAAAGCTTCAAGGTGGTCTAGATCTTTGTTAAATGCTTTGTAAGATCTTCAGCTGCTGAATTTTTATCTTTGGATTTACTCAATAAATGGAATTTTGGATGATATCCATAATTTGTAAAGAAAGATATTTGTTGCATTGAAACATAGACCGAATTGTTGTACGCAAATTCCACCAATGGTAGATATGTAGTCCAATTGTCTTGTTGATAGTTGATTGCACATCGTAGATATTGGTCTAAGACTTAGTTGACTTGCTCTGTTTTGACCATCAGTTTGAGGATGGAAGGCAAAAGAGAGCTTGATATCTACCTTCAATATGTCAAAAAGTGACCTCCAAAATTTTGATATAAATTGAGGCCCTCGATCCAAAATAATGTCATTTGATAAACTATGATATCGATATATATATTGTCAATAAACAATCTTGTTATTTCTTCTCCAGAAGTTGTCTTTCTGCATGGAACAAAATGTGTCATCTTTGTAAACCGATCTACCACCACGTAGATAGTATCAAATGTTGCAGAAGGTGGTAAATCTGTAATTAAGTCCATAGATACTGAAGACTACAGTCGCTTTAGAATTGGTAGAGGTTGTAAAAGCCCGTAAGGGTGATGTTGAGGATTCTTTGATCTTGAACAAAGGTCACATGATAGCACAAAGTTCTTCACTACCTTCCATATTTGAAGCCACCAAAAGTCTTGGAAAATAAGCTCCATTATTTTGTTGAATCCGAAGTGACCTGCGGCCGGGAAGTCATATTGAGATTGAAGAATACGAAGTTGAATTGGTCCTTCTCGAATGTATGGTTGATCTTCAAAATATAATAATCCATCCTTAATCTTGAACTTGTCTTTATTAAAGCGTTGCTTTACATCTAAGAGTAATGAGTCCACAGTTGATGCTCTATGGACTTGTTCTAAAAAATCAGCATCAATTGGTATGATCATGGAGGTGGTGCGGAGGCAAAACCGTTCTAATTGTAGCAAAGTTGTACATAACTAATCAAATGCTGCATCTCCAGCCTTGGGTGCTAGATATGATTTCCTTAATAATGCATCTGATAATCCTTGTTGCCTTCGTAGCCAATACATGATGATGAAGTCAAATCGGGATTATGACACGTTCCAATGAGCTTAGCGCTCATTCAAAACTCAACCTGTTGTGAAATATTTCAAATTCTTGTAATTTGTATATACAATCACTAGATGTGCAACACCCTCTAATAAACGATGTCACTCTTAGAAAGAATCAACTATTGCAAGTAGCTCCTTATTGTAAATTTCATAATTGATTTCTGTTGCCAAAAACTTCTTTGAGTAGAATGCAACATGGTGAAGTTTATCATCTTTCTCCATCTGTAATAATACAGCTCCTAGCGCAAAGTCAGAAGCATTTATTTTCAAATAGAAGGCCTTTGTAAAGTCGAGATGTACCAAGATAGGAGCTGTCGTAAACGCCGACTTCAACTCTTAAAAAACCTCTTATGCTCAAGTACTCCACTCGAGCTTATCCTTTGATATCAATCGTATTAATGGGGCTGCAATTTGTGAATAGCTCTTGATGAAAATGCAATAGAAGTTGGCAAACCCAAGAAAACATTACATGTCCTGTATCATCTTTGGTACTGCCCAATCCATTATTACTTAAACCTTCTTTTGATCCATCAACAGTCCTTTATTTGAAATGATATAACTAAAAAATTCCACCTTGGATTGATGGAACACGCATTTTTTTAATTTGGCATATAACCCCGCATCCCAAAGTTTTTATAACACCAACTTTATATGTCTTTCATATTCTTGAATATTCTTAGAATAGATCAAAATGTCATCAAGGTAACAAACAACAAATTTGTCTAAATATTCTTGAAAAACATCATTCATCAAATATTGAAATATAGCTGGTGCATTGGTCAATCTCAAAGATATGACATTATATTCAAAATGTCCATATTTCATCCAAAATGCTGTCTTCTATTCATCTCGTCCCTTTACTCGTACAAGATTATAAGTCCCACCTAGATCTATCTTGGTATATATTTTGGCTTCACCAAGTTGCTCCAAGAATCCGGATATTAGTGGCAATGGATATTGATTTTTCATGGTGATCTTATTCAAGCCTCGATAATCCACGCACATTCATAATGAGCCATTTTTCTTTTTCACAAAGAAAATAGGTGCACATGTTGGAGATTTAGAATACCAAATAAAATTCTTCGCAAGATTCTCTTCAATGTAATCTTTCAATGCTGAGAATTTGTCTTATAATAAATTATAGATTGGGCCAAATAGTGATTGTGCTCTCTCTTGGAGATCTATAGCACAATTGTACGGTCGATGCTCTGGTAGCATGTCAACATTTTTGTTCTCAAAGACATGTTTGAATTCTTTATGCTGCTCCGGAATAACCAAAGTCGGAGTTGCATCTTGAGCTGGCATTGCAAAGATGACAAGAGATGTATTATGCTTGGCTTCCTTCATGAAGGTCCTCACACCTATGAATAAGAATTTTTTTCTAGACATTATCTGGGCAGGTTCCACCATTAAGGATTTTGTTGGAAATGTTACTTTCCGCAACTTCTAATCTATCAATGGATTATATTTACCAAGCCAAGATAGTCTCAAAATGAATGAACATGAAGAAATCTTGATAATATTAAACACAATGCTACTTTCATGATTTTTAAGATGTACCTTCAACGGTTTAGTTTCACGAGTAATATCTCGAGAAGTCAAAGGTTAGCCATCTATGACTTCTACATAGACAGGTTTTGGTTTCTTCACAAGAGGAAATTTGTAAAGCTTGGCAAATTCTTCATCTAAAAAGCAAATAAATGTTCTTGAGTCTAATAGAGCATCGGTTTGCAATTTTTGATTACTAAAAAATAAAGGTACTGTAAAGCAATGAGAAGATTGAGTTGACAGAAAAGAACCTTGATTAATTTGGGGTGTTGAGATGTCCAACCACACGGTTCCTATTGTGGCTGGGCGTCTTTGTTTTCCTACACGCTTGTATTCCTGAGTCTTGTTGTTTGAGGCATCTGTTTTCTAGAACAATTTCCAGCTTTATGGCCTACCTCTCCACAGTATAAGCACAAGTTTTGCTCAAATCGTCGCTTCTTTTCTTCAATTGTGAGGGGCTTGGAACGTACCATATTGATTTGCATGTCTTTTGTTTCAGATTGAGCTTCTACACTCATGATAGGAGCAGCCAAATAGAACTAGTTTCCTTATGGATACCGTGTAGCTCTAGAATAATGGTCTTGACGTCATTGAAAAAGCCAATTGTTACACTTCACCGCTTGGCTCATTGCTTTGTTGAGTGTTTGAGGGTCGGATAGAAATAACAATAAATCCTTCATGTCATCTATGAGTTCTCAATAAAATTGATTTACCAATGCTTCTTCTCCCCATTTGATATCACAAGCAAGTTGTCTGAAGTCCGATATATAAATAGATACAGAGCTTGATTTTTAATGCAGAGAATGAATCTTGGTGGTTGTCTACCAAGCCTTATGATGCTCTCCAAATGCCTCCTCGAATGCTCCTAGAAAGGTCTCAAAATTACTCAAGATGGAAGACTTTTTTTCAAATAAGGGGGCAAATTAAGACAAAGCTTATCGAGTAAGCAATGTTCCCACTAATCCAACTTGCAATTCCTTGGTTGAATAGTGTTCCGGTTGTAAGAATGTTACCAATCAAACTTAGTTTACAAAACCATGAAATTTTGATCGGGTACCATCAAACTTCTGTGGGAGACTGACTTGAGGCTCTTTGTACTATGATGTAATCAAATTCTCATGTTAAGATGTAGATGGTAGTACTTCACTAGCTAGAGGTGGTTGTACTATAGTCTGAGCCACTCCCATTCTTGTAGCTCCAAGTAGCTTAGCAAAATTTCCTTCAATTTCAGTAATTCTAACCACTAGAAGCTTCTCAAGCAACTTCTATTTACTTGAAAGATACTAGAAGGTTCTGGGCAATTTTAGAGAGTTCTAGGAACCTTGTAGAATGTTTTAGAAGGTTCTAACAAGTATATCCTTGATAGCAAATGGGATTACAGTAATGAAAATTGCAAGTTATGATATTAGAATAGATGACAATGACAAGCAAGAATTTTCTGGAAATATTGAACTAAGTGGAGTTTGGTCTTCTACGATTTTTACAATGTATAAGAAGAAGATGCTACAAGAAGCTTTATTGAGGATTGCTGCAATAATTTGTCGAACTATGGATTGAAAGGATCCTATGAAAGCTTTATCAGTACATGCCTATATTGCTAAGAATTAACATGAAGCTTTGATAGAAGAAAAGAGAAGACAAGATTCCAATGACACAAGAAAAAAAAACTCTTTTATAAGGCAGACTCAAGGAGAAAAGGCTAATGAGATGGCTTCACAAGAATTACCAATAAAAGATACTTCAATATCTTTAAAGGAAAAATCAAAGGACCTAGAAGAAAAAGGTAAGTCAATAGCTTACAAACTTCTCTTTGATATTAAAGCAGTAACAAATTTAAAGAGGATGCTTAAAGAATATGTTCTGAATGCTAAAGTCAAATTTATATTGAAAGAAATATTGGATATTGCAAAGAAAGAATTCCATGATGTCATTATTGATAGTATTAAGTAAAAGAGGCAATTAATGGATGAAGTTGGATCAAATCATGCTATTGATGCATATATATGTGAGGATGAAGAAGATGAAATTGGTAATTGTTGCAAATAATCAACAAATAGAGAAAGGAGTTATAATCAAAAACCATATTTTGATGATTCAAGTGATAAGGAGAAAGAAATTTTGAGTCATTATACTCAAAATCATTGGGCTAGAGTAACTGTAGAGGTATTAATAAAGATTGGAGATATGGATGAGCCAATTGTTGCCTTGATTGATCATGGTTCAAAAATAAATCTTATGTCTAAGGATCTTTACAAGAAACAAAAGTAGCCAATTGATATGGAGCATGGATAGATAATATGGGCAACTAATAATATACAAGATGAGTTGTATGGTGCTTGTTTGGATGTGAAGATTTGGATTAGTGATGTTGCAATGGAACAAATTTTTTTTGTTCAAGATGCAACAACTTATCCTCTTATATTGGGACAACCGTATATTATTGCAATTCAAATAGAAACAAAAGTACTTGATGATGGATCAGCTTATGCATGGATTTGTAATAAAGATGGAAGAAAGATAATACAATTTTTGATTGTTTTTCTAAATCATGAACAAATTCGAGACAAATTGAGAGAGAAACCATTGCCAATAGTTGTTGAAGAATTTACGGATTTTTGAGGAGTACCACTATAAAGCGAGATTATGGAGGTATAGAAGGGGAGGTACTCTCACAAGATATATGTAACTTTAATATAAGATTTATTGGCATTCTTGAAAATGGAAATATTATGTATAAAAGGATTGAAGATTTAAAAAGAAATAAGAAAAAAAGATTATATGCTATTAAAAAAGAATTATATGGATTAAAAATAATAGAAGATGATAAAAAGATTATTCATATTTATGAAGAAAAGAGATTGGAAGATCCTTTGGAATTGATTATATCTATTGGATTAGGTGACAATGATAAAATTCTACAGATTCATTAAAAAAAGTTTATGATATGATTGAATCTTTTTAAACACCAAAGGTTATGATTGAAACAAAATATAAGATAGTAGATAAGAAGGTGAAACCCATTACTGGATCTTTGCCAAAATACTATAAAAAATAGATAAAAGAAGTATTAAGAGAAAAGAGCTTAAGGAATCCAAGGAATATTGGACATAAGTTTATTGAAGAGACTTTTGAAGAATTGAAGATTGGTTTTGATGGTTCTTTGTTGCTAGAGGAAATTGCGTGCTTCAAAGAAATGCTAGCAAAACAAGATAAATCATTTGCCTTTGAGTCTCATGAAATTAAGTGTGTGGATCCAAATATTATAATTCCAATGGTTATTTTCACTATATTACATGTACCTTGGAATTTGAAGCCAATTCTAGTGCCAAGGACACATTTATCAAGTTTGGTGGAATTATTGAAAGAAAAGATGACGATGAAGATTTTGGAGCCTTCTTTTGCACCATATTCTAGCCAATGGTTTACAATGCCTAAGAAAAATGAATCATCACGATTTATTTAAGATATATAGCCAATAAATGCAGTGACTATCAAGAATCCACAAATTGGACCGATAGTAGATGAATTTGTTGAAGCATTTGTAGGAAGGGTAATCTATTCAATGGATGATTTGTATTCAAGCTATGACTAATTTCAACTTGCAAAAGAGAGTAGAGACATGACAACAATAAGAACGCCACTTGAATTGTTTGGAATGTGTATTCTTCCTCAAGGTGCTACTAACTCAGTTACGCATATGATGAACATAATGAATAAGGTGTTAAGGGATTTTATTCTTGAAAAGACTATGTCTTTTCTAGATGATGTTTCTATTAAAAGGTATAAAGAAGATGACAAGGATGAAACTTTAGATAAGAAGGGTGTCGCAAGTATATTGTTTATCATATACAAGATTGTGAAAAGATATTGACTTGGCTTGAGGGAGTTCATCTTAGATTATTGGATATAAAATCTATATTTGAAATATAAGAAGTTGTAATTGTTAGGTATTTATGTGGATTTTATAGAAGAAAACCAGATCCAGCCAAGGTTGATGCAATTAGAAGAATAAAAAAAGATTACAATTTTTTAACAGAGGTACGTAGGTTTTTGGATGTATGTGTATTCTATCATATTTGGATTCTTTACTATGCTCATATAGCAGATCTATTGTATGAGTTATTATTCAAAGGTTATCATTTTAAATAGAAAAAAAATATATCAAAGCAATGCAAATATTGAAGAAATTATTGACATCACCTCCAATATTGAAAAAAATTAATTATAAATGCAATAGACCAGTGATTCTTACAATGGATATTAGTCCAATTGCCATTGGATGGACTGTGGATCAAGATAATTCAAATAGACATAGATTTGCAATTTGATTTGGAGCTAAGGTTTTAAGTACATACCAATGTATATATTATCAGGTAAAAAGGGAATTATGGAGAGTTGTTTTAGCTATGAAAGCTGAAAAGGATTATTTAATTGGAGCAACATTGGTGGTTGAAACAAATTGTTTGCCTTTGCTTGGAATGATTATTAATTATACAACCCCGGATATTGTAATGTTGAGATGGATTGCTTATATCAAGTCATTAAATCTGGGATTTAAATATGTTGTGGGAAAAGACAATTCTGTAGCAGATATGTTATCTTAAGCAAGATATGATGGAGAAGATGAGATGATAGAAGATATTAATGATGTGGATACAAAATTTTACTCAATTTTATAATTAAACAAGGAAAATAAGCCATTTCATGAAGAAAATTATGAAAGGGATTTATTGGATATTAGACATTATTTGAGCACATTAACCAAGCATGTTAATTGGTTGGTTGAAAAATTTAGACAGATCAGGAAAAAGACATATAAGTTCATATTACAAAGAAGATTTCTATGGAAGAGGCTGAAATCAAACATTGGAATGCCACAACGAGTAGTAGGTATTAAAGAAGATCAACAAAAACTACTCAAGGAATTTCATGATAGTTTATGGGCAGGACATAGAGGAATTTGGACTATTTTTGATAAATTGAAGGAACAGTATTGGTGGAAGAATATGTATTGAGATGTAACTTCATTTGTAGAATCTTGTGTAACTTGTCAAATGTATTCAAATATATGACACTGGGATAGTTTACATCCAACATATCCTCTGGCCATTCATTTTAAATAGATTATAGATTTGGTTATTATACCAATAGAATTATGGTAAATGAGATATTTAGTTTTGACTCGTGAAGATTCATTAAATCAAGTGGAAGGGAGGGCTTTAAAGACAAAGTCTACAGAAAGAATTTGCAGGTTTTTGTTTGAGGACGTTATTTGTCGCTGTGGATGTGTAAGAAAGATCATTGTAGATTGTAGAGAATTAAATGCATATGAAGCTTATGAATTCTTTAAAAGATGTGGAGTTAAATTATCATTGATTATGGCTTATAATCCAAAGGAGAATACAAAGAATGAGTGTAGACACCCACCAATTGTAAAAGCCTTAGTTAAAGCTTGTAATCGAAGAGTGAAAAAACAGCCTCGACTTCTACCTTATGCATTATGGGTTGATCAAACAACACATAGTTTGGTAATAGGATATATGCTGGTAGAATTTATGATAGGTTAAAAATCTATTATACCAATTAAAGAACATGTGCCAACTTGGAATATGCTACCTTGGGAAGATGGATTAACAAGAAAAGAATTATTGGCTATTAGAATTTGGCAACTTGAACAAAGACCAAAAGATGTGGAACTAGCATTGAAAAGATTATAAAGGGCAAGGCTAGGGAACAAGGCTCGATTTGATAAACGACATTGATTGAGGCCTAAAGCAATTGAAGAAGGTGATTGGATACTTGTTTATGACAATAATTTAGATAACCAGCATAGCATCTTATGAAAGTTTTCAAAACGTTGGTTTGAGCCATATGTAGTAGTAACAATTCATGATAATGCCACGTATTCATTGAAGGAATTTGATGGTACAAGATTGAAGATACCTATTGTTGAGAAGCGAATAAAGGTTTTCAAAAGATGAGATAGAGAAATAAATGTGGAGGATCATGTTGAAGATATCAATGACTCTGAAGAAGATAATTATATTAAAATAGATGATGAACATGATGAAGAAGATGAAATAAAGAGATGGTATGATGCCAACTATGATATATACTTCATTGGCACATACCAAAGGATGCGCAAGTTCAAAGGAAGTGGATGTTGTATTATAATACATTTATATAGTGAAAAATATGAATAAGGATAAATTCTACTTAATACTTAATTATCTTGGTTCATTAGAAATTTAAGATACTTAAAAAAAAATTTATGAAAGCCTCTTACATTAATTCTTGTTTTAATAGCTAACAGATGAAAGTTAGTTATTAAAATTTTCTTCTAGGTTGTAGAAACCATTTCATGGCTTTTAAAAAAGCCTCAAGTTAATAAAAATAATTTAAGAAAAATACGAAGTTAGTATGGTAGATACCAAGGTTGAATTGAAGATAGGATTAAGTTTAAAAATCCTTAAAATAAATTGGATTAATACCCGGGAGATGATTGGGTATGAGACAGGATTGAAATCAGACCTCTAGCCACAAAAACAACCACTGAAGGCAAGGATTTATGACATTTGGAGATCGGCAAGTTGGATTTAGGAGAAGATTTTGAGTTGATATCAAAAATAAAAAATTTTCTTTTATAGGATTTGTGAAGACAGAGCAATAATTATTCAAAGTTAGGGTTTGTATTGATGATTTGGATTTTATATAATAAAATTAGGGATAGCACTTTTGATTGCTTTGTGCAATAGATGCAACATCTATAGTTGCAAATTTGAGAGTGCTTGGTTGATTAGGTGAGCTAAGAGTATAAGAAATTTTGTAACAATCTAATAGTGCGGCTGGGAGATATTTACCCATTAGTGTGAGGAGGTACCGGAAGTTGGCAGTTTGAAGTTGTTTAGGGATTTTACAATATCTAGAGATCTATTAGTCAAAACAAGGTGAAAATTGGCATAATATTAAAGAACACAAAGATCAAGCTATACACCAAGTTTGAGCTAGAGTTAATAGTTGGAGAAGGAGAAGTTATTGCTGATATATCTACATCAACCTTTGAGTAAAAGGCCAAGAGACACCAATGCAGAATTTTAGCATTATCTTACAATTTGTAAGTTGGATTGGGCTGAAATTTTTTGAGCATATACATAACTTATAGTGGTATTTGTATAAATTTTTTTGTATCAAGTGGATGGCTAGATTAAGAGTTATAGCTTATTGAAGCTCACTAATTAGGATTAAGACTTGAGAAGAAAATCTAAGTTGCCTTATTGTAAAGGTAACAAGGCAATTAGAATTATGTGTGGTTGAGATTACTAAGAAGAGTATTTTTGAGCACTTTATATCAGATTTAAATACTTTTGTATTGAAATTTGGATTATATTCTTCTTATGTGGAATAAAATCTATTAGGATTTCTTATATTTTTATAAATACAACCGTACAGTCTATAACCAAGTGCTCGGTGCATTCTCAAACCAAACAATACGTAATACGATAATAGAGGGTATTTTTTGAGACAACTTATAGGATAAAAGATGTTAAAGGTGGGGTATTATTAGCCAATTTTATTTTAAGATGCATATACATATATTAAGAGGTGTGATGCATGCTAATGCTTTGCTAGAAATGATTTACAAATGAAGTTGCTTCTACACATTTTTTTACCATTAGTACTATTTAAAAAGTGGAACATTGATTATATGGGTGAAATCCACCTTCATTCTTCTAGAGGCATGGCTTATATCATTGTGGCCATTGAATACCTTACAAAGTGGGCCAAGGCCAAGGCAGTCAAGACAAATGACATAAAGAATGCTTCTATTTTTTTATTTGAAAATATTATTATATGCTTTGGTTGTCCTAAGATCCTAATTAGCAATCGAGGAACACATTTTTTCAATGAGATGATTCAGGACTTGAGAGAAAGATTTCAAATTGAAATGGTTCCTGAATCATCTCATTGAAATGGCAATGGAAACAAGGTTGACTAAGAAACAGTCTTTGAAGAATAGACTATTGGCTTTAAAAGCTTTGAATGAGAGCTCGAGAAGAGTACATAATATATAAAACCTATTGAGTGACGACAAAAGATTTGGTTTGACAAAAAGCATAAGAAACATGAATTACAGCTAAAAATATTGGTGTTGTTATAAAATGCAAGGTGGTTAAATTTTCCAGGTGAATTTGATGCAATTTGGTTGCGTCCCTATTTGATGAGTAAGGTGTTTCAAAACAATTCAGTACAGTTGGAGACATTAAATGGCAATCCATTTTCTACCCATACTACAAAGAGTTGATGTAAGGAATATTAGACTTGAAGTTTTCAAATTTCTTAAATAAAGGGAAAAAAAAAAAAAAAAAAAAAAAAACCATCACTTACTAAAACTTGTGATAAAAGTAGTTCTTATCACGTAGGTTTTAGTGACCATGTATGTCCAATGGAGTTATAGAACAAGCAAGAGATTCTAGAACTTGGTCCTATGATGGTTGCCATTTATGTGAGCTAAAAAATTTGTTTCCTCATATTAGTTTAGCTTAAAAATTTAGAAAAATTTGGAAAAGTTGAAGATTTAGAATTAGAAGGATAAATTAGAAAATTAGTATAATTAATTAATAAAAATAGTAGCTATAAAGAAAAAAATAATATTAATAATATATATATATATATATATAATAATAATAATAATAATAATAATAATAGAGAAGTGGTAGTCACTATTTTTTTATGAAAAAAGAGGTAGAAATTAAGATTAGTGAGCAAAAAGAGGGAAAGAAAAGAAAAAATGTTGATCTTAAAATAATTATAAATAAAAAAAAATTATTTAATATAGTAAATATTTTTGAAATTAATATTTTTGTATGAAAATGGAATAGGAAAGAGCCATAAACTAAGTCCTTGCGATCTTCCATAAGTGTGAGTTTGAGACTTGAAAAAAAAAAACAAAAAAAACAAAAAAAAACAAACGAAGGCAAGTCTAATAGATTCTTGGTGGTTGTGGAAGAAGAGGCAGTCATTGACAAGCCAATCTTGAAAAATGTAATAGACATGAGCAAGAGGTAGGAAAAAAAAAAAAAAAAAAAAATGCACATATTAGATTTGCTAGTGGGAGGTGAATGTAGGATTTGCAATAGAACCATTAGTTGGAAGTTTGGAGTTGTCGTGGTAGTGAAGTAGTTTTACAATAGGGAATAAGTTTGAGTGGAGATTGAATTTGTAACAAATTTGGTCCAGACAACACGGCCTAAATAGAAGGCAATGTTTGCATGGTAGATGTATTCTAATTTAAAAAAGAATGGAAGGTAGCGATGATGGGTGACAATATACGTAGAGTGAAATTACTTGAGAAATTGTAGCATTAGGATTGGATGCAGAGATACAACGAATTGGAGTAGTAAGGAGTGTGGTAAGGATGTTATAAGCGATGTAAATATGACAGGAGGATATTTGGTGCATACATGAGCTGGAGGCATGCAATGGACGATGGTGGCAGTTAGTGCAACGGGAGCAGTTGGTGGGCCGAATCGATACTCGAGGCTTGACATTCCATATTGCGACGGCTTGGAGACATGGTGTTGGAGAAGTGAGGTTTGAAAATCGAAACAAGGACAACAAAGGTGATTGTGTGGCTGTTGAGCAATCTAATACAAAGAAAGTGGAAAAACGATCAACAAAGTGTTAGGTGTGCGAGAACATTTTGATCGTGTTGTGTAGGAACAAAGAGGTTGTGAAGTACATGATGGTGAAAGCAATGGCAAGGCACTCTGATGATCCTCAATTGAGCTTAGTTGAATTGTGAGGTGAAAGGTATTGCTGCAATTAACTAGTGAGTGGGCAATGGAATAAAATTATAATAATTATTTATGATTATAAAGAATAAACAAAGATTAATAGAAGAAGACATTTATGATCAGCAAAAAAGTTTAAAAGAGGAGCCTCAAGATCCTTTGGTGAATCAAAAAAGGAGGGAGAATACGAGGCAATCAAGAAGGCCATCAAAAAATTAGAATGGAGACACAACAAACACATTGCCTCTTATATTGAAGGCAATGAGCCAAAGGTCGATTGGATAGCATGAGACCTCTTGTTCTTGTGGGTAGTAGTGACTAAGGGCGCATTAGTGTGTGTAGAGCAATATACGAGAAGGACGGCAAGAGATATTTCAATGACAAAAGGCCAACGTCAAACATGGACTTATACGTGGTGACGGAAATGATTGCAGACATGATTATCTTATGGAATTTAGAGGAGCAAAAGAAAAGAGGGAGCAAGACAAAGGAGTGTGAGTTGGAGACAAAGATTCGTGAGATGAGGTAGTGATTAGGGCCTAGAATTGTAGGATAGTAGCATGTTTGATAAAGTAAGTAAAAGGCGGAAGTTGGATACAGTGGATCAAATACAATATTAGGCTTTGGTGTATAGGACACAAATAAATATATTCCAATGGAAAGGCTTTGTTAGATAGAAGAATAGAGGTGTTCAGGATGGAGAATTTTCTTGTATTAGGAAGGAGTGGCTGACAAAGAAACTTTTTTTATTTCAAAGCTACATTGATAAACATGGTGTCTACAAATTTAAGGATGTGTAGGACAAAAGAGATGTAGCATTATTTTCATATATAGCTTGGATTTCAGATTAAGAGATTATAGGATAGCATATTATAAGGATTATAGGTAATTCTTGTGAAGTGAAATTTTATAAATATTATCCAATTTGATTATTAAAAAAATAAAAGAAAAAAAAAAGAAAAATTGGAAGTAATAGAAGAGAAATTGTAGCAGTGGAGTTTATAGCGGAGGAGGGAGATTGAAGCATTGAATGAGCAACTTAAGGAGTAAAAAAAATATATATTAGAATTTCTTTGTGTGAGAAAGATTGATCCACCGGGTTATAAATGCAATGAAGGTGGTGAGATCTTGTTTACAGTCCTAAAATAATAGAATTAGATAGAGACTTAATGATATTTAATACAACTTGATTACTATGATTCTTTGGTGTTATTTTTAATAGATCAATTTCATGAGTAACATCTCTAGAAGATAAGGGTTGACCACTTATAAGCTCTACATGAACAACCTTGGATTTCTTGACTATAGAAATTTTATATATTTTAAAAAAATTTAAATCAATGAAATAAGCAAAGATTCTTAAATCTACTAAAATAAAGATTTTGAATTTTTAGACATATAAACGTATTAATATAATATAATAACAAGAAAAATTAGATAATAATATAAGATCTTTTTTTATTTGTAGAGCTGAAATATTTAGTCACACGTTTTGTATTACAGATACATACTATTGTTTTCTTATAAAACATTTGATGATGTGGCTGCACTTTTTTTTGGACATGTATATCAATATTTTTTATGGCAATTATTAGCCTTGTGGTCAAATTTTCCATAATATAAACACAAGTCTTTTTCTTTTTGATACTTTTTTTTTTATTCAAAAAATAATTTGAAGCAAACCACATCAATTTGTATATCTTTTACTTCCAAATATTCTCTAGGATTGGAAGATATAGAAGATGCCAAGTAATTGGTGCAAAGTTGTGGTGCAAGTAGTGGATATTTTTCTTGTTGATATTGAAATATATTTCTTGTTGTTATTATATTTCTTCACTTAATTGATGGCTTCATTAAGAGTTTGAGGATTAGACATAGACAATAATAAATCCTTTACATTGTCTTGTAATTTCTAATAAAATTGACTTATCAATGTATCTTCATTCTAATTGATATCATATGCTAATTGCCACAATTTCAAAGCATAACTAGATGCAAAATGTATTTTCTATCAAAGAACTTAGATTTTAGTTGTGGGAGAACTTTCAACTAATCTTATCATGTTTTTCAAATGCTTTTATAAAGCTTGACTTAAAAGTAAGATTCCAACCAAACCAATATAAGATACTTTTGCAGAATATTGCTTAAGTTAAAATAAAATAATAAGTCATACTTGATTTAGAAAGGTAGAAAATTTTAATAGAACTTGTTTAAAATTTTCTAGGAAAATTTTAAACAAATTTTAAACAAGTTCCATTAAATTTTAAACAAGTTCTCTAGGAGGCTAATGCTTGGTTTTTTTGCTATTGACATTGAAATATTGTTGTTGTGTTGTAATACGACTATATTGTGAAAATATAAATAAAAATAATATTATGATTCATATTTTATTATGTTGATCTAATAATAATTCTAGATATTTAACAAGGCTTTTATAAAAGCTTCTTAGATTATTTTCTTATTTTAAGAGCTAGTAGATCAAAGGTTGATTAGGAATTTTACCTTCTAGGCTATAAAAACTCTTTTAATATTTTAAAAAGGCTATAAAATGATAAAAATGAAGTGGTTTAGATAAATAATTGATATGATCAACTCTAAGATAAAATTGAGAATAAGATCATATTTAAAAAAATCCTAAGATAGGTTGGATTGATATTTAGGAAACAACCATTTGCAGATTAGGATCAGAATCAGACCTCCAGCCATAAAAATAGCCACCTATGGCAAAGTTTAGAGAGATTTTTAGAAATTGATAAGTTGGATCAAAGTGCTAGCTTTAATCTTCTTTCTAAAATATAAGATTTTTTTTCATAGATTTTGCAATGATTTTGTAATTATTGTTCAAAATCAAGGTTTATATTGGTGACTTTGGATTTATACAATATAATTAGGACTAATATTCTTGGCTAATTTATGTAATTGGTATAATATCCATAATTCAAAATTTGTCAATATCTAGTCAATTAGATGAGCTAAATATGTATAAAGTTTTGTATTAATCTAAGAGTGCAATTGAAAGATATTCAATTATTAATGCAAAGAGGTATCAAAAGTTGGTAGTTTGAGGTTGTTTAGGATTTTTGTGATATTTGAAGATCTACTAGTTGGAGCAAGATGAAATTTGGCATGATATTAGAAGACTTAAAGACCAAGCTGCATAAAAATTTTAAACAGAAGTTAATAATTGAAAAAAGAAAAATTACTATTCAAAGTTTATTATCAATTTTTAAGATGGAGGTTGAAAGACAATAATGCGGTTTTATGGTATTATCTTACAATCACAATCTATAAGTAGGATTAGATTGAAACTTCTTGAATATATAGAAGACTTACAATGACACCATTAAGCAAATTTTTGCACCAATTGGATAATTAGATTAAGAATTATAGCATGTTGATACTTATTGTCTAGGATTAGGATTTGAAAAACAAATTGAATGATGTAAAGAGGTAAAAGTATCAAAGGAAATCGGATTTGTACCTGCTTGAGGTTACTAAGAAGAGTGCTTTTGAGCACTTTGTATTGGCTCTAAGTCTTTTGCATCAAAATTTGAATTACTTATATTTAGATGGTTAAAAATTATTAAGATTTTTTAGATACTTGTAAAATATAACTTTACCTTCCACAGCTAGGTGCTTGATGCATTCTCAAAGAAGACAACACATAATATGACATAAGTAATAAATTTAATGTGAAAAATTTAAGATAGAAAATATTTTTATTTTTTATTTTTTTGAATTATAGAGAAGAGAGGCAAAAAAGTTGAAGAAAGAGTTATGGATGGTATATCAATTAGAGCTTCTAGTAGAGTTGCAAGTGCAGCTACAAGTAAAAGTAGCACATGAGGATAAGGTATATATTTTGATTTTAATTCTGTAAGCATATATAAAGCATTTTTTTTATCTATGTAACAACAACAAGTTAAAGATTGCAAAGAAGATATGGCAAACAAAGCATTACATGCTATTGTATTATGTGTTGTCTTATTTGGAAATGCATCAGGCACCTCTGTAAAGGGTGAAGTTATGATCTGCAAATATTCAAGAAACCTTAACAAGCTTTATTCATATAAGAAGAGTATGATTTGAATTTCAATATAAGAATGCTTACCTCAATATAAAGTATTTAAAAATACTCTTCTTAGTAACTTCAAGTATACACAAAATCCAATTGCTTGATTACTTTCACTACTAAGCAACTATGATTTCTCTTTGCAAGTCCTAACCTTAGTCATAGAGCTTCAATAAGCTATAAATTTTAATTTGATTATTAACTTGGTGTGAAAAACTTCATACAAATGTCAATATAAATCTTCTATATGCTCAAAAAAATTCAGCCCAACCCAACTTATAGATTGTGGAAAATCAACTAAAAATTATACTAATTTTATTTGGTTGCCAACTTAAAAGTTGATATAAATGCTCCAGCAGCAATTTTTCCTTTTCTAACTATTAACTTCACCTCAAAATTTGTGTATAATATGAAATTTAAGTCTTCTAATGCCATGCCAAAATTCACCTTATTTTTACTAATAAATCTCTAGATATTATAAAAATCTTAAACAACCCTAAATTACCAACTTCTAGTATCTCCTTGTATTAAAAATCAAATAAATCTTGATTGCACTATTAGATTGTCACAATTTTTCACTCAATCTTAATAAATTCAATCATCCATATACTCTCAAATTTTCAACTATAGATGTCACATCAATTGCATGACATAGCCAAAAGTACTAGCCCTAATTTTATTATATAAAAATCCAATCTCTAATATAAACCTTAATTATAGATAATGATTGCTAAGCCTCTCCTAATCCTATAGAAACAAATCTAATGCCTTTAAAACTAACTTTAAGCTAATTTTCTAATTTTAATTGTCGTTCTCTAAATGCCCTGATATCTTGTCCTTGGCAACTGTTTTTATGACTAGAGGTTGGATTTTGACCTTGTGCCATATACGGTTGACCCTTGGATATCAATCCAACTTATCCTAAGGATTTTTAAGCTTGATCCTATCTTCAACTTAATCCTAGTATCAATCATATTAATTATTTACTTCTTCTATCATATTTTTATCAACTTATGGCTTTTTAAAAGCAATGAAAGAGTTTCTACAACCTAGAAGAAAAAAATTAGTAACTAACTTTTATCTATTAGCTATTAAGACAAGAAAATAATCTAAGACGCTTTGATAAAATCTTTTTTAAATATTTTAAATTTCTATTGAACCAAGATAATTGAATATTAAATAAAAATCATTATTCTTTATATTTTTTACCACATAAATGTGTTATAACTTAACAACGTACTTGTGGACAAGATTGATCAATTTGAAGAGAAAGATATTATAAAGTATTTAAGGTGTTATATAAAAGAAATAGAATTGAAGCATATTTTTGAGAAGGAGATGGTTCAATTAATTGAATTGGCTATTATATCAAAGATAAGAAGTCATATAAAGTGCATCATAGGATATTTTTGAGATTTGTGAGAGAAATTTTTTCAAACATTGAAGGATTAAATTTTTTAGAATATATTGATTGGATTACAAAAAAGTCATTTATTAAATGGATTAAAAGATCCAAGAAGGATCTTCAAGCAACAAAATTATTAAAAGAGTTTAAAAGAAAATATTATTATTTATCAAAGAAGGAGAGGCAATTGTTAGATCTAAGAAAAATGGAGCTTTTTTTTCAAGCAACTGATAGAGAGTTGCAATAAAAGTTTAAAAAAATTCTTGAAAGTAAAAAAGAAGAAGAAGAGTTGACATCAAATTGAAAAGGAGTAAAAGAGGCAATAGAATTACTTACAAAAAGAGAAAGAGAAAGGATATAGTAGATATTCAAAGATCATTATAAGCATTTAAGATAAAATTACCTATTAACCATCTTACATCTATGATTCAACCTTCAATGTCTATATCAAAGAAAGAAAAAATGAGCATGGATGAAATCATATGTAAAATGAGAGATTTAAAAATAAAAGTTATAAAACTTGAAAAGAAGGGTCTATCATCAAGAATATCAATAAGACAAAAATTAAGACCAATGGAAGGTATAATATATAGGTGTATGTGGTGCAATAGCATGGATCATTTAAGAAGGGAGTATGAAGATTTTACACAGGCGCTATACAAAAGAGTTATTTTTTTTTAAAGATGGTATGATACACTTAAAAGAAAGTAAAGAAAAATTAAAAACAAATTTTGGTAAAAGAAGAATGAAGATATTTGTAAGAGATGCTTTTAAAGTGCATACAATCTCAAGTAATGAAGCATCAACATATTGGGTGGAAGAAAAATAAGGCAAATTTTTAAGCATAAATCTTGAACTTCCTAAAAAATTTAATTCTTTGTAGATAAGTACAATGAATTATGCTGAAAAGAAAAAATTACTATAGATGATTTAAAATGTATTAGCAATAATATTTGGCAAATTATTAGATGGAATGATTTAGTAGATAGATTATTAATACATGCTCATATTACAAGGAGTCATTATGAAGCATTAATAGAAGAAAAACAAAAATAAAAATAAAAATAATGAAAGGCCATCAAAAAAGACTATAAGAAGAGAAAAAACAAGACAACAAAAAAAATTCTATGCATGAAAAAGAAATAGAGAATGTTTTTATTAAAAAAAAAGAAATTATAAGAAAAAAAGAAAAAGACTCATATTTATAACTTATAATCAGATATTGAGGTTGCTACTGATTTAAAGAAGATATTAGAAGAATAGATTTAAAAAAAAAATTGAATTTATTATTGATGAAATTTTAGGAATTACAAAGTGTAAATTTAATGAAGTTATTATTAATATAATTAAAAAAAATGGTAATCTATAAAAGATATTATGACATCAAATACACAAAGAACAAAGACAATGAAAAATAGTCTAATTAAAAAGGTTGAAATGTAAGTTTTAGGAAATGTTTCACAAGTTGGACTTACAAAGAAAAGAAATGGGACTCAACCATCTAGTTATTATTCTTAGAATTATTGGATAAGTATTACTATAAAAACTTTAATAAAATTAGGAGAATTAGAAGAACTAATTGTAGCATTAATTGATCATGGTTTTAAAATCAACTTTGATATCAAAAGAATTATATATATATATATATATAAATCTATTAATAGTAAATATGGATGGATGATAATATAAGAAAATAATTCAAAAGGAGATTTATATGGGACTTATCCAAATATTAAGGTGATAATAGAAGATGTTATTTATAAATAATATTTTTTTATACAAGATATGTCTATATATCCTATTATATTGGAATAACTATATATTACTACCACACAAATAGAAACAAGGATTATGGATGATGGTTCAGCCCATATAAGAATAAAAAACCAAGATGGTAGGAAATTTTTTAATTATTTACATTAATCATGAAAAAAATCATGATAAGTTGAGAGAGAAGCCATTATCAAATGAAAATTTTGAAGACCTTGAGGATTTTTATTGCACACTATTGTAAAGTGGAATTCCAATGGATTAGAGAAAAAAATGCTCCTACTTAGTTTAAAAAAGAAGATATTATCTGCTAGACTTATTGAATTGAAACAAAATTGTGTAATGTGTTTTAAGATTATTGACAAGATGAAAAAGATGGACAAATATCATATTAAAAATATAGAACAAACATTGAAAAAAAATGAAGAATTGATTGAAAATGAATTTATTTCAAGAATATATGAAAAAATAGGATTTGTAAATATTATGAGAGAATTAAATTATTTCTTACAATGTAGATTAAAAAAAAAGATAGAATTATTAATATGTGTTCTAAAAAATTTTATAATGAAATTTAAAGATTTATAGTAATTTAAAGATTTAAATTGCATTGAAACTAAGTATAAATCAAAGGAAAAAAAAAGTTAAACTAGTGGTTTTGCCACTACCATAAAATTATAAAAAAAAAATGAGGAAAGCATCTACTCAACCAAATTTAAGGAATTCTAGGAAGATAGGGCATAAATTTATGGATGCTATATTAGATAGATTAAAAGTTGGATGTGATGGATTTTTGACAAAATATGAAAAAAAAAATTTTAGAAATATACTTTTATAATATAAAAATACTTTTATATTTAAAGTATATAAAATTAGATGTGTTGATTCAACTATGGTTATTTTTACTATTCCTATGTACATATGGTTATTTTTACTATTCCTCATAAATGATGGAATTTATAACCAATTCTAATATTAAAAGTATATTTATCAAAGTTAATAAATTTACTTAATGAAAAGATTAAAATAGAGATTTTAGAATCATCTATGATATCTTATTCTAATTGGTGGTTTAAAATATTAAAGAAAAATAGAACAATGAGATTTATATAAGATGTATAATATGTGAATAAAGTGACTATTAAAAATATGAGTTTAAGTACAATTGTGGATGAATTTGCAAAAGTATTTGCTAGAAGAGTAATCTATTCAATGAATGATCTTTACTCGGGATATGATCAATTTCAATTGGTATTACAAAGTAAAGATTTAATTATTATGAAGACTCTATTGGATTTAGTAAGAATGTATATATTATCTCAAAGGGCTACTAATTTAGTAGCTCATATGATAAATGGAGTGAACAAAGTATTCAAAGAATTTATACTAAAAAAATTATACTATTCTTAGATAATATTTTAATTAAAAAATATAATATATATATATATATATATATATATATATTATCAAAAAAGTTGTAAAAGATTTGTTGCAAATCATATTATGGATTATGAAAAGATTTTATCACAGTTGAAAGAGGTACATTTGACCTTATCAAGTACTAAGTCTATGTTTGGAATAAATAAAATAGTTGTTGGACATATGTATAGATCATATGGATGTAAGCCAAGTATTAAAAATGTTGATGTTATTAAAAAGATGAAAGAATGTGCAAACACAACAAAAATCAAAAGATTTTTAGAAGCATGTATTTTCTATTATATATGGATATTTTATTTTGCATATGTAACAAATCCATTGCATGAGTTACTAAAAAAGAATCAAAAATTTTAATGGAAAAAAGAACAAAGAAAAGTTACGGAAAAATTGAAGAAACTTCTTTCTTCACTTCTAGCTTTAAAAAAAATGAATTATAAATGTAAAAGGCTAGTGATACTAATAATTGATACAAGTCCAATTGGATTAAGTTGGACAATTGTATAAGATAATAAAGAAGGAAATAGATATGTAGTAAGGTTTGGAATAAAGGTTTTGAATATTAGATAAAGGATATATGCACAAATTAAAACAGAATTATGGAGTGTAGTAATAGCTATGAAAAATGAAAAAGAGTACTTGATTGGTATATCAATAGTTATAGAAATAGATTGTCTATGTTTATTAAGTATGATTATAAGTTATTCAACTCCTCATATTGCTATGTTAAAGTCGATAGTATATATCTAATCTATGAATCCACAATGTAAATACATTGCAAAGAAAAATAATTTAGTTGTAGATATATTATCAAGAAGAAGGTATTATGATAAAAAAGATATAATTGATTTAGAAGATAATGTGGGTGCATAATTTTATATTAATACATTATCAAAAGAAAAAAATTTGTGTTTAAAGATACCATCAGATTTATTATTAAGAAATTTATATAAAGGTGAATGAAAAGATGTTAAAAAGTATCTAAGCACATTAAAGCGACAAAAATATTGGAGACATCAAAAATTTAAAAAAATTTGTATGAAAGCCTATGGATATTTTTTGCATGATGAATATTTATAGGTGTATCTAAAGAAAAGAAGAGAAGTACCACAATGGGTGATATGTGGTTTAAAAGCTCAACAAAAGATTATTAAGGAATTCCATGAGAATTTATAGGCAGAACATAGAGGAATATGGACAACTTTTACTAAATTGAAAGAGAAGTATTGGTGGAAAGGCATATATAAAGGTGTGGCTGATTTTATAGGATCATGTAAGATTTGTCAACTTTATTCTAATATTCAACATCAAGATGAATTACATCTAATTTATCCTTTAATATTACATTATAAATGGATAATAAATTTAATAGCAATGCCTATGGAGTTTGAGCAAATGAAGTATTTGATACTTGCACATGAAAATTTATTAAATATGATTTAAGGACGAGTATTAAAAACAAAAAGTACAAAAAATATATATTGATTTTTCTTAGAAGACATTATTTATTGCTATGGTTGTATTAAAAAAATTACTATAAATAAAGATGAATTAAATACAAAAAAAGTAAAAAAACTCTTTAATAGAATGAGAAATAAAACTTTCTTTAATAACAACATATAATCCAGAAAGTAATGGAAAGAGTGAGCATGGACATTCACTTATTATTAAGGTGTTAGTAAAGGCATGCAGTAGCAAAGTACATCAGCGGCCAAGATTACTATCATTTGCATTATAGGTAGATCACATAATTTATAATACAATGACTAGTTATATATCTTCTGAGTTAATATATGGATAAAAATTAGTTATGCCAATAGAAGAAACAAAGTATATATAAAAAGTATTACCTTAGATAGATGATCTTAATAGAGAGGAGTTTTTAGCATTATATATTCAACAATTAGAAAGAAGACTTGAAGATATTGAAGTAGCAATAGAAAGGTTGAAAGAAATAAGGAAAAAGAATAAAGAAAGATTTGATAAAATATATTAACTACAATCTAAAAAAATAGAAGAATGTGATTAAATCTTAGTCTATGACAATAGTTTGGATAACCAATATAATATATTATAAATTTTTTCTAAGCATTGATTTCAACCATATGTAGTAATAATAATTCATGATAATGCAACCTATTTACTATGAAAGCTCAATAGAATAAGGTTGAAAATACCAATTGCTAAAAAGAGGGTAAAGATATTCAAATGAAGACATACAAAAATTAATATGGAAGATTTGGTTAAAAACTTATATCTTCAAGGATAAGAAGATGATATTGATTTAAATAATAAAAATGATGAAGGAGATTTAAATGAAAACATAGAAAGTATGGTGTAATTTCTATAACAAGAGTCAAATTACTTGTTGCGTGCCAGAGGATGCACAAGTTCGGAGGAGGCAAATGTCATATAATAATACAACTATTAGATTAAAAAAATAAAGGAATGATTATATCATAGAGGAATTTAAATAGATTTTTTTTAATAAATTATCTTTAAAATATAAATAATAAATAAAGAAAAAATAAAAATTAAAAAAATACTAATATTATCTTTTTATAGAAGAAGCTTCTATTTATTTTATATGGCCATAAATAAGGTAAAATAAAATATATTATAAAAAATGATAATATATGCATCTTTAAAAAGAGTTAAGAATAAGTTTTAATAAAATTTATTTCAAAATTCTAAGAATTGATACTCAAAGAGGACTAGTTGTGAACTTAGATCAAAATCAGACCTTGAGACACAAAACCACATGCCTATAGTAGACGGAGACTTGTTTTACAAATTAGAAAGTGGATTTTGAGAGTAGGCTTTAAAAAGTTTCTTTGAGTATTAGTTGTAAGTGATTTTGATAGGTATTGATTTTGCAAGAGCTTTATAAAGTCAAGGTTGTTTTAGATGATTCTCAATTTTTATGAAATAAAAAAAAAAAATTATATTTTTGAAAATTTTGTGAGTTTGGTAATAGATCTATAAATAAAAAAATTTAGATTTTTAATTGTAATAGTATAAAATACATATTATAAATTTGAACTTGATCAAAAAATTTGATTGAAGATTATTGAAGTTCAAGTGGATCAAAATCTTAGAAATTAGATTTTGAAGGTTAGTGAGGATTTCTAAGATATCTAATAATTTATTGATTGGATTAAATTGAAAATTATACATGTAGGTGTTATATTTGATTTTTTAAATAAATATTAATTTTAAAAGTAATTTAATAGTACAAAAAAGAGATATTAGCATTGAGAGATTGGCATCAAGGTTGGAGAAGAAGGCTGGACTATTGTCAAAGACATGAACTAGAAAAAGATGTATAATCTAATGAAAACTATATCAAAGAAAAGTCACAAAATATGAATATGAAAGTATGTATATTCAGAGGAAAATTGGAATGATTGTTGCCAAAGACTAGAAACATGAAGACTCTTGAAACTAGACTAGGATTAGGAAAGGAATTGATAAGAGTGAAGAAGACTTCACTCTTGTCTCTATAAATACTATCTAATTAAGAATTACGTGGCGATATTCTATAGGACCTCATACACATGTCTAATTTGCAAGACACGTGTCAAACTTACACGACAAGTTTCCCACATGTGCGCCATGTACTTGGCTTGTTCTGCAACCTACCAACATGTATGACACATAGCTAGCTTATTCTACAAGCTACCAACATGTCTGACACATGGCTAGCTTGTTCCACAAGCTATCAACATGTCTGAGACATGGCTAGCTTATTCCACAAGCTACCAATATATGCACCATGTGGCTAGATTATTGACCAAGTTTCTAACCTACCAATCACCTATAGACATATATAAAGGTGATTCCGCGTCTATTAAGCTTCTAAGAAACTTTTCTATTAGATATTATCAAATCAATTTATTTTATCTACTTCTATTGGTCTAAATTATTTAAATAATTATTGGAGTAAATCTTATGTCCATGATATTACCCCCTCTTCTAGGGATGAGTTTCATAAGGAGCGGTGATTACATGCTGAGGAAGTCCAGGATACGTCAAATTATACTTGCCACATACTCTGATCTTTGTTCTCTTCAAAAGTAGTTGATAGGTCTTTTTAGCCATCGATAATATCCCATACTAGGGCAAGAGGACTACTCTATTATTTGATCATTGTTGAGGCCTTTATAACTCCCTTCAAAGAAAACATTAGAAACACCATCAAGAATAGTTCCTACCTCTAAAAGTATCACTAAAGATTGGAAGTCTCTTCGAAGGTCGTGATACCAAACACATTATATTTTGCCATTAATCCAAGGAAAGATATGTTGTTCTTAAAGATCTTCATTTCTATTCTGTCGTCTTGAAGGTTGTGATAATCGTAATGTCTCATCTGATAAATCAACAAATGATGGCTCTTGAGTTGAATTCGCTGGTTATTGATCCTCCATGTCTTTAGCATAAACAAATCTAAGGAAATAAAAAACAATGATACAAGGTAGGATGAAACCTCTATAGAACCTGCTTTGCTTTATAGCAAAGATTTTCTTGATTCTTTATCTTAATTTTGACGGATGTCATCGATAAAATGCATTGACTTTTATTGATGCATTCACTAGATTCTTAGATGGCTCCCATGTGCATTCACTAATATCGTATCCGTGCCAATGCACAAGATATTCCAGTTGATTTCAACGCCGCCTTGAATCTAAAATCTCTTCAACCTCGAATTCTTCATCGTTGTCCACTTCTATAGGAGGCGGTGGTATTTGTCTTCTTCCTTGTATATCCACTATCTTGTATGGCTCGAGTACTAATACGTAGAATATAGGATGGATCTTCATGGACTTCGATAGGTATAATCGATATGCAACTAGATTGATTTGTTCAAAAATAGAAAAAGGTCCAAGCCTATGATAGTCCAACTTATCACAAGGACGAATAGTCTTGATATTGCAACGAAGTAACCATACCTTGTCCCCCACATTGAATTTTGGTTGTTCCTTGCGATACGCATCTGTATTTATTTTTTGTCGTTCTTGAACTTCTTTTAATTGCACCTTCATTATTGAATGTAGCTCTGACAAACGATTTGCCAAATCTTTTGCCACTGGATTATCAACTATTGAAAAGTTGAAAGCATCAAGTCATAGGTGGTAACCATAATTGGCAAAGAAAGGTGTTTGTTGCATAGAAGAATGTATTGTATTATTATAAGCAAACTTTGTTAATGGTAGAAGAGCTATTTAATCATCTTGTTGGTAGTTGATGGTACATCTTAAGTGCTACTCCAAGACTTGGTTCACGCGCTCTGTTTGTCTATCAGTTTGAGGATGAAAAATTGAAGATAACTTTATGTCTACTTTTAAGATCTTGAAAAGGATTCTCCAAAATCTTGACACAAATTGAGTTCTCCTATCCGATATAATATCCATAGATAATCCATGATAGCGATAGATATTATCAATGAAAAGCTTAGCCATTTCTTTACCTGTGATAGATTTTGTGTATGGCACAAAATGTGCCATCTTAGTGAATTGATCCACTATCACAAATATAGAGTCATAAGATCTTGAACTTGGAAGATCTGTGATGAAATCCATAGAAACATGTTCTGCTTGTGGAACATATAGGCATCTTTCGAAATATAGTAGATTATTCTTGAATTCAAATTTAGAAGAATCATGAGTCTTGGAAGAATTATTCTTGATATCATGAACAAGAAGGTCTGAGGACATACTTGACTGAATTTGCTTAAGAAAAGTTGAATCAATAGTCAATGTTGATTTCATTGCTCAAAGATGAAATTGCTCCAATTTCAAGAGGGCCGTTCTTTGTTGCTCAAAAGTTACATCTCCTTCTTTTGGTGCAAAATAAGAATGTCTAGAAAGGGCATCGGACAAACCTTATTGTTTTTTTAGTCGATAAGTGATAATGAATTCAAATCTTCACTAAGATATATTCCAACGAGCTTCACGACAATTCAATACACATGCCAACATGAAATACTCAAGGTTCTTGTGATTTGTATACACGGTGATTGGATTGGAAGCGCCTTCTAGATAATGACGCCATTCTTGAAAAGAATCCATAATTTTAAGAAGTTTTTTGTTGTGGATCTCATAAGTAATCTCGACTACTGAGAATTTTCTTGAATGAAAAGCTACTGAATGAAGTTTGTCATCTGTTCCCATTTGTGACAAAATCGCATCCAAGGCAAAATTTGATGCATCTATTTCCATAAGAAATGCCTTAGAAAAGTCAATACGATATAAGATTGGTGCAAAAATAAACGATGTCTTTAAAACTTCAAATGCTGCTTCCGCTTCTTGATTCCGTTGGAGTTTGTCTTTACAGATCAAATGTATAAGTAGAGCTGCAACTTGAGAGAAGTCTTTGATGAAGATCGGATAATAATTAGAAAATTCCAAAAAGCATTAGACATCTCTTATCGTCTTTAGAATCTTCCAATTCATGATTGTCTAGACTTTCTTAAGATCCATTATGAGACCATCATTTGAAATGATATATCCTAAGAAATCAACTTGAATAGTGTGAAATACACACTTTTCTATCTTGGCGTACAATCCTGCATCTCTAAGTTTTTGTAATACTTGACAAATATATACTTTATATTCTTCTACATTCTTAGAATAGATCAAAATATCGTCTAGGTAAGAGATGATAAAATTATCTTGAAACTCTTGAAAAATATCATTCATGAGATGTTGAAAAGTAATTGGTGCATTGATAAGTCCAAAAGGCATGACATTATATTCAAAATGTCCGTACTTGGTTCAAAATGCAATTTTCCATTCATCTCCTTCTTTGATGCATACTAGATTATATGCTCCTCTTAGATCTACTTTTGTATAGATCTTAGCTCGATTTAACTAGTCAAGGAGTCCTGATATCAAAGGTAATGGATATTTGTTCTTGATTGTAATCTTGTTAAATCCTTGATAGTCAATACACATTTGCAATGATCCATCTTTTTTCTTCATAAATAGAATTAGAGCTCTTGTTGGAGATTTAGAATAGCATATGAAATTCTTGGCCAAATTCTTGTCAATATATGCCTTGAGTTCAGCCAACTCATCTTGTGATAAACTATAGATTGGTCCAAATAGTGGCTGAGTTTCTTCTTTCAAGTCGATTGAATAATCATATAGACAATGCTCCAGAAGGATATCTGCATTCTTTTTTTCAAAAACGTCCTGATAATCCAGATATTGGCTTGGAATGCCACTTAAAGTCTTTCCATCATCAGAAATGGGTGTGGTATAAATAGCAAAAATTGATTTCTTTTGCTATGTGTATAAAAGCTTTGGTACCTATAAGTACAGATTTTACTATACTAGACTTATAGCTTTTCACTTGGTTGATAGGATATTTAATAATGTTGTAAAAAAAATCAAGTCTACAAGAATTCCAATCTATTTGAGGGTTATATTTTTTTAGCCATGATAAACCTAAAATAATTAGATTAGATGGAGATTTAATTATGTTAAAGATTACGTAGCTATTATGACCATCTATTGTTATTTTTATAGGACAAGTTTCATGAGTGACATCTCTAGAAGACAATGGATGACCATCTATGACTTCTACATGTACGGATTTAATTTTTTGTACTAAAGGTATTTTACAATTCCCAACAAATTGTTCATCTAGAAATCATGCTGAGGCTCTTGAATCTAATAAGGCAGAAGCTTTATAGCTTTTTGGTCCTAAATATACATCTACTACAAAACAAGAAGAGGGTTCTAAGGAGAGAATATGACCTTCACTAGGAATTGTATAAGGTTTCAGCTGCACGATCCCTATTGTAGCTGGACAAATTTGTTTTTTGACATGTTGTCTTCTTTGACAGCCGTACTTTTCATTTTGTAATTGTGTCACTTCTTCAGACAATGTTGAGTAGTGTGCTTAGGTTCTCCACAATATAAACTTAATCCTCCTTGACGACGACAAATCTTTTCTTGTTGAATAAAAGATTTAAAATATATTGCATCAATTTGCATGTCTTCTATTTCTAAATGTACATTTTGTGAGGACATTGATGAATAATAACGTTGAGGCTCCCTTGTATGATTCTTAGATTGAAATTCAAAAAGTCGATTGTCACACTTTACAACAAAATCAATTACTTGATTCAATGTTTGAAGATCGGATAAATTGAGCATTAATTTTTTTTACCTCATATTGTAATCCGTAGAAAAATTGATTGATAAGTGCAGCATTATCCCACTTAATATCAGTTGCTAGTTGTTAAAATTGTGAAGCGTATAACAACATTGATCAATTGTCTTGTCGTAGGATACAAATCTTATTGATTGCAATACGGATTACATCATGTTCTCCATACATACATAAAATTTTTGCTATAAATGCCTCTAAATTATCCAATATTGGATCCCATCGTTCAAGAAAAGATGAAAACCACGATAAAACAGATCCTGAAAATAATGTTCCAATAAACCTAACTTGAGATCCTTACATATGATAGCTCTGAGGTTGAAGTTCAATCACCAATTGTACATGATTCACAAATCCTCGAAACTTAGATCTTGTACCATCAAACTTCTCAAGCAAACTAATTTTTGGTTCTCTAATGTTTGAATAGTGCTCCATCATAGATGAGGTAGTATGATTTGGTGTAGATATTGATGTAGCTCTAGCTAGCTATATATCTTTACTTCTTGCTAATCTTGTTGCTCCTTGTGGTAGTAAACTGAGTTGATGCATTGCAAGCATTAGCTCTCTCATCTATTCTTGCATTTATGCCATTGCACTCTTCATTTCCGTAGCTTTGTCATGATAATATAATAAGAAGGAAGGTATCTACGCTCACTTCAAGAAATGCAGGATAACACACTCAAAAAAAATAATTCTAGAAACAATATCAGTTTAGAAGTGGGTACTCCAAAACTTTTAATATGCTTATGTGTTATCAAGAGAAAAGGGTAATCCACTCTTAATCAAGAAAAGACAAAGCTCTGATATTGTATGTGTACTCTTGTCAATCTGTGAAGGACATGAACTAGAAAAAGATGTATAATCTAATAAAAATTGTATCAAAGAAAAGTCACAAAATAAGAATATAAAAGTATGTATATTCAAAGGGAAATTGGAATGGCTATTGCCAAAGATTAGAAACATGAAGACTCTTGATATTAAACTAGGATCAGGAAAGGAGTTGACAAGAGTGAAGAAGGCTTCACTCTTGCCTCTATAAATACTATCTAATTAAGAGCTATGTGGCGGTATTCTATAGGACCTCATATACATGTCTAATTTGTAAGACACATGTCAAACTTGTATGACAAGTTTTCCACATGTGCGCCATGTACTTGGCTTATTCTGCAACCTACCAACATGTGTGACACATGGCTAGCTTGTTCCACAAGCTACCAATATGTGCGCCATGTGGCTAGCTTGTTGACCAAGTTTCTAACCTACCAATCACCTATAGACATGTATAAAGGTGATTCTGTGTCTATGAAGCTTTTAGGAAGCTATTCTATCAGATATTATCAAATCAACTTATTTTACCTACTTCTATTGGTCTATATTACTTAAATAATTATTGGAATAAATATCTTATATCCGTGACACCTATGTCTGAACAAAGTTTTAGGGTTATCTTTTATTTGGTGAGTTGGATCTTTTTTAAAATATATACACTTGTTATCAACTTAATTATTGAAAGGTTTAAAAATTTTAAGTCAAAATCAATATTTCAATTATTAATTATTAATACTTTAATCTACTATAGGATTTGTTAAGATTTATTTAGGATTTGATTAGGATTTGATTAGGATTTATTCAGGATTTAGGATTTGACTAAGATTTCATTAATATTTTATTAAGGCATGACTAGGATTTGATTAGAATTTTTTTAAAATTTAAGATTTGACTAGGATTTTATTAAGATTTTATTAAAGCTTGATTAAGATTTGACTAGGATTTTATTAGGATTTATTTCGGATTTAGAATTTGATTAAGATTTTATTAGGATTTATTTAGGATTCAAGATTTTATTAAGATTTATTTAGGATTCAAGATTTTATTAGGATTTTGTTAAGATTTGATTAGGATTTGATTAAGATTTGATTAAGATTTGATTAAGATTTATTTAGGATTTAAAATTTGATTAAGATTTAATTAAAATTTGATTAAAATTTGATTATATTTTTTATTTTAATATTTTTTTTATATTTTTATATTAATATTTCTTTAGAAATTCTTTATTATTTCTTTATGATTTTTATAGAAGTTTTTTTAGGATTTCTTGTCTTTCTTTTATAAATCTTTTAAAAATTTAATTGAAATTTTTTAATATTTGAGAATACTTAATAATTTTTAATTATCATTTATATATAAATCTATTATAGATAATATGACTTATTATTGTAATTTTTTTTTTTATCTTCTACAACAAGGTGTTCAATGCATTCTCAAGCAAGACTTCAATTCTTCAATATATACATCTTCTAGTGAAATAGACCTTAGTGATAGAGTTCCTAAGGTGACTTATGATAGTAGTTGAGGTGGTTTTGTTTTTTAACCATTATGTATGGTTATATAAATTTCTTCATTTCGCTTAGACAAGAACTTTGTCTAGACTTTTAATGCTTCAAGAATATTTATAATTGAATCCAATTTGGCTTCTTTCAAATCTATTATTTTAAATCCTTTACTTTCTATTATAGAAATGAAACAAGAAAGAATAGATACAAAACAATTAAGAACAATGTTGATATAGAGAAGAATAATCTACAACCTCTAAAGTATTTTAGTACTTTCAAGAAGAAGGATAATCTACTATTTATTTAAAAAGACCAATCTCAAATATTGTACTATTTTAGTCTTGACAAACTATTACAAACACACCACTGAAGTAGAATAAGACTCCAAAAGTTTAAAGAACTGAAATAAAAGTGGTTCACTGTATATCACAAGTAAGAAGCTACAATAAAGCATAAGAACAAGACCAAAAGATCTAAGCTGAGCCACAAGGATTTTGTATTAAGACTAAAAATCCCCTCAGCCTTAATTCTTATATATACTAAGTGTAAGGAAGCTCCTTAAAGAGTTTTCTTGATATTTGGAGGTGACGTAAGCCTAAGATCTTTCTATGGCCATCTAAGATCCCTTAGAACCTTCTTAGACCTACTAAGATCTTCTTGGAATCATCAAAAATCTTCTAGAATCTTCTAAGATCAAGTAGAATCTTCTAAAATCTTTTAGAACCTTCTTCCTTTATATGTTTGTAACAGTAAGAATTACATAATTAATATTTAATTATATATGTAATAATTTTAATCTTTAAATTAATTTGATGTCTCAAAAGTATTTGAAATACTTAAAAATATTTTATTTTTATATTATTTTTATATATTAATATAATTAAAATTAAATATTAGAAAATCTATATTTTTAATTACATTGAAAGAATTTATACAAAATTCTACTTGACATCAATTGTCAACTATTAAAATCATAAAGTATATATAAATATTTTAAAAATTTTATTTTTAAAAATCTAAACTTTATTAATTTTTATACAAATTATATATATATATATATATATATATATATATATATATATTTAATTTTTTAAATATATTTTTTAAAATTTTTAAAATTTAGTTAGTAGAAATTTAGTATATATTGTTGTAAAAAAAAATTAACTATAGATAATAGAGTTGGATAAATATTTAATTTGAGCTAAATATCAAGTTGTGCTTAATTGATGTATCTTTAAAATTTGGATTTAGTTTTATTAGAATTCTTTGAAAATATATAATTTTTGATTTTTAAAAAAATATTGTTATACTTCTATTATAATTTGTAATATGAGGGATCATTTAATATAATAAATTCAATAGAAAAGCTCATGCATCTTTATGCCTTTATAAATAGGTTATTTTAAAATTAATTATAATATTAAAAAAATTTGATGCATTGCAAGTATGCATTATTTTTTTTTATGTATTTTATAATGATATTCTTTTATATTTGCTATCTTTACTAAAATTATATAATTTTTAATATATGTATATTTATTTTGTACAAACATTAAAAATTTGAAATTAAAAAATAGAAAAATAGAAGATTTGATGGAAATTATTTACAACCTCTAAATTTCTTTAGTAATTTTTAATAATAAATTATTCATTAAAAAATTTCAAGTTATATTAAAAAAAATTTTAATCTTTTAAATTTTTTTATTAATATGGATTTTTACATATTTATTAAAAAAAATTTAATACCTTCATAAAAATTAAAAATTAAAAAAAAAATATATATATATATATATATATATATATATAAGATATTATTATTATTTTTTATAAATTCTTAAGAATGATTTTTATAATACCTTTATATTAAAAAAAATTGAATTAAAAATAATATGGTGACTTAATTCAATCAGCATTAACAAAGTAGGAATCAATTCCACTATAAATGAAAAAATTATATTACAACAAAATTGATGTCATCTTTTAGTACTAGGTTATAAGAAGAATTTATTGTAATATTTGTAAGAATACAATAAAATTTTTAAAAATTAAATTGAATAGATATATTGCCAACAAAACAAACAAAGTGAGACGATAGGGCAATTTTACATCATATAGGAGGGTTGTAGGACAATTCAAAAAAAAAATAGTAAATAATATAATAATTTTTATAAAGAAAATTTATTATTTTATTATATTATAATCATTTTATATAAATTTGATGCATATTATTTGATATATATATAAATTATTTATTTTATATAATTTATTTATTTATGATAGTATTGAATAATATATTATTTAGAATTTTAATACAATTAAGAAAATATATTAGAATTATTCCTAGAATTATTTTAATAGAAGATAAAAAATTTACATATATGCTATATCCAAAATGACTTATGATTATCTTTAATATACAAAGATCTTTTTTAAATTTAATATATTATTAAAAATAATTAAAAAAATTATATTCTTTGCTGCAATATATTAAATTAGTATAATTAGTAGTTTTATGTCAAATCCATATAATCTTAAAATATCAAAATATATTTATATACTATATTTAAGGTACTTTAGATTTTTGTGTATTTAATAGAAAAAGAAAAGATTACAAAATCCTATTGTACACTCATGTTAATTAATAATCAAATCTAAAAAAATAAATATTGATAAGAATATATCTATCTAATTTAAGAAATATTCAATAAGATAATAAAAATAAAAATAAGTTACAATTTTAAGATCTTTTAAAAATTCAAATTATTAAGTACTAAATGATAAATATTTTTTGCTCGTCTTTTTGAACCAAAATTAGGTAGAAAAAAAATTAAACATATAGATTATGATTCTTGGTTAAATATTTAATATTTTTAATATTTTAAAATTATTTAAAAAAATAATTGGATATAAAAAGATATTAAAAACATCATCTAAAATTGTATTGTAATTTTATTGGATTTTTGAATTTTATTTTGTTTATGAATATATTATAGCTATAAACAAAAAAAAATATTAAAATATTTTTTTTCTTCTTATATATATATATTACTATGCTTTTATTATAAATTATAAAAAAAGTATCAATTTTAGACCCTCTTGTAGACTAAAAGGCACAAAAAGAACAAAAAAAAGAAGAAGAAGCTTTAGAAATTTTGTTTTTAGATAGTTAATACTTTATTCTTTTTTGGTTGGAAAAAAGATAAACCAAGTCACATAATTTATCAATCAACACTTTGTTGCATTATTTCCAAAAAAGTATATGTTCACTTCAATAAAAGAAATCCAGCAAATTTCAATGAAACTATTAAAATTGTTGATAGTCGTTTCTTCTACGTAGATGTTTTTGTAAGGTCACAAAGACCAAAATATACTTAACATAATCAAACATTTTCTTTTGATCGAAGTACTTCCGCAATCAAATTGTGTTTTGGTGGGACAACACATCTGGAATCAACAAAAAACTGTGCAGTATTTTCCCGACGTTCAAAAACACTTCGGAAATGAGAGTATGAACAGATGCAGGTTTTCCCATGATTGTTGAACTATGTCAATGTTTCTGTGTCCACTACATGGATGTACAGCTGCTGCTTAGGTTCCGAGTGTATGCAGAACCGGGGATGTTGTACACCAAACTTACTGTTAGTGTACTTTCATGGCTGAGTAGTGGGTGCAGATGCAGTTATTGAATGACTTTTCAGCATTTCCATACTTGCTCTTCACCTTGCAGGTGGGGCTGTTAACTGAGGAGGAGGTTCTTTGATTTCTTCTCGAAGCTCTAGCAACTTGAGCAATTCAGTTTTGAGGAGAGACAAGCTGATGGGCTTCATGAGGACGTAGTCCATGCCAACCTCAAAGCAATGCTCCCGGGTCTTGGTGTCAGAGTTGGCTGTGAGTGCACATATTATGGGCCTTGCAGGTTTGTCACACCTCTTGATTAATTCTCTAGCAACTGTGAAACCGTCCATCTGCGCAGATTCAAGACATGATTCAATGAGCGTCATGGCAACGAGACCTTGCACAAAGGGCAAATCCGTTCAACATTTAGTAGGAAACTATCACCGTAGTTGCTTGGGTAATGAAATGTGACAAGCTCTATGATTCATCTTGTTATGGACCAAGCTTTGGTTAACAGTGTTCTCAGAAGCTTGATGCCGTAGGCTGGAACAACACACCTCAGGCATACAAAGATCTAAGAGCAGAATTTGGAACTGAGATGGTCCTCTCTCATCAATGACGTCTAAGCACGCTTGGCCAGAATCCAGGACTGTGGATTTGCAGCCGATGTTGTCGAGCAGACGCCTCGTGACAATTCTGTTTATCGAGTTATCGTCCACAACTATGACCTGTTCACAAACGCAAGCAGGATCAAGTCAATGCGAAGTGGTAGGCAATGGAGGGCAGGGCGGCCCGTGCAGCATCTGCCACTACAAATATTGCAGTTGACAGACGATGCATTTTACCTCCAAACCTGTTAACTCGGCCGGTGTGGTTGGCTTTTTCGGCCCTTCTTTCAGGATCGGCTGCTGACGGTCGTGATAAATGCCGACTGTGATATACATCTTGCATGTTGTTCCCTCTCCCAGCCCCTTACTTTCCAGCCAAATTTTCCCTCCCATAAGCTGCCATAGGATAGATTGTTTCGCTTGTCAGATGTAACCAGCTACCAGATACAATTCCTGTAGTTAGATAATTGCTTCGATTTCTTACATTTAGATTTGCACTTGCAGCCATTCACGCCAGATATTCTAGAATCCTCATAAACCTTAGAAGAGTAAGGTTTTTCACAATGGTACCTCCACAAATTTCTTCGAGATGGCAAGTCCTAAGCCAGTTCCGCCGAAGTTGCGAGTAGTTGTGCTATCAGCCTGTACAAATTTGTGAAACAAGCGCGGCACGTCTATTGCCTTAATGCCGATCCCGGTATCAACAATGTCAACGTGAATGTGGCGGTACTCCAAGAACCTTCTCGGTGTTACTGGCAACTCCGCTCCAGTGGCCATAACTGGGCGAAAGTCGCTTATGTCTCCTACTCTCATCGCAACTCGAACTGCTCCTTCCAAGGTGAACTTGATGGCATTTCCAATCTGAGGTGACCTCAAACTCAGAACTAAGAAATTCGTATGAACCTCTTCTAAAGCACGAAAAAATAAATACATAGAAATCTATCTCTTCTGAAAAAACCGGCTTACCACGTTCAGCATAACTTGAAGTAAGCGGTTGCTATCTCCAAAGACATCTCCAGGGAAGTCCGGCGTCCAGTACATTGTGAAAGAAATGTTTTTCTTAGAAGCCAGGGGACGGACAATATTCTCCACCTCGCCCATCAGAGTAGTGAGGTTGAAAAGAGTTAAATCTAAAGCGAGGCCACCGCTTTCGAGTCTCGAGAAATCCAGGATGTCATTTATCAACGACGAAAGAAGACTGCTACTCTTGGCCATGGTCTCCACCATGGAGTGTTGATCTTCCGTCAAGTCTGACTGCGACAAAATTGAATTGAGGGCTATGAGGGCATGCATGGGCGTCCGCATTTCATGATTCATCACAGCTAGAAAATCGTTGCGTGCAGCCACTGCTTCCTCTGCTTCCTTCTTCGCGATTTCTAGAGCTAGATTCTGAGCAATTAATTGATCTCGTGCTCGCATGGATTCCTCCAATACAGTTGCATGCGAAAGTGCAACTGCAACCTGATTGACTTGAATCAGATTTATTAGTAAGAGTGAGGTCAAAATAGTGTCTTCAAAATAAACAAATAATTAATAGAAGAATGCTTAGAATGCAGGAATACGCAGCTTGATGAGATGTGAAACGTGCCTTGCAGTTTGGGGGTTGCAAGGCGCTATGCTAGACGGACAATACCTGGTCAGCAACAGCTGTGACCATTTCAAATTCATGCCCCTGCCACTTTCTCTGTGGATCAGAAGGCAATACAAGCACCAGAAACGCATAAGACGATGCTTCAGGAAGATGACCATTGGCAACGTTGGCTTCGCGGAAGTCTTTGAAATGAGAGGTACTCATACACGGCAGCCTCACAGCTACAACACGATCTTCTAATACGGTTCCATCTGCCAATTTCGTACAAGCCCCGTGCCTCATCAATAAAATGGAATTGTAGGGAACAAGCACCGCGCCCTGGTTGCAAAGAACCTGACCAGATCGAACTGTCACGTTAAGGTTCTGCCTCAGACACTGGTAAGATGCTGGGTTCATACAATCGATTATGTATGGAAGTCAATCTCGTAGGATGTGATAATACCTACATGTTGGATGCCTGGATCCATTTTAGAAATGGTAGGTGAACTACTGGCAGACTTGTTCTTGTCCTCATCCAGCTCATGTGTGAGCTCGAATTGATCGCCGTCCTCGCTAGGCATCCAGATGTTGCAGCTTTTGAGCTTGAGGGTCTGCGAAAGCTCCACAAGAGTTGTCTTCAAAATAGTGTGTCGGTTGAGTGTGCTCCGGATCTCATGAGTTAGCATGCGCACATGTGTCCCCGCCTCTTCCTTCTTCTTCATTGCTCCTACCTCCTTATCTAACTCTGCAGTCTAGAAACCGATTATATGTAAATTCTTCGAACTTCAAAGATTCCTCCAGAAATCATGAAACGGAACGTAAATGCTCACGAATCGTGTACCTTGCCAACAAGATACAACTCGCGTTTTTTGACCCCTAGAACTTCGGGAATGACCCAGCTGAGGGTGAAAGCGGTGCCACAGGACACAAATGCAGTGGAGACTTTGAAGAACGTCATCGCTCTGGTGGCACTGGCCGCCATTGTAAGAAATGTCCAGACATTTGTGAGATGCGTCAGGCCACAGAGAACAATGAAAGCACCGAATTCTGCCACGACCCACTTGTAGGGGAATACCTGCGTCAGTCACCACATAATTGCAAGTAATTGAGATCGATTCTCTGTCAAAGTGAGCAAGGACTCTACTCAGACTCTCAATCATCTGCAGTGTGGTTCATTACCTGTGCTTTGTAGATGAAGAACAAGAGCTCCACTGGAATAGAGAAGTATGCAAGCGCAATGAGGATGTCTGAGATAAGCTGCCACCGTATCATCTCCATGTAGCTGGGGATGTGGGGATGAGCGAGCAGACAGCTCTCACATTGATCAGATGCTTCGAGCACCATTGTGGTGCAAGGTTCTGTGCAATACTGCTCGCCCGCGTGATTCACCAGCTTTTGTGTCTCCATCACGTCCATCAGAGAATAATTTCCAGAGAAGAATTGTTTTCTTATGATTGCCGCAACGGCCGCTGGATTTGTGATTAAGACAATGCTGCAGAAGAGGATCCATAATGTCATAAAATTCTTCTCCATTTATGAATCACTCCCGGTATAATCGCGTATCACCTGGGGCAACTTAATTTCTGTTTGTGTCGCTCGTGGAGCACAACTGCAAACATGACAAGCACTGAACCAATATCGTATCCCACGCTTCAAGCTCCGTCAAGCTATGGAGCTTTTGAAGATCCTGGGTTTGAATATTATAGTATTCTGTACAATAACCTAGACAGCAAAGTTTACAGAATCCATACAGAAGCGCATAATCTGAAAGATCTGCCTACAAAGAAGGCAGATTGTCTTTCTTTTCATGAGTTTTGCATGTGTATCATGGACAATTGTGCTTCACTACAACAGCAGCTCTTCAAAAGAAAACTAAGACTAAACGAATCGAGCACGAATCTAAACTAGCAGTGATGAAAAGTCACCAACGAGAGAAGCTCCCCATTCATTCAGACCTAAATGTAATCAATTTTGAAAGGTGAAAGCGGAAAATGTGAAGCTTGAAAGAGGTGAAGCTCAGATGGTCACGGCCACAGTGGTAATCCATCTCCACACGAAAATCCCCTTCCAAGATACTTGTTAACGCTAGGAAGATCATCCGATGAGGGTTTTGCAAAGCAGTGTGGAAGGTGAAACGATCAAGAGGAGTCCACAAACAGCAGAGACGTTACACACACATTCTGCACTGACAATCAACCCATTCACTGATCGTGAGAACTACGACCCACAACCAGGCTCAACAGATCGCACATGTTTGTGATGAACTTGCAATCTCAGTGAAAGTTTGGAGCTCACATTAGGAAACCAATATGTTGAAAATGCGAGCAATAATAAACGAAACCGCAACTAAGGCAAATTGTGCAAAAGAAAAGATATGGAAAAATCTTACGCTGATAACTTCAGTGAATTATGGCACAAGGTGCAGTCGCCTTCTGACAGACATGGGTTAAGCAAACATGGTATATCGCGATCATCGTCTCTTCGGCTCCAGCGAATGTCACAAGTTACTGTTTTCCGTTAGCCCGATATATGATCACGTGCGAAAACATACGAACTTCGATAACTACATTCAGTTACCCATTGTGACAACACATTGGACAACTGACAAAGACGGGTCAGTGCGAGCTCCGGCTCTTCAAATGATGCTTCCAAGGACCTGCACACACACGATGATGTATTCTTGCAGAAAGCATGTCATCGTTGGCCAAAGAAGTTCACATGTGGTGAGGGCTGCAAATCGCCGAAATAGTGTGAAAAGCAGACGTGCCAGCAGCAGTGCAAGCCACGACAAACTTGTCCAAAAAAGTTTATGGGCGCGTTTCCTGGCAAGGTATTTAAACAACAGCACAGGCCCAGCTGTTGATTACAGAGGTAGATATCTTAGGTTGACACCGTGGACGTCCTGTGGATTCTCAGACTCATCTCTTCGACCCAAATTATCACGAGAGGGTTCAAGGTGCACTTCATGCTCAAGAACAAATAAAAATATGCTAACTTCAATGGCTGTAAATGGGAGAGTGGCGTTGTCAGTGGATGGACAAGGTATGGACTGCAATTGCAGAGTCAAGTTCCACCCCTAACAGTTTAGTTGCCTGTGTGTCTTTAAATGCATTTGTCATTGTGGAATCGAGCAGATTCTCTAATGTTATTAAAAGGCCTCACCTGAAGTAAGGCCCAAAAAACATGAAAAATAGACAGGACAATGTGTGGGACAAATCCCGACTCCATTTCTGCACATATCCAGAAAGTCCCTAAACCTTGATATTTACGAGGATTTCCTATGATTTCTGGACTTCAAGATAAAAAGCGGCACGCAATGTGATCCTCGAAAGATCCGATGGTATATTTGAATCCGCGGTCAAACAAGCTCCAAAGAAGTGATGAGAGCATTTCCAAATCAATGCAACTCTGCGGGAAAAGGCAGATCCTCACAGGGTGAGGGGGACATCTTACAGGCACATAATTTGTCACTTTCTCGAGCAGATCACCCTTACCAAACTCTTAAAAGAATTCGAAGAGCCCCCATCAAAAGGACCGCAGCTGCCACAAAATCTGACGGGAGAAGCGATTCGACAACCGCAACCAGAGAACTCCCCAAACCTGACGTTACCACACCACAGCTGGAGCAAATTGTAGTTGAAAATAAGTCCGAGGAGCTCTACTGATGATGCTGGCTGGCTGAAACTGTGCAGTCGTTGCTGATCCAGACGAACGCCCTCAAAACCTCGAGAAAGACCTACTATTTTGATATCAGACAGAATCGCTGCGCAAGATTGTGTATGCTCACATGACCCTGGACGTAGCGAAGCAAGTCCTTCGATCTACAGCCTCCGCATGAGCCTTGGCCTCTAACTCGTGAGCCAAAACCTTGCCCACACTGTTCTTTCCAACCTGCACCAAAGCCAACGTAAAAGCTTTGCCGTCTATCTGGCCTCCAACGTTTAAAGCAGGGTGCTTCACCATTTTAGATCAATTAGTTTGGTTGAATGTTTGGCTCTCGTTGTGAATGTAACAAATGTCCTTTCTTCTTTCAAACATTGCTAGCATAATAGTTTGGCAATTTAAAAATTCAAAAATCAACTCCAAAATTCTTATCTATTGCTGCAAAAAACACCTTCTTTTAGTTTATCTTCTTTCAACTTCAAAATTTGGAACCTCGTTGAGCATGTATGTAAGAAATCCAACAAAGTTAGTGAATAAATCTCTATAGAATATTTTGATACATGACCACAATAAATTTTTAAAATATAATTACTTCTTTAGAAACATGACAATCTATCCACTAAAAAGAAAATATTGCAAAGTATATCTTCAAATACTTCAATATGTGAATTTTCTCTTTAGTACTTTATTTGATATTTTATTTTTAAAAAAATTATTTTATTTTGTCTAATTGATATATATATATATATATATATATATATACATATATTTGCATGTATATAGTATAACAAACTTGCTTGCCATGCAATTAACAGACTTGATCTCTTAGAGGTTCTATGGACAAGTGAGAGCACTTTCTTGACCCTTCCTCCTTTAGGACAAGAAGCAAAAGTAGTGCCCATACAACACAATGTTGTGATCAAGGCCAATTAGTGCTTAAAAGCATAATACCCTTATAATTTTATTTTATCTTAATAGATATTTGATATTAGTATATTTATTTTTGAATTCATATTTTATTGATTAAGTTAAAAAAAAAAATGATTTTAGGTTAGATGATGAGTTTTGAATTAAATGAATTAGAACAATTAGAATGATGGTAGCATAACCTTACTTAATAAGGTTTAAGTTGGGTCCTAATTGTGAACCTCAAATTGTCTATAACTTGGAATTTAGCTTGTTTAGTAATTGTAATGAAGAAATAATCAATATTAATAGAATCAAGTGAGAATTTTTTAGAAGAAACAATCAAATAGTAAATAAATACTAAGATGAAGATGCTTTAAATTAAGAAAATAAAGATGATTCAAAGAAGATAATGAAGGTGATTTGAAAGAAGAGTTAATAACTTTGAAGTTTAAGATTACAAAGACAATTGAAAGGTGATGAATAAGATTAGGATTAAATTACTAAGATTGAAGTGGTTTGGTAAAAAATAAGACAAGCCTTATATGAATAAAATTAGGTAATAGCAAAGGATTTGGATGAAAAATATAAGATGATAAGTAGGAGTACAATGAAGTTTGAATTAAAAGATTGGCTTAACAAGGCCCAGGGGAGATTATTCTCTTAGCTCTCTCTTCCAAGGATAGTAATTGTGGCCTTTTTAGAAGATATATTTTAATAAGTAGAAGATGGAATATAGATTTTTTTTTTTTTTTTTTTTTTTTTTTAATTAAATAAATCTGATTCTTAGAATTGAAAGATTTAGAAATCCTTAGCTATTATTAATTTAGCCACTTGACTTAATTGATTTGAATATAATATTTTATTTTATTTTTATTCTTTATATATATATATATATAGATCTTTTTTTTAATTTTTTAATTTTATATTATATATTTAATTTAGATAAAAATTGGATTAGTGTAAAGGACATAAAATACAAATAAATAAAGTATCAAAATATTTTTGTATCATTCAAAAAGAATAAAAAGTCAATCAAAGATAGAATAATATTAAAATAGAATGGCTATTGCCAAAGGCAAAAAGAGTAGAGATTCTTGAAACAAGACTATAAATAAAAAAAAGCATTCACAAGAGTGAACAAGACTTCATTTTTATTTTTATATATACTATCTACCTAAGAGTTACGTGGCAATATTCTATAGAACCTCCAACATGTGTTTAATTTGTAAGACACATGTCAAACTTATAAGATAAGTTTTCTATATGTATGCCATATAATTAACTTATTTCACAAGCTACTAACATGTGCAACATGTGGCTAATTTGTTGGCCAAGTTTTTAACCTACCAATCACCTATAGACATGAATAAAGATGAAACTATGTCTATAAAGCTTTTAAGAAGCTTTTCTATAAGATATTATCAAATTAATTATTTTTATTTATTTCTACTTATCCATATTATTTAGATAACTATTAGAATAAATCTTATGCCCATGATATTATTCCCTCTTCTAAAGATGAATTCCAAAAAAATAATGATTATATATTAAAGAAGTCCAAGATATGCCAAATTATATTTGTCACATATTTTGATCTTTGTTCCCTTTGAAGATAATTGATAGATCTTCTCAGCCATTAAAAATATCTTATATTAGGGTGGAAGGATTACCTTGATATTTGATGATTGTTGAAGCTTTCATAACATCTTTAAAAAAAAAAATTTGAAACACCATCAAGAATAGTTCTTATCTCTAAAAGTATCACCAAATATTGGGAGTCTCTTCTAAGGTTGTGATATCAAACATGTTGTATCTTGCCATTCATCCAAAGAAGAATATGTTGTTCTTTAGGATCTTTGTTTCTATTTTGTCATCTTAAAAGCTATAATAGCCACAATGTCTCATCTAATAAATCAACAATTGATATCTTTTGAGCTAAATTTGTTGGTTGTTGATTCTCCATCTTTTTAATGCTAAAAAATCCAAATAAATAATAAATAATAAATAATAATATAAGATATTTTCATTGATTTTTTTTTTTTTATAATAAAGATTTCTTTCATCTTAATTTTTATAAATGTCGTCAATGAAATGAATTAACTTTGGTTGATGTATTTATTAGATTTATTGATTGCTTCTATGTGCGTTCACTAATATCATATCTACACCAATATACAAGATATTCCAACCTATTTTAGTATCGCCTCAAATCTAAAACCTCTTCTACCTCAAATTCTTTATTATTGTCTACTTTTATAAAAAAAATGATGGTGTTTATTTTCTCTCTTGTATATTTGTTGTCTTTATATGGCTTAAGTAGAGACGCATGGAATATAGGATGGATATTATTATCTTTTGATAGATATAATTGATAAGCAATTAGATTGATTTGTTTACAAATAAAAAATGGTCCAAGCCTACAATAATCCAGCTTGTCAGAAAAATGAATAGCCTTGATATTACAACAAAGTAGCCATATCTTATTACTAATATGAAATTAAGGTTATTTCTTATAATAGACATCTATATTGATCTTTTGTTATTTTTAAGGTTCTTTAATTGTATCTTTATTATAGCATATAACTCTAACAATTGATTTGTCAAGTCTTTTGCCGTAGGATTATTATCTTTTGAAAAGTCAAAAGTATTAAGTTATAAATGATAACTATAATTGACAAAAAAAATATTTATTGAATAGAAGAATGTATTAAATTATTATAAGTAAACTCTTCTAATGGCAAAAAAATTCTTCAATCATCTTAATGATAATTAATAGTACACCTCAAATATTGCTCTAAAATTTAATTTATTCATTCTATTTTTCTATCAATTTCAAGGTGTAAGACTAAAGATAATTTTATGTCTATCTTCAATATTTTAAAAAGAATTTTCTAAAATTTTGATACAAATTATGTCCCTCTATTTGATATAATATCCTTTAGCAATCCATAATAGTGATAGATATTTTCAAAGAAGAATTAAGTTGTTTCTTCACTTGTGATAGATTTTATATATAATATAAAATATGCCATCTTGGTGAAATAATCTATAATCAAAAATATAGAATCATATGACTTTAAAATTGATAGATCTGTAATAAAATCTATAGAAACAAAAGACCATGATTATTTTGATATAAGTCATAGTTGGAAGAATTTATAAGGTCAATGACAAGAAATTTTTTTATCTTTAACAAATATCACATGATTACACAAACTCTTTAATAACCTTCTACATTTGAGGCCACCAAAAATCTCTTAATATTAGTTCCAAAGTCTTCTTATATTTAAAATATCCTGCTACAAGGAAATTATGACGAGCTTCAAGAGCACGTAATTGTGCTTCACTTTTTGAAATATACAAGCATCTCTTAAAATAGAATAGATTTTTGAACTCAAACTTGAAAGTATCATGAGACTTAGATGAATTATTCTTAATATCATGAATAAAAAGATGTGAAGACATACTTGATTAAACTTGCTTAAAAAAAATTGAATCAACAATCAATGTTGATTTCATTGTTTGAAGATAAAATTGCTTTAGCTTCAAGAGGATTGTTCTTTATTGATTAAAAGCTAAATTTCTTTCTTTTGGTACAAGATAAGAATATCTAAAAAAGGCATTGAACTAACCTTATTGTTTTCTTAACTGATAAGTAATAATGAACTCAAATCTTGACAAAGACATATTCCAACAAGTTTGGTGACAATTCAAAACACATATTAATATAAAATACTTGAGGTTCTTGTGATCTATATATAAAAAGATTAGATTGGAACCGCCTTCTAAATAATGACACCATTTTTGAAAGAAATTCACAATTGCAAGAAGTTCTTTGTTATAGATCTTATAATTAATCTTGGCTACTCAAAATTTTCTTGAATAAATAGCTATTAGATAAAATTTGTCATCTACTTTTATTTATGATAATATTACATCTAAGACAAAATTTGATGCATCTATTTCTATAAAAAAATGCTTTGGAGAAATCAATACAATATAAGATTGGTACAAAAATAAAAATTATCTTTAAAGTTTTAAATGATGCTTCTGCTTTTTTACTCTACTTAAGTTTTTTTACAAATTAAACATATTAGTAGAGCTATAACTTGAAAAAAGTTATTGATAAAGATTTGATAGTAATTAGCAAATCTTAAAAAATATTATACGTCTCTTATTATTTTTAGAATTTTCCAGTTTACAATTATCTAAACTTTTTTAAGATCTATCATTAGTTTGTCATTAGAAATCATGTATTCTAAAAAATTGACTTCAATAGTATAAAATATATACTTTTTTTATCTTGGTATATAATTTTGCATTTCTAAGTTTTTGTAATACATGACAAATATGAAGTTTATATTCTTTTATATTCTTAGAGTAGATCAAAATATTATTCAAATAATAAATAATAAAATCATCAAAAGATTCACAAAAAAGGTCATTGAAAAGATGTTAAAAAACAACTAGTACATTTATAAGTCCAAAAGGCATGACATTATATTCAAAATGCTCAGACCTAGTTTGAAATGCAGTCTTCAATTCATCACCTTCTTTGATACAGACCAAATTGTATGCTTATTATAAATTTATTTTAAATAGAGCTTTATTTGACTAAATTCATAAAAAAGTCCTAAAATCAAAGATAAAAGATACCTATTCTTGATAGTAATCTTATTAAGTCCTCAATAATCTACGTACATCCACAATGATCCATCTTTTTTTTTACAAATAAGATAGGAACTACTATTGGAGATTTTGAATCACGTATGAAGTTGTTAGCCAAGTTTTCATCAATATATTCTTTTGATGCAACCAATTCATTCTGCCATAAATTATAGATTGATCCAAATGGTGGTTGAACTCCTTCTTAAAGATTGATTGAATAATCATCAAATTGATGCTTTGTAAGAATATCTATGTTTTTTTTTTAAGAACATCTTTAAAATCTTGATATTGGCTAAGAATACCACTTGCAGTCTTTTCAACATCAAAAATAGATATGGCATATATAACAAAAGATGATCTTTTTTTTACTATATATATAAAGATTTTTGTCCCTATCAAAAAGAATTAGTATGTATTAGACTTATGTATTTTTATTTGACTAATAGATTTTTAGATTAAATTATAAAAAAAATCAAGGTTACAAGAAGTTTAATCTATTTGAGGATTATATTTTTTTAACCTTGATAATTTCAAAATAATTAGATTGGAAGGAAATCTAATCATATTATATATAACTATATTATTATATTTTTTAGTTGCTATATCTAAAAGAATAGCTTCATAGGTGGCATTTTAAGACAACAACAAACAATCATCTATAACTTCTAAATATAAGGATTTAATTTTTTTAACTAAAAATATTTCTTATTTTTTGACAAAATCTTCATCTATGAAACAAGTTGAAGCTTTTGAATCTATTAAGGCAAAGACTTTGTGATTTTTAGATCCTAAAGATACATCTGTTATAAAATAAGGCAAAAGATCTAAAGAGAGAATAAGACCTTTATTAGATATTGCACATGATTTCAACTGCATGGTTCCTATTGTAGCTAGAAAATTTTATTTTTTAATATATTATCTTTTTTAGCAGCTATACTCTTTATTTTGTAGTTGCATTGCTTCTTTGAATAATGTTGAGTAGTGTGTTTAGTTGCTCCACAATATAAGTACAAATCTTCTTAACAACATCAAATCTTTTTCTATTTGGTGAGAAATTTAAAATATATTATATCAATTTACATCAATTTTTACTTAGCCAAATAAGTTTCTAAAAATTTAAGAGCTACTATTATTAATTGATTTATTCTTCTTCAATTGAATTTATATTCTTAATATCTTTTAAATAATCAATTGTTATATACAATGGCTTGAGCAATAAATTATTTCAAAGAGTCTACTTGTGGTATTTTTAATAACAAATCTTTGACATTATCTTTAAATCCATAACAAAATTGATTAATAAGAGCTTTATCATTCCACTCCATATTATAAGCCAGATTTTGGAATTTCGCAATATAGATTGTGGTTGATTGAGATCCTTGCCATAAAGATAAGACCTCGGTCTTTGCTATCATTTTTCAATCATTTTTTCTAAATATAGTCATAAATGCTTTCAAGAATGAATTCAAATTATAAAGAAGTTGTGAATTTTTTTCTATCAAAAGTACAAGCTAAGAAAAAATACTTCTAGATAGAAGTGTGCCTATGAATCCAACTTGAATAAATTCATTAGGATATTAGAAAGGGTACAATCTTAGATAAAGCTTAACTTGTTACAAAAATCTTGAAATTTTTTATCTTATTCTATCAAATTTCTCAAGCATATTAATTTTTGTTTGTTTCATGCTTCTAAAAGTAAGACTTCTTGGATTTAATTGTAAGGCTAATTTACTTGCTTCCCTCAATTGTACAATTTTTTAGCATAGGCTATGGATTTCTAAAATACAAAATAAGAATAATGAATCTTTATTTTTATCATATTATCAAGGACATAAAATATAAACAATTAAAGTATCAAAATACTCTTAAATCACTCAAAAAGAATAAAAAATCATTCAAAGATGGAATAATATTAAACTAAAATGGCTATTGCCAAAGACAAGAAGAGTAGAGATTCTTAAAATAAGATTACGAATAAGAAAGGCATTGTCAAGGATATAAGAATACAAAACAAGAGACTTGATTTAAAAAAAGATTTAAAAAAAACCAATAAGGACTTGAATTATCTAGATGAATACACAATTAATATCAAGAAAGATAAGTTAAAACTCCAAGAGATACATTGTTGAGATTGAAGAACTTTTTAGCTTTAATTCCAATATATATCCATATCTAAGAAGCTTTTCCAGCAACTTCTATCAACTTGGAAGCTTTTCAAATTCCTTCTACTAATTACAAAGCTTTTCAAGCTACTTCCACTAATTAGGAAGCTTGTCAAGTGACTTCTACTAATTTGGAAGCTTCTAAAATATTCTAGAAGATTCTGTAAAATTTTAAAATATATGTTCTTAATATCACCCCTTTTTCTAGCAACAAGTTCTAAAAGGAGCTCATACCTTTGGAAATCTTTTTACATACATAAAAAAATCAAAAATATATTATATTAATAAAATTATATATTTTATTTTCTATTCTTAGATAATAGATTCTATTAGTCTTCAAAAAAATTACCTATAGCCTTAAGCTAATATCTTTGTTATTGAAACATTCCATTTAAGGATTTGATCTTTATTACAGCCTTTAAAACACCCTCCAAACAAGATTTCAAGTTTAAGAGGATTTACCTTTTCAAGCTCAAGAAATATCATTAAAGCTCGGGTAGTATCACTAAAGCTTAAGCATTAGAATTGAGACTTATATGGTTTGATGTTACTCCTAATGGCTTCAATTGTGGTCGTACTTGGCACTGAAAATGTATTGTCCTCACTTTGCTCAATTGAAGGGTGTGAAAATTATATTGATTTATTTGAAACTTACATAACAAGTGAATCTTTTGAATCTTGTTTTATTAAGTCTTTCAACACTTGAAGGTTTAACATGGTAACTGACTTGCTTCTACAACCCTATTCTATCTTAAAATAGATGATAGTATGGTGGTAAAGATTTTAATTTAACTCTCCCTCTCTTATGAGTATTCTTCAAATCCAATCTTTATTAAGAAATTATCATCAGATACATTTGGATTTGTGAAGATAGAGTTGATAAAATTCTTATATTTTTTGAAAGGCATTGGCAAGATTTTTGGCTAGTTCTCACATGCATTTATTAATATCATAACTGTACCAATAAATAAAATATTCCAATTTATTCTACCTTCACTATAAATCTAATATATTTTCAATCTTGTATTCTATATGATTTTTGATTTCAATACTAGTTGACAATTATTGTATTCTTTTCAAAATATATAATTCTCTATAAAGCTCTAAAAAGAGAGATATGAAAAATTAGATGTACTTTCATAGAAGATGGTAGTTCCAAGGAATATGCTATTGAATTAATTTGCTTTTAGATGGAAAATGGTCATAACCTCCAATAATCCAACTTATCATATGACCATTCAATCTTAATGTTCCGTCAACAAAGCCATACTATATCTCTAATGTGAAAAGCAAGCAATTGATTCCTAAATTTATTTTCAAATACCTTGTAAGTATCTCAAGTTGCTTATAATTGAAGCTTCAAGGTTGTTTGATATTGTGATAGATGCTTTATAAATCCTTCAATTGCTAAATTATTATTCTTTGGCATATTCTATAGATTAAACTTTGAATAATATCCATAGTTAGAATAAAATAGTATTTATTAAATTGAGATATGAATAATATTATTATATACAAATTTTGCTAATAGTAGATACAAGACTCAATTGTCTTATTGATAGTTGATGTTGCATTGCAAATACTATTCTAAGATTTTATTAACTTCTTTTGTTTAGCCATCAATTTGAAGATGGAAAGCCAAAGAAAGTTTAATATCAGTCAAAGATATAAGAATACAAAGTAAGACACTTAAATTAGAATAAGGCTTAAAGAAGAAATCAACAAAAATTTAAATTAACTAGATAAATATACAAATAATACTAAGAAAGGTGAGTTAGAACTCCAAGAGATACATTGTTGAGACTAAATAACTCTTCAACCTTGACTCCCATATATATTCCTATCTAGGATGCTTCTTGAGCAACTTCTATCAAACTAAGAAGCTTCTCAAGCGGCTTCTACCAATTGAAAAGCTTCTTGAGCTCTTTCTATCAACTTGGAAGCTTCTAAAGCTCCTTCCACTAACTAGGAAGCTTCTTGAGCTACTTTCACCAATTCAAGAATCTTTAAAATATTCTAGAAGATTTTGTAAATCTCTAAAATATATATCTCTAACATCATCTCTTTTTCTAGCGACAAATTTTAAGAGGAGCTCATACCTTCAAAAATCTTTTTACATACATAAAAAATCAAGGATATGCTACACTAATGTAGTTATATATTTTATTTCTTATTCTTAAAAAATAGATTCTATTGATTTTTGAAGAAATTATCTATAACCTTGAGTTAGTACTTATATTATTAAAACATCCCATCCAAAGATTTGATCTTTATTGCAATCTTCACAACATCCTCTAAACAAGATCTCAGACTTGGAAGGATTATTTTTTCCAAATTCAAGAAATATCACTAAAGCTTGAGCATTAAAATCAAGACTTACATGATTGGATGTTGCTCTTAATGGCTTCAATTATGGTTGTACTTAGCGCTAGAATATATCATCTTCACCTTATTCAATTGAAGGCTATAAAAATTACACTAATTTATTCAAAGCTTATGTAGTAAGTGAATCTTTTAAATCTTGTTTTATTAAATCTTTCAACAATTGAAGGTTGGACATGGTGACTGACTTACTTCTACCATTCTATTTTATCTTGAAACAAATGATTGCATACTAATGAAGGTTTTAATTTAACTCTCTTCTTCTTATGAATATTCTTTGGATCTAATCTTTACCAAGAAGTTATCATCAAACATATTAAGATTTGTGGAAATAGAATCAATGAAATTCGTATACCTTTTGAGGTGCCTTAGGAAGATTTTTAGCTGATTTCTACGTATGTTCATTCATATCATAGCCATGCCAATGAATAAGATATTCCAATTTTTTCTACCTTTGCTAGGAATCTAGTACTTTTATAATCTCACATTCTTTATGATTTTTAATTTCAATATTAGATGGAGATTGTTGTATTCTTTCCAAAATACTTGACTTTTTATAAGGCTCTAAAAAAGAGACATGGAAAACTAGATGTATCTTCATAAAAGATGGTAGTTCCAAGTGATATGCTATTAGATTAATTTTCTTTTAGATAGAAAATAATCCTAGTTTCCAATAATCCAATTTATTGTATGGCTGTTTGATTTTAATGTTTTATCGAAGAAGCCATATTTTATATCCAATATAAAAAACAGGCAATTGATTCTTGAATTTATTTGTATATGCCTTATAAGCATCTTAAGCTACTTATAATTGAAGCTTTAAGGTTATTTGGTATTGTAATATGTACTTTGCAAATCCTTCAATTGCTAGATTGTTCTTTTTTGGTGTATTCTATAAATCAAGCTTCAGATGATATCTATATTTGGAATAAAATAGTATTTTTTGAATTGAGATATAATGAATATTATTATATATAAACTTTGCTAATGGTAGATACAAGATCCAATCATCTTGTTGATAGTTGATACTGCATCATAAATATTGCTTCAAAATTTAATTAACTTATTTTATTTGGCCGATAGTTTGAAGATGGAAAGCTGAAGAAAGTTTAATGTCCACCTTCAATATTTCAAAAAGACATCTTCAAAACTTAGATATGAATTGGAATCCTTGATCAGATACAATATTATTTGGTAGGCCATGATATCCTAGAAGAGAAGAGCATCACTAGTGATAACCAAGGTGATTTACAAATGTGTTAAAATGTATTAAATTGTATTAAATCAAAAAAAATTGGAATAAGATTTAACACAATTTAACACATTTTAATATATTTTTATATCACCTTGGTTATCACCAGTGATGCTCTTCTCTTCTAGTGATATCAATATATATTATAAAGAAAGAACCTTGTCATTGCTTCATTAGACGCAATCTTCTTGCAAGCAATGAAATGAGCCATCTTTGTGAGTCAATCAACCACCACAAAGATGATGTTTAATGAATTAGATGGCAATAGATTCATAATGAAATACATTGAGATAGAAGACCATGACCATCTTCAAATAAGCAAGGGCTATAATAGTCTATAAAGGTAATATCAAGGATTTTTGAACCTTGAACAAATGTTACAAGAGAGCACAAAATTCTTTATTGCCTTCCACATTTGAAGCCACCAAAAATCTTGAAAATTAAGTTCTAAGATCTTGTTAAATCCAAAGTGACTTGTAGCTAGGAAATTATGGCAAGATTAAAAAACACGCAGTCATATGGGCCCTTTTGGGATATATAAATGTTCTTCAATTCACAAAAGGTCTTTTCAAGCTTAAACTTGTCAATATTTTTATTGAAGCAATGCTTGATATCAAAGATTAAAATATCATTAGTAGTTGCAGTATACACCTCACTAAAAAAATTAGAATTAATAGGTACCAATGTAATAGTGGCGTAAAGACAAAATTGCTTCTGCTTCAACAAAATTGCATATTTTTTATCAAATACTGCCTCTCTTGTCCTTGGTATAAAATATAATCTCTTTGATAAAGTATCAGACAATCTTTATTGCTTCCTATGTCAATAAGCAATGACAAAGTTAAATTGAGATAATGACATATTCCATCAAGCTTAATGGCAATTAAGAATCTAAGCCAATATAAAATATTTCAAATTCTTGTGATTTGTATATAAAATCATAAGATGCATTATTCTTTCAAAAAAATGATGCCATTCTTTAAAAAAATCTACAATGGCAAGAAGTTCTTTATCGTAGATTTTATAATTAATTTTAATAATTAAATTTTTTTGAGAATAAAATACAATAGGATGGAGTTTATCATCTATACCGATTTGTGAAAGTACAACCCTTAGTATAAAATCCAAAATATTGATTTCTATTTAAAATACTTGTAAAGTTTGAATGCACCAACATTGGGATTGTGGTAAATGCCATCTTGAAGTTTTGAAATGCCTTCTCTACTTGAGGCTTCTATTCCAATTTGTTTTTACATCTCAATAAAATAAGAGGGGCGACAACTTGAGAGTAATTTTTGATGAAGATTTGATAGAAGTTAGCAAATCTAAGAAAATATTAAATATCTTTCAAAGTCTTTGGAATGGCCCATTACATAATGTCTTCTTTTTTGATCCATACTAAGTTGTATGCTCTACAAAGATCTATCTTAATATAGATCTTAGCTCGATCAAGTTGTTCAAAAAGTCTTAAAATTAACAGTAGTGGATAATAATTTTTCACCGTTATCTTATTCAATTTCTAATAATCAACATACATATACAAAGAACCATCTTTCTTCTTCACAAAGAATATAGATGCACCTACTAGAGACTTTGAATATCTGATGAAGTTCTTTATAAGGTTTTCATTAATATAATCCTTCCATGTCAAAAGCTCATTTTGAAAAAGATTATAAATTGGACTAAAAGATTGTTGCATTCTTTTCTAAAGATCTATAGTACAATGGTATGGTCAATGCTTTGGTAATATATTAGCATTCTTTTTTTGAAAAATATTTTAAAATTTGCTATACTGATTTAGAATACTTACCAATGAAGTCATATTTTCATTAGTTAGAGTTGCATAAATAATAAATGGTGTACTTTCTTTAACCAATCTTATAAAAGCCCTTACTTCCGCAAATAAAGGCTTACTAATTCGTGACTTTTTATAAAATTTTCTTGCAAATATTTCTATTGAAAATATTATTTTTTATGACTTCCAATCTATAGATGGATTATACTTTTTTAACCAAGAAAATCTAAAAATGATACGATTTGAAGAAGTTGTAATAATATTGAATATAATTTGACTTCTATCATCTTCAAATGACACTTCTATAAGTGTTATTTTATGGGTGATACTACCAGAGGATAAGGGTCATCCATCTATTATCTCTATATGAATAGATTTGGATTTAAGTACTAAAAGAATTTTATGAAGCTTAATGAGCGCCTCATCTACAAAACAAGCAAATGCCCTCAAATCCAACAAGGCAATTGTCTGAAGCTTCTGAAGGCCAAAATATAAAAAAATTCTAAAATAACAAGTAGATTGAACAGAAAGACAGCAACCTAAATAATTTTGGAATGTTGAATTGTCCAATTGCATGGTCTCTATTGTGACTAAATATCTTCATTTTCTTGAACAATTGCACTCTTGCTTTTGGTGATGTGTCGATTTTGTTTTTTTAGACAATAGCCAACCTTGTGGCCTTCATTGCTACAATACAAGCATAGACTTTCTTCCATCTGACGCTTCTTTTCTTGTGGACTAAGAGGTTTAAAATGTATTATATGAAGCTACATATTTTCTATTTCTAAATGTGAATTTAGAATGCTTATTGATGTAATAGGAATGTATCGGATTGCATATTATCTTATTGAAACCTATGAATATTAATTTTGACAATGTTGGAATAATCAATTAACATATTTTATGGCTTCATTAATAGCTTCATTGAATAATTATAGATCTAGAAGTAATAGTAACAAATCCTTTATATCATCTCTTAGTTCCCAATAGAATTGACTCATTAAGGCTTTTTCATCCTAATTAATGTTTCATGCTAGTTGCCTTAAATTAGATATATAGATTGATACAGAGTGTATTTTTTGATGCACTGCTCAGATCTTAGTTGTTATCCAATGAGCTTTGTCATGTTTTCCAAATGCTTCTACAAATACTTCTATGAAAACTTCAAAGTTGCTCAAAATTGATGATCTTTTTTCAAATAAGGAAGCAAATCATGATAGTGCTTGCTTTGTATGCAAGATGCCAACCAATCTAATCCATGATTCTTTTGTTAGATAAGTATCAAATTATAGAACCATTATCAATCAAATTTGGTTGATAAATCCTTGGAACTTTCAACACGTACCATGATATTTCTTCAAAAGACTAATTCGAGGCTTTTTACGTTGCTGAACAGGTAGATTTTCTTAATATAGCATAGGTAGTACTACATCCTCAAGTGAAAAAGTTGGAGATGGGTGGGAGAATGCTATTATGTGAGCCTAGAGCGATGAGTGGAGAGCGGTGAGCAGTGAAAGGTGAGTGGTGAACGATTATTTTTTATTGATAATTTATAAAGTTGAGAGCCTATAATTGTGGAAATTTGTAGAGAGCTAGATTAATTTTGGACCTTAAGGGGCTTGTAGCTATAGGAATTTGTAAATTTTTAAACACTATTGAAGAAGAATTCTATGACTGTAGAATAAGAGGTCAAATAAAAAATAAAGAAGAAATGATAGAAGTTCAAAAAATATTTGATTGATATAGAGTAAATAGAAATTAAATATAAAAAAAGAGTGTAAGTTTTTAAAAAAATTGGATAGAGTGAAGGAATTAGGATTATGAAAAGTTAAGTATAAAAAGAATTCATTTAGTGTTTTAGAAAGCAAGTTCATATATAAGCCATAAAATCATGTAGTGGCCCTAGGAATCTCACTACCATACATTCAATTAATAAATCAAGTATAAAAAAACAAAGTATATCAAATAATCATAGAAATTAAGTAAAAGTATACTATGAAGTTGTAGAATTGGAACTACCCTCACTAAATGAGGTACCGTCACTACGATCCGCTACCTCTAAGTTTAAGAATTAATCAATACTAAAATTGTAGCGTATTCTATGTTGTAATGGAATTGGAGAAGGGACTTCTCTGAAAACCACAGCAATTGTCTTTGCATAGGTAGAAAGAACAAACAAAGATGGAGGAGATATTATAGAAGAGATCAATTTGCAAACAAATAAGCGTTAGTAGTAGAAATCAATATGGGTAGAATTTAAAGGAATTTTAATAAGGCAAAAAAACAAACATTAAAAAGTACAAGTTACGTACTCAAGCAATTGTGCTTTGCTATACAACGGATAGAGACATCGTCATCATAAAAAAAAAAACAGTCTCTAGTGGAAGAAGAAGCACCAAAGATATATCATCATGAAGTAGTGCAAGCACGGCATTGAAGATGAGTGGATCAGCCTCAAAAACAATGATATGGCGACCAAAACTTTGACAAGTATGAATTGAACCACCTAGATAGTGGAAAATGAAATTAGAGAAATATAGGTTGCAAAAAATAAGAGCTAAAATAAACAGCAAAATAAAAGAGTAGAGACTTATATATGCTTGCAATGGTATCAATAATCACAGAGCCAGACTTTGTCAAGGCTTCTACAAGGATATGCAAAACACACAATCCTTCTCGTAGCCACCTTTCCATGCCACACGTCCATTCATGAATTGTAACTCTGCCAAAATAAAATTGAACAAGATGTCATCATCTTGCATATATACACCAGCATTAGATAGGTTATGATTCTCTTGGAAAGAGAATTGTGAATTTGGTTGACATTTACGGATAAAAAAGAAGATGCGGAAGCAACAAGTCTATAGAAAATATATGAAATGAGAGAAATATAAAAGAATAGAATTGAAAAAATCAGATATTCATTAAAGTGAGACTTTTTGGAGTCTCATTTTAATCTCATAATTATCTTAGATTACACTTCTATAGCAATTAACTTAGACTTAAAGTTAAAAAATGAATTGAAAGTTGATCAACTCATCAAAAGTGTGGAGTTTATTGGTGATGTCAGCTTTAAATTGTTGATGCCCCACGAATCTTTCAGAATCTTAAACTCATATGTGGAGGCATATGTTTGCACATCTATTTTAATTGACTAAAATTCAAATATAAATAATAGAATACTGGCATCTTTATGGAGATACACATCAATAAATTCAAAAATTGCTTCAACATTGGCCTCCATATAAATGTTCAACTCTAGAATTGCGCTAGAAGGGGAAGAAATGCTAGGGACAAGTAATCTCTCAAGTAAATCAGCAATAAGCAAGTCAAATCCAGTATAGGGGCATGTAATGGAGCATACAAAAGTATCTTGTCTTGGTTTAATCTAAAAATAGAAGAATAAATCAAAATTAAAGAAAATCAATATTGGAATGAAATAGAAGAAAATAAATTTCATAGAATACAAAAAAAATAAGTTTCATAGATATTTGAATAGCGATTGCAAAATTTGAAGAGGAAGGCACGTCATCTACAAGACTCTTTAAGGTTCCTAGAATTGGTATATCCTCATTATCTTCAACTTATTCAAGTACCTTCTTTTTTGATACTATAGTCCTTTTGCTATTCTCTACAATTGTTATATCATCATTGTCTTTAGACAGTACAAGTGCCTTTTTTTTTTATACTTTAGACTTCTTACTAGCAACCTGATCTATTGGTTTGGAAGCAATAATCTTGGTACCTTTAAGAGCTAGTTGGATTGAATCCCAAAGTACAATATCAAAGGTGGAAGGTTTCTTGAGAGGACAATCAAGATACCATCCACATTTATCCCAGTGTGTTGAATCCCATACTTTTATAATCATCTTTGTAAACATGTAATCTTTGCTTCTACTATGTAAATAATTGGCAAAGAATGTAAGTGATTTAGAAATAGCCTTAGCAGAGAAGAGGACATATTTGAAATATCTATATAGAGTCTTGTACATAGCTGGCTTGAAATTGACTTGCTTGTGAATGGGATTGTTTTTGTGAATTCTTTTTTCAACTTTAAATTCACGGAAAAAGACGGAATTTCATAAAATAATACGTATTTTTTTCACATAGTCAAAGATAGAAGGCAAAAGATCCATTCCATTGGATTGATAATCAGTTGACATTCCAAGATCGGCAACTATTCTATCAAATAATCTTTAGATCTCTACAGCTAGCTAGAGATTCTAAAATGTGCATGAGAGAATTAAAATGCCAGCAAAAAATTATCAAGCAAATATGAATGGAAATAAATAAAGAGATGGATAAATTCAAAACATATTTGGATCCACCATGTAGCTTTGTAAAGTCACTTGGAGAAGTCTGTATTATTAAAATAGAATTTTGGAAACTTTGAGATCCTCACAAAGAGCATGAAAATGATTCCACCTCTCAAGCCACTTTACCTTCATAAATGAATCTATAGCCAATGTTACAAGTATCCAAAGCTTTTTTTCAGTCATCTCTGAATTTTCATCATTATTTTTATAGTGGAATTTCACCTCCTCAAAAAATCATAGAATATACTTAGGATCAATAATAGGAAGTTGCTTTTTCAACTCCAAATTGCAATTAATTCTGACCTTCTCAAAAGCCTTAGTCACAAAATCATGAACTCTTGTTGAAGTCTAGTTTGCTAGGTTGGAGTACTTTTCATAGAATTGCCTCTATGCAATTGCCATAACATCACCAAGTTCTTGCTGCAACAAAGAATAAAAAATCATAATGACAATTATAAATTATAAATCGTGAATATAGGAATGTAATATTAGAGCTAAAAAAAAAAGACAAGAATATTTGATGTCACAATGGGATGAAGACCAGGATAGGAAATTCAAAATTATTAGTGTAAAAGAAAACTTGATTCAAAATTCTATTTATAGTTTCAATTGTCAAAGTATTTCAAGTGTGATTCTTCAATTTCTGTTTGGATTCAACGGCCATTAGTTCATCAGTGGAGACAAGGTTTGTAAAGTATGAAAGTGGATGTCTAGGAATATTTTGAATATGATACAATTTGTGAACAAGATTAATTGTAACATGGAATTTTTGGTTTTTCCTGCACAACAAGGAATGAAAATATCAATAATTGAGAATCAAGTTTGGAGTTCAAGAAATAAAATTGTTTAGAAATAAAATATACCAATTGACTTCATGCAATACTATCAACAAAGATGCAACATCTCCATTCACTTCTAAAATAATACATTCCATAGCATAATGCCAAGTAGAGTCATTAGAATAATTTTGATTTATAATGGACAACCACGCTTATAAGCAATGATTGCTATCTCAAACTACGAATATTTTTCTTGAAAAGATTTTTACATCCTCATCATCAAGGAATTGGCTTTCAAATGCAATATTAGTACGGATCCACAAAGGACTCCATGATGCAATAATCTCTTTAGTGATATTAAATATCTTCCCTTCATTGTTCTCCAAAGCAATATAAAATATACCATTTTCTTCTATATATCCGTTGCAGAGAAAATACGAAGCTAAATTCATAACATCATTTTTTAAAAGTGGCCGCACAACAGGCAATGCAATCATGTGACATAAGGAAATATTAATCTTTGATTTAAATCTAGGATAAAACTGTAACTTCTCAATATGTGAATTGGTATTCTTTGACTCCTTCAATACAAGATCATTCATTTATTTCTCCGTTTGATCCCCAAATATTGGCTCCAAAATGGTATCCTCTCCCATTTCCTAAGAATGCATCACTAAAGATAAACAATATCAGTACTAGCAACAAGAGCACATGATGAGTAAAGTCTAATTGGATTGATGATAATAGCTTCTACTCAAGCAATTAAAATATTACATTGGAAGTACCTACAAATTACCCTCTATCATTCAAAACTAATATATCACATCCAGATCACCATATGAATTTTAGCAAAGGATGCACAATAGAATATAAAATAAATATATGAAAATACCTAATTAAACTTTGAATTAGGCCATGGTGAACAATAAACACTCTAGCATGCAAACTATATGAAATAAACAAATCTAAAATAAACGTAAAAACAACACAAAAATATTTGTCCTTCCAACTGTGAAGGTGAGCACCAAAATGGGCCGCCATCAACAATTGCCCTTCCATGCACAATCCGAACACCAATGCAAAAATGCACCCAATCTCTCACCCTTCCAATTCTGAAGGTAAGCACCAAATTGGGCTGCCGTCAACGGCTTCCCTTCCACCATGCACAATCCAAACACCAATGTGGAAGGAAATCCAATTTCAAAACAATTAAATGCACCTAACCTCTCACCTTTCTAGTTGTAAAGGTGAGTATCAAAATGGGTCATTGTCAATGGCTATCCTTATACAATGCAGAATTTGAACACTGATATAGAAGGAAATCCAACTTTGAAAAAAAAATATACCCAATCTCTCACCTTTATAATTGTGAAGGTGAGCACCAAAATGGGCCGCCGTAAATGGTTTTTCTTCTACCATGTACAATCCAAATACTGATATGGAAAGAAATTCAACTTCAAAAAAAAAAAAAAATGCACCTTACTTTTCATCTTTTCAATTGTAATAGTGAGCACTGAAATCAAAAATCGGTACAAAATATGAAGTACCTCATTCAATCCTATACTTTCTAAGTTGTGATTTTTAGCACCTATTTTGGCCGTCATTGACAACTATCCCACCAACATTTAATTAATCAGTCTCTATGTCAGGGCTCCTTCATCCAATAACATTGTCATGATCGACTGTACTATAATGAAATCTAGACTCTCTAAATTTTGTACTGCATCACCTTCAATGGTGATTGGATTTCTTTTGCTCCCTTCAGCCATATTGCCATCCTCTATTCTGCCTTCAATTCTAAACAATGAGCTCTACTTCTTCATCATTCTAGTTTTATCGTCTTGCATGTTTTCTATAAGCTAGACCTTGACCTCAACAACTTAATTCAATTCAATTTTGTCCAATTTTAATCTACTAACAAGAGAATGGATATAATGCTTCAAGCCAGGTAGTACAATGTGTGTACTATGATGATTGCAAGCTGAATTTAAATGTAAATTTGAACCTGTTCCTATTTCAGATAAGCATATAGATTCTACTTGAATCCATGCAAGAATATTATATATGCATCCTACATTGTTGATACTTGCCAGACAGTTGATAATTATTGGAAATTAATATTTAAAATTATGTGCAATGTATCATCTACTTGACTCTACATTCAAAATTGTAAATACATTATTCATTACCACATCTTTTTTCACCTCAAATTCAAATACAAAAACATTGATATCGAGCTATATTAAATTCACATACTATTTGAATTGAAGCAATCATTGTGTATCTCACCTCTATATTCATGTCTTTCATATTGATCTCCTCACTATCCTTGTTGCTATTATTATAAGATCCTATCTCTGGTTGTTCTTCATTTTCATCACTTTTCATAATAACATCAATTTTTGTTTGGCCAAGGATATTGACTGCAAGTGTTGATATCTCCTCTTCTTCAAATGACAGAACTTTTACCATGCCACCCAAGCCACCTCTTTAGAGATATTCCTTCTCTCTCCCAACATCCTAGTTCTCTTCAAAGATTTTGCACTATTGGAATACAAATTAGATTTTTGCCTCTTTTTCATACTATATTTGTATTTGATAATCTCATTACAATATCTAATACCTCATTCTAGTATCCAAATTCTCTTCCATCTCTCTTATTCAAATATGAGCCTAGAAATCACCACTTCCTTCTCTATATCCTTTAGCGTCTACAATCAACTCTACTACAAGCACTAAGTCCATATAAATCCACATCAACTACTTCTATGCATTGAGTTACGACTAATCGTGTGAAGCTTCCAAAATTAAGAGTATATGACCATGTCCATTCTAATAATAAGTATGCCGAGTTTCTATCTTATTTTCATAGAAATTTAAAAAGCAATAATCTTGAAGTTTATTATAGAAGATGCTAGTCTGTTTCATATTATATTTTAACTACCGCTAAATTATTTTATCTTCCTAAAATTTTAGTTGCGCCGTCAATTGCTATGTCATTTTCTATTTTGTAAATAATTTTAATCCTTATATAATTCAATTGTTAACTTGCATACTTCCATTAGTGTTTATGAAATACATTAATATTATCATTTTATTTTCCAATTTTCTATTATCATCCTAAACATTCTTTCTCCATTCTCACTTTTGCTTCTTGTATTTAACTTTTCAGAGCCAATTGCACTTCTATACAATAAATAGTAAACTATTGCCATTTCTTGCATACTAGCATGATCAACTCTAAGTCACCATTTAATATCATTTTATGGATAAATAGAAGCCTTTGTCACTTGATACTATCAATTCCATCACAATTGTTGTATCTCTACTCTCATATTCACACTCATAAAATTGCAATGGCTAAGATTGGCTTGCAAATTCCTCCTCCCGGGATGGTGCCCATTCATGAAGATAGACATGGAGTTTTAATTTTATTTGTTATGAGAGATGATGGCTATTGAATTGTTAGTTTTATTTGATTAAGTCTTAGATTTCAATTTTTAGATGATTCTATATATATTCATGAAGAGGTCTTTGATCCAATTAGAGGAGATCTCAATCATACTATTAGTCAAGTCTCCTCTATTAATGACAAGAGTAACATTTGGATTCTAAAGTTTGACAAGTACTAAATCTATAGGTCAAGAGATTCTCTTCAAGATGGATCTACTAAGATTCTTGCCCCTAACATATTTTCAACTTGTATCCAACAGACACCTCACCTTCAAAAAATTAAGATGGAGCCTGGTCAAGAAATTATAAACCTTTTGAGCAGTGGCTCTGAAGATGAGTGCCCCATTGGACTTCTATGTGCCAATCCTCATAATATAGTTTTTACCATTAATCATTCTCTTTTTCCTACTTCACAATCTTTTCAGGATATTCGTCTTACTTGTTCTAGACCTCCACTTTTGCCACACATTATTGATATTATTAATATTATAGACTCTTTAAAAAGGCTTATTTCAAGGAGAGGTTCTAAATCCATGTTATTTAAGCTAGATTTCAATACCATCAGAATCAAGAGGGTGGAATTCCTTCCATCTAGTTTTTATGGTGATATCATATTTGAATTTCTTCCCATCAAAAAGTATGTCCCAAGCTAAGCTCCTCCGTGGCATAAACAAACACCATGATGGCTATGCTTGGACCCAAACTATTATATCTAATATTAAAAATAATATGGATCTTATCTTTCTAATCTCTTCTTGCCTTGGCCATTTGCAATGTGATAATGAAGAATGTGATTACTTATCTCGTGTCCATTGCACTTTGCCTACAAATAAAATCCAATGAGAAGGAGGCTCTGCCTTCTCATTTTAAATTGGATCCGAGCCTCTTAAAGGTTCTATACTTGTTTGCAAAGTTTGCAAGGTTCCTCTATCTTGTCTAGATGGTTGTTTGGCTTAGATTTATTATATTCTTATCCATAGAGATATGACTTGTACATATATCTATTTTTATTTGCATACTCATCCGGTTAAGATTGGCAATTATATGGACTCTTCAAAAAAGATCTGGAGCCTTCTTGGAGAGCAAGTGGAAAGAACACCCACAGCAACGAATTCCACCATCATCCTTGAAGCCAATAAGGAATTCCTTGGTAAATTGCTATTTTGTCCTGATGGACCATCTCAGAAGGCCCTTGTTTTCAATGAGTTGGTGCCTATATTTGATAGGTGCAAGCACATATCTTCTCCTAGTATTCGCAATAAAGTTACTAGTTTTTGTTATTTACGCCATTTTAGAGTCATGGACAATATTACTAAATTCAAAGGTTCTAGCAATTAGACATTTGTCCAAGAGAGCAAGTTTCTTGGCGAGGGATCTGATTCTAATAAGATTTTCATTTTTAAGATGTTAAAGGTTAGACCTGGCATTGGAATAGATCTTATCAAGTGGATACAATTTGGTGGTGATTTTGAAAATTCGTGAATTATATTTGACCATGTGAAGTGTATCAAAAATTGGACCACAATGGCTTCTCATGTATACAATGCCACTTACTGTCATCTAATGACCATTATTGTTTGTAATATACAATCTGAAGATATTATTATTCAAATGGTTTTCTGGAGGAACCTCAATAATATTGCTCTTAGGCATGACATTCCAAATTCCAAGTTCAAGGGATTTATGGCAAATAGTACATAAGCAAATTGAAACGTTGTTTGTATTATCTATAATAGTAGTGATGCATCTATTTCCATGAAGAATAAAAAAAAAACATATTTCTTTTATTAGATTCAATCCTTAAAAAAATACACTAAGGCTGACATTTGAATTGACCTCCAAGATCAACATCAACAACTTTGCAAACAATACAAGAATGCCAAAACATCAACGGAGGTTGAAACTCGATATCTCGCCATCAAGTCTTTGTGGCTCTCCTCAAGAGCAACCACAAATGAAGGACTTGTATATCTTGACCTTTAGCTCATCTTTTGGCACTTTTGATATTGCTAATAGAATGATTTCATTGAATTGGTATATTTTCATTTATCTGCTCCACTCTATTCTAATATCTTTAGATTTTATCTTAATAATTTTCTAATACTTGCATCCATGTATCTATGTATCACAATTTCTATCAAACTTTGAATTGGCGAAAATGACATTCTGCAATCTTGTCTAGATCGTATACAACAAGTGATTATAACAGTTTGAAAAACAAGGAAATGACCTTTATGTTGCAACCATGGATGATTACATACATGCCTTTATGCAAGTGGTAGCTTACTACCAATATTTGAATAGAGAAAGAATAGGTATTAGATTTGGAAAAGAAGAATTTTGTCTCCGAGTTGTCCAAAGAACTGCCCAACGATCTAACAATCCCAAATCACTTCACCACGTACTTGCCAACATGCCAAGAGCAGAAAAATTTTGTACTCGTGAATCCCATCTAGAAGGTGAAGAAGTCTTTGGATCCTTGAAGTATAAACTTGATCTTCCTTTTAGGTCTAAATTTGACTTCTATAGACCAAATAAGATCAATTTCTCATGTCTTCAAATACAGACACAGTTTGGAGAAGACGAGTTTTATAATTTCAATTTTCAAAGTGATGTGCAATTAAGGGCTATTCAGGATCAAAAAGATACATCCATTCATGAAAAAATTCTAGATTGAAATTCTAAGATACATCATATCACAGCAATTCAGAAGACAGCATGTGATGAGAAGGAATGGCACATTGCAAGACTCTTGAAGACTTTTGCAAAGACTTGCTTTGCTCAACAGGCAATAACAAAAAAGAAGTGTGTGGCAAGAATCGTACAAGATGGGAATAACATTGATGCTCCAACATACACTAGAATAATGGACAACTACAAGAAAAATAAACTTGAATAAATGTAATTTTTTTTCTATAACAATGGCATTAAAAGATGTGTTAAAGGTACAAGGCATAAGAGGGTTAAGTTTAGACCACCTGTTCCAAAGATATGGCTTATAAAGATTGATATTAATCTGAGCCCAAAAGAGATTCTTTCATTGGAATATGTTGGTTTTTGACTTACACCGTGTGTGGAGCTATCCTCTAGAATGCTCTTCCATGACAATAATTCATCAATCAACCTATCACAATATATGCTTCTCGAGTTTCCAGATGACTATCTAAAAAGAAGATTTGAAAAGAATATTAGGTAAAATCCACAGGCACCATCGACAAAACATGCAAACAATTGTGCTTCTGCTCTCACCATCAAAAGTTGCCTTCAAAAGGTATCTATGATTCCAGCTCCAACACTTGGATGTATTATCACTTTTGATTCTGAAATCTTTTCTAAAATAGAATAGTACTTGATTACTATAGGCCAAGTCCCTAGCTGTTCATGTCTTTATTTCAAAGAAATGGCTACCAAGGCTCTTGGCAAGCGAGGACAATGGACAAATTACAAGCATCTCTACTATATCTTTATTATGGTTTGTGGACTAGATTGTAAGGTAGATATCTTCTTGCATGCTCCTAGCTTTAGTTTCAATAAAATTAAGTATATTCTACAGGCTGGATTATTCAAGTAGCCTATATCTTAAGGCTATATATTATTATTTGAAAACATTATATTAGAAACATTTTTGATGTATTGAAATCATAGTGAGACTAAAAGGGCCATTATAAAATTTCAATTTTATATATGGACTTCTTATAAAAGATCATTTTAGATTGTAACACTTTATAATATTTCTTATTTTATTCATATTTTGCAACATCTTATCTTTTGAATAGTCAACTTTTGCTTCATAATGACATCCAATAATACCATTTCTATAGTCATAGACATTCCTGATTTAGTTGGTCATAGATCTATTTTTTATTAAATTTAATAGTATATTAGAATATTATTTTATTTTTAGAATTTCAGATTCTTCAAGCCTCCAAATTCACTATTTTTTCTGCTCTATATTCTTTGCTCACCGCTCTATGCTCTTTGTTCACCGCTCTACGCATGCAAACTAGCGTCATCCAAGATGGATACAATCTAGGTTGTGGTATTCTACATGTTGCATTATTATGAAGTTTTACAATAATTCTTACAATCTCTACAGTCCTAATAGATAATGTTAACGTACTATAATTCCTTACAGAATATAAAAACTAGTTAAAATATATAATATATTCATAATTCTTAATATGTGTTAGAATGGTTAATAAAGTATTTAAAGGAATTGATTTAAGAATTTTTTTTTTAATTTTTCTTATTTAATTTGGTTACGACATTTAAATTATATAGGACCTAAATTTTTAGTATAAAGCCTTAAAAGGCAATTGGGACCAAAGATGAAGAATTAAACTACTAAGAAGCTTATTTGGAAGGATGAAGGTAAAGAATGGATGAATGAAGGTAAGGGATGAAGCTTTTCATTCCTATTGATCAAAGATCATGTCTAATAGGCTTTGAAGAGGCTGTTTGTAAGGAGAACAAGGATTTTGTAGACTTTAAAGAGAGTATTTAAAAATCAAAGGCTGAGATTACAAAGCTTGTTTTTTGTATTATAATTTTGGTATAAGAATCAAGAGATTTGGAATTTTTATAAGAGAGGAGTAGGTGCTTGAAGTTAAGGTATACAAATTGTACCTATTGTCACTCTTTTGAAGATACAAGGAGCTATATAAGAGCTTGTAGAGATCGAAAGATGCAACTAGAGAGGTAATTTTAAGATCTACATCTGATATAAAATAAATACTAAATTTAGAATTCTAAAGAAAGAAATATTAAGAGTCAAAGACAATAGATCGAATTCCAAGTCAGTAAGTAGACCATTTTGTTGATAGTGATGGTTTTTGCCATATCTTGAGCTTCCAAACGAATTTTTATCTAAAACTTTCTAAAAAGGTATATTATTATGTTAAAAAGCTATAAATCAAAGTTTCATAGCATTTAAACTTTTAATTTGTGAGATATAAAGAATTTTGTACATAGGTGTTTGTAAACAAGGATTTGAAGCTACTGTTAGGATTTTGGCAATATATAAAGATTGGTAATGAATTAATAGTTGAAATTTGTAATAGTAGTTGTTAAGAATATATCAATAGTTCATAAAAATTTTGAATAGATTTTGATATTTGGATTAAAAATTATGAATTATTAAAGTTTGGAAAAAATTCTCTCCTTATGGATGAATGAGGATTTTATAATATTTGTTATATTTTGAGTATTTTGAAGAAATAAGACTTATGTATTAGATATAATAGCCCTATAAAGAAGTCTATTATATAAATTTGAGGATTTTATTATTTTGGATCTTGGTAAAATAATTAGTGGCAAGTAAAAGCTCCGTACTTTCTTGAGGCAAATTCTCTTTACTATGATAATGTAGTAAAAGCACTTATAATGGCACCTAACTTAGACTTAGAAGATTTGGTCATACTAATGTTTTGACCTCCAACCATTCTTAAAAAAAAAAAAAAAAAAAAAATGAATCTGTAAGAAGACAATATTAGTTTAGAGGAGGATAATTCACAACCTCTAAAATGCTTTAAGACGTTCAATGAGAGAGGTGATCCACTCTCTCACAAGAGGGATAAAATTCTAATATTATAATTAAGAAAAATATTAATTTAAAAAAAAATGATCCGCAACCTTTAAAGTGTTGGTATACCTTCAAGAAGAAAGATAATCTACTCTCTAATAAGAAGGATCCAACTCTGATATTTAAGATGAGATCACTCTCAACAAATTGTCAAAGATATAAGAATACAGAGCAAGATACTTGAACTAGAACAAGGTATCAAAAAGAAACCAACAAGAATTTAAATTAATCAATCAAATATACAAATAATACTAAGAAAGGTAAGACAAAATTTTAAGAGATGTATTATTGGGACTGAAGAACTCTTCAGCCTCAACTCCTATATATATCTCTATCTAAGAAGCTTCTTAAGTAGCTTCTATTAAATTAAGAAGCTTCTTGAACAACTTCTACCAATTGAAAAGCTTTTTAAGCTTCTTCTACCAACTTGAAAGTTTTTTGAGCTCCTTCCACTAACTATGAAGCTTTTCAAGCTACTTTCACCAACTAGAAAGCTTCTCAATCAACTTTCATTAACTCAAGAATCTCTAGAATATTTTGTAACATTTTGTGAACCTCTAAAGTGTATATCCTTAATAATATCTATCTTCAATATTTTGAAAAGGCATCTTTAAAACTTAGATATAAATTGGGATCTTTGATCAAATACAATATCATTTGATAGGCTATGATATTGATATATATTATCAAGAAAGAGCCTTGTTGTTTCTTCATTAGGAGCAATCTTCTTATAAGGAATAAAATAAGCCATCTTTGTAAGTCGACCAACAACCACAAGAATGTTGTCTAATGAATTGGATGGCAGTAGATCCATAATAAAATCCATCGAGATGAAAGACCATGATTGTCTTGAAACAAGCAAGGGCTATAAGAATCTATAAGAACGATGTCAAGGATTCTTGGACCTTAAGCAAATATTATAAGAAAGCACAAAATCTTTTATAGCCTTCTATATTTGAGACTATTAAAAATCTCAAGAAATAAGTTCTAAGATCTTATTAAATCCAAAGTGATTCACAATTGGGAAGTCATGGCAAGATTGAAGAACGTGTAGTTGTGTAGGTCTTTTTAGAATATATAAACGTTCTTCAAAATATAAAAGGTCTTTGTCAAGCTTGAACTTGACAGTATTTTTTTAAAGATGATACTTGATATCAAGGGCCAAAGCATCATTAGTAGTTGCAATACACACCTCATCAAAGAAACTAGAATCAATAGATGCCAATATAATAGTAGCACAAAAAAAAACTACTCTGACTTTAACAAAGTTGCATATTATTGATCAAATGTTGTCTCTCATGTCCTTGGTATAAAATATGATCTCTTTAATAAAGCATCAGATAATTCTTATTGCTTCCCAGGTCAATAAATGATGATAAAGTTAAATTGAGATAATAACATATTCCATCAAGCTTGATGACAATTAAGAACCTGAGTTGATATAAAGTATTTTAAATTCTTACAATTTATATATATAATCATAAGATGTATTATTCTTTTGAAAAAAAATCTATAATAATAAAAAGTTCTTTATTATGGATTTCATAATTAATTTTGAAAATAAAAAAATTTTAAGAATAAAATATGATAGGATGGAATTTATTATCTAAATCTATTTTTAAAAGTACATCCTCCAAGGTAAAATCCAAAGCATCATTCTCCATATATAATACTTTTGTAAAGTCTAGATGTACGAAGATTGGAACTATAGTGAATATTGCTTTGAAGTCTTAGAATGTCTTTTCTATTTCAAGCGTATGAGTCATCCAAATGACTCAGTTCTTTATTTTTATCCAAAATCAATCAAAAATCAAAATTTAGAATAAACTTATGCTAATTAATATTTATTAGTGGCTAAAATCCTTATTAAATAGATTATTCTTACTAAATAGATATTCTTACTATTCTAAAAAGTAAGCTTGATATAGTAATAGAAAAATTAGATAAGAATATAGTAAATTATTTAAATTTAATAATTGAATAATTATTTAGAATTAAAATTAATTATACTAGTTTAATCTATTATTAGAAAGTAATAGAATTCTAACATTTAGAATTCTATGAATTCAAATAATTGTTGAAAATTATCAGCTTCTAATTATTGTGAGTCAAAATTATTTAGCAATTGGTGATTTTAATCACCATATTAAAATGCATCTAGTTGAAGAAAATACTATGAGTTTATTTAGATTATTATTATTCATCTAAATTTAGATTAGAAGATAGTAGTAAAAGTTTCTTAAAGTATTTTAATAAAATTATAATAGCCAAAAGTTGTAATTAATAAATTAATTAGAATTATACTTTTGAACTTAGATCTAGACATATGAATAGTTAATCTTAAGATTAATATTAATCTTAAGGTTAAAATTATATTTTAAATACATTGGTGGTGTTAGTTTTGCTAAAAAAATAGTTTATTCTTAGTTATAGGCAAATCTAGCCTTATAATCGGATTTAGGCTTAGGATCATTTTAGGCCCTTGATCTTCATTAAGGATTTGTAATATAAGGGTGGAGATATAGTCGCCACCCTTGGGCCGCCTTGTTCTTAATTAAAATAGGCTTGGATGGCCACTCTTGCTCTCTCTCATCTTTTGGTGGTGAAGCCCTTCAAAAATTTCCCCTTGAAGTGTGGATTCTTCTTTCCTAAGTCAAGCTGTGTTTCATTCATACATAATTTCTAATAAGAGTAGAGTTAGGACTTGAATTTTTAGAAGGTGGTAGGACTTTTTGTTGGCTTTCCAAGAACATATTGTACGTGCTATTTGAATCAAGGACAAGGTGGCCATTTTAGTGATAGGATGTCTGCTGCCCCTTTGACTTAGAATTATAACTTTAGAGGACGAGATCTAGAGTGTTTAGAAGAGTTTGAAGATGAAACTTATTGGAAAAGAAGCACTCTAAAATGCAGTTTATAAGGAGCTAGGCTTGTTTATGGGCAATCAAGGATGAGGCAATGGCAGCTATTTTAGTGACAAGGTGTTTGCTATTGGCAAAATTCAAAGTACCAACTTTGAGGAATGACATCTTTCAAACCAAAGTAAATTCAGAGCTGAATTTTTAAGTGGTGATAGAGCTTGAAGTGACCTTTCTAAGAGGCCTAAGCACACTTGAATCTAATCAAGGATAAGGCAACAACAGCTATTTTAGTGAAGGGGGATTGATTCCTTGGATCGAAAGCATCACTCAGTTAGGTTTTTATTTTTTTTTCAATTGCTTGTGATTTCCTTCTAGCACCTTATTGAATAATCTTAATACTTACTATTAAATACTTCTTAAGCTAATTTTTCTTTATTATCCTACTGCTTATTTTTTATTTTTACTTGGAAGTTTTTCATTATATTTTTTACTTCTTTATTTTACTTTTATTATTAATTAAAGTTTATATTTTTAACTTTTATTTTTTTATATTTTTACTTTTATATTCACCTTTTATTTTTTATCTTTTATCTTTTTATTTATTATTTTTATTTTAATATTTTATATTTTATTTATTATTATTTATCTTTTATCTCTTATTTTTATCTCAATTCTTTTACCTTTTCCATCCATCTATAATACTAATGGTGTATTGTCTAGAAGACACTTAGATAGTAGTACTACAAACATTGATAATAAAAAGGGAAATCCATAAAAAATCTAAAAATTCTAATTTTTTTTTAATTCAATCAAATAAAAATATAAAAAATCTTATGGTGAGTTTCTTTGGCTCACAAGGCCCCTATTCCAACTTATCTTTATATATTAATTGAGTAAAAAAAATTAATTACTTAAAAATAATTTTTGATGAAGATCCAATAGAAGTTGGCAAATCCAAGAAAGCATTGTACATCTCTTATAGTCTTTGAAATGGCCCACTATATAATCGCCTCCACTTTCTTGAGATCCATTATTAAATTCTCAATAGATACAATATATTTCAAAAATTTCATCTTTGGTTGATGAAATATATATTTCTTGAGCTTAGCATATAGACCTACATCTTGTAACTTTTATAATATCAACTTTACATGCGCTTTGAATAAATCAAGATATCATCAAGATAGATCACCATAAACTTGCTTAAATGCTCTCAAAAGATTTCATTCATTATATGTTGAAAGATTGCAAGTGCATTTGTTGATCCAAAGGACATTTTCAGGGATACAAGATAGCAGACTAGTGAAGAAATAAGGAGAAGATTACAAAATAATTTCAAAAACAAAAAATTAGATGGACAAGAACAAGAACTAGATGAAAAATAAGAGACTAGATTGATACCAAAAACAAAGCAACACTTTAGATTGCTCCAAGACTTGTATTAATAAGACTAAGCTGCTCCTTGGTCTTATTTCTTATTTATATTATAAGGCCTATGTCCTATTGGATCTTCTAAGAATATCTTAGAAGATTTTAGAAGCTTGAGAAAGATTGTAGAAGACTTTAAAAAATCTGTGGAAGATTCTAGAAGGTGAAAGAAGATTTTAGAAAATTCTCAAAGACTATATAAGATTCTTAGAAGATTAAAGAAGATTTTAGAAGATTCCAAAAGATTCCAAAAAGCTATAAAAGATTTTAGAAGACTACAAAAAGTTTTAGAAAGTGGTAATTTAAAATATGTCTGTGATATCACCTTTCCTTCTAGTGACAAGTTTCACGAGGAGCCAAAGCAATTTGATGATCAAATCACATACGTAAGAAATCTAAAACTTATTAGAGTAAAGAAACAATATATTCCGTGTTGTATTCATTGGTTATCAATTGAATAGGACCCTTGAAATGGCATCAATGATCTTCAGATATAACCTCTCTTAAATCAACGTCCCATCCAAGAATTTGCTCTTTATTGCAACCTTCAAAACATCCTCCAAACATAATTTCTGATCCACTTGGAATCACCCTTCTAACTTCAAGGAGTATTATCAAAACTCAGGCATTTGAATCAAGATTTTTGTGATGAGGCCGTATCTCTAAAGATTCCAAACATGGCCTTATTTGATGTTAGAATACTCCTTCTTTGCCTTATCCATGTTCTTCAAATCTAATAAATTATAAAAGTTATAATGGTTCTCTAGTCGCTTGTATGGCAGAAGAATCTTCTAACTCTTATTCCTGCAATTCCCTTGAAATGCAAAGATTTGACATGATAACTAATAAGCTTCTAGCAAGATCTATTCTATCTTAAAAAAATTATAAGTGGAGGTCTTGGCATGGCTCTCCCGTTTTTATATTGGTCTTTTATTCTTGATAAAAAGCATCATTTAAAAGCCAAGAGATATTATTGTCCATAAAATCTTCAATGACAATTGAATCTAGGTTTTTTAGAATATTGTTGATAGAATTTGCAAACTTTTTTAGGTACATTCTTAAGATTATTTGGGGTTTCCATATTCTTTCACTAATTCCATAGTCCTTTCAATGAATGAAATATTTCAATCATCCATGTCTTATATGCAAATCCAATATTTCATCCACTTTGTATTCAAGCTCTTGATTTATTTCAATTGCAATTGGTGGTGGAATAGTTCTTCTAAATCTATTTGATTTATAATAGATTTTTAAAAATGAAATATAAAAGATTAGATGAATGCGCATGGTACTTGGTATTCAAGATAGAAACTTACTAGATTTATTTGATGTAGAATTGTAAAAGGTCCAAGTCTTTGATAGTCTAAATTTTGTGATGGTCAATTTGTTTGTATATTTTGCCAAAGTAACCAGACACAATCTCTTACTTTAAACTTTGGTTGGTTCTTGCAATAAATCTCTGCGTAGTCTTTATATCGATCTTAAATCATTTGTAACTAAAATTTTAATTCTTCATGGATGGTTTTTAAGTAGATAGCTTAACTTTGTACACTAAGACTTCTCACATCTTTAATTTGGAATAGATCTGCTCTAAAGTGGTATCTATAGTTTGAAAAGAATGGAGTTTGCTTTGTTAAAGAATATTTTGAATTATTATTGTTGTTCTTGTTTGTCTCACTTACTCTACCTACGCTATCGAGAATAAATCCGTAAAGGGGGATTTGAACACAAGGAAAGACTATTTGCATTAAGTTAAACTGTTAGAGTCACAGAATTAACTGCCTTCTGATTTTACTAAAACATCCCAATTTTGTTACAATATCTCCCTCATACTAATAATAACTTTATTAATAATAAAATATCATAAGAAATAATCCAACTCAAATATTCACTACCTCTTCTCCTCTGCTTCTTTATGACAACAATATGTAATACTGCGATATCTCAAAATACAGCATAATTATCCTATATTCTAAATATAGGAATATTCCAAAATTGATTATCACTTCTAATAAATCACTTCGCATAATTCAAACTCCATGGACTTCCTCTCGTGGATCACCCTTCATTCAATACTCAATGTATTATAGTTTTCTCACATTCATACTCATTTTTCATAAAACATCTCCAATTCTCCACTTCTAGTTTTCTACTTATATTTCTCCACTGATATTTCAGCATATCAGTACATCCTCAATCTTTCATTATAAATCAATTCTTTCCTTCATTACTTCATTACAGAACTGCACTTTACAATATTCAGCACTTATCTAATATCCTTCTCTTAAAAATTAACAAGAGGTAGCACCAAGCTTATCCCGGCTCAGCACTATCACAGTCTGGCCCTTACTACTACTGTCCGAATCAATTTATACTTATCCCAATCGGTATTAACCGCTACACAACCGACGATAACCACTTTTTCTAACTTCTTCATCCATGCTGCCTTCTAAACTGGCCATTCATCGGCTTCCTGCCTACTCTTAATCCTACAAACTATGTATTGTAAATCCTAAAATTCCTACCCATTCTACATAGCCCCACTCCTAACTGTGCAGTATCCTCGCAAACACAAAATTGGTAAAACTTTGTTATGAGGCTGGCTCCTGAGATTGGGATACTTCTGGATTTGTAGGAGGTTCCTCTACGTCTGGCTCTAATGGCACATCCTCATCCTCCTCCGATAAATCCACATGATTAATCTTCAATTGCGTTGATAAATCTTCATTATCCGCTTCCAATTCCTGAACTTGAGCCTCCAATTATAGAATTCTGACATCTTTTACCTCTAATTGGCACCTTTGTTGCTTCATCTTCTCCTCCAACTCACTAATACTCGAAACTGGGAGAGCAGATTCTTGTGGCCAAACGACATTGGCCAAATCGCCGTCCAATTTTTCCACTTCACTTTTCAAGGCACCAATTTTTATTTGCAGCTTTTCCATTCCAATTCGATATTGGTCTCCCAATTCTACCTTTTTCATGTTCCAATTTCAATGCTTTATCACGTTCCGCTTACAACTGACACTTCAGCGCTTCCCGTTCCAAATTCCATATCATGCGGTTCTCTATTAATTCTTGCTTTTGACCGTTCAGGATTCTTTGTATGCGTTCTTTTTCATTCGCCCAATTTTTCTTTTCCTCCACTAATTTCCGCTCTAATGCCAACTTGGACTCCGTCTTTGCCCTATTCAGGTGCCCCTGCTCCACAATTCGGCGATCTTTTTCTATTATCTCCTTCCGGCTAGACTCCAATTGTTGTCTTAGATTCCCTTCAAGTTGGCTCACAGTAAGCTGCAATTGGGAAATTTGTCCCAATATTACTTCCGTGAGGTTCCTTTCTACCAATATCCCGGTGTTCAAAACTGGAGCCTCAACCACCCTCTCTATCACTACACAAATTGAAGCCCGTCCTAGTGTAGTCTGCAGGATAGCCTCCTGTTCTTGCGATCTACTAGATTCCTCAATTTCGTGCACCACTATCCCTGGGCCAACTGGTAAACTTTGCATACCCTGTTGTGGCATTGGAGAAGGCACGCTCTTCTTCCTTGCTGGTTGACTTAACATATGCGCAATCACGGAGTGCACATAGTTAGAGCATAGCAAAGAAGCGAATTTACATGTTTTTTACTTGGCTCCCATTTCTGCATGGATACGGGTTGCTATAAAGGCTGCCCAATTAAAAACCATGCCTTTCAATGTTCCAATTGTAGCAAACAACAAGCGCTTGGATATGTACGTGGTATGTTAATTCAAGCCTAGCCGCTTCTGAACAAACCGCATCTACTCCGCAAGCTCTGGAGTAAGTGCCTCTGCCACTTTTCAGCCTTGATTTTTCTCAAACGACACTATGTCCCCTTTGAAGTAACTTCCAAGTCTGAAATCACTGGACACTTCAATGCCTATCGCTAACTCACCTATTAATAAATATAATACCTTCTATAAGGTACTCTCATCGATCCCAATTATTCTCCTTTTTACTACACTTGAACCATCCTCTGGGTTGTAATTTCCTATGTACTCTGCAACTAATTCTACATCAATTGGATCCTCGCAAATTATCCGATCCTAGCAAAAACATGTACATCTGTGCATTTCTAAAATCTCTCTATCTTTATAAGGACCAACAAATTTCCAACTTAATGGGCTCCATGTTGGTAACCACTATTAGGGACGGCGATTGCAAGTTACTCTTGCTTCGCACGTTTCAGACATTATCCTCTCTATTCGCAGCTCTCTTCGACCTCTCCATTGACATTATATAATGCTGACTATGTACTCCTTGCTCGGACTAATCGTTACTCTCTAACTACAAAGAACTCTACACTCTAATAAGCATACACTCGGACGACCAAACTCAAAACAGAATGCTAATCAAAAACTCCCATTAAGTGCTCCACTCTTAACCTTTTACTTGGGATCTATAACAACAATCTTTAATCCAGTGTACCAAATCGTCACTTCCGATTTGCATGACTAGTCCATATTAGGACCCAAAACTGACCATCAGTCGTCTTTCTAGCCATCATGCACCTTCATTAAAGGTGAGCTATCACGAACAGGTACACCCTCTTCCCTCCTGTTTTGAAAACCCATCCCGGATTTATGTAAAATAAAAATCCAAACGGTTGCCATTAACTCGGGTGATAAACTGAGTATCCATAAAATCTTCTAATTAAACTGAATTATTAGAAAAGGCTTCAATTACTCGATAAGATCCATGCCAACGGACTTGAAATCTCCCCGGAAAATTGTGAAAGTGACTATCATAAAGAAGCACCAGATCATTGGACATAAAAGATTTAGGACGTAATTTACTATCATAATAACTCTTTCGACGGCGTTGTGTAGCTTCTATAGTTAAAAGAGCCGTAGCCCTAACTTCATCCAATTTTTCCAATTGTGCTAACTAATGTTGGAGGGATTCTTTGTCACTGAGACGTTCATCCAATATAATTTGTAAACTCTGAACTTCCAGTTCAATTGGTAATATTGCCTCTTGCCTGTACACCAATTGAAATGGTGTGGAATTGGTAATCACTTTATATGCAGTACGATATGCCTACAAGGCTGCAAACAATTTTGTATCCCAGTCCGTTCCCACACCAAACACTGTTTTAATTAAAATTTTATACAAAATACCGTTGGTCTTTTCAGTCTGCCCATTGGCCCGAGGATGATATGGGGTTGTCTTCCGATGCTTGATCTCGTATTTATCTGTCAAAGCCGCAATTGTAGAATTAAAAAAATAGGTGCCACGATCACTAACCAATTCTTTGGAACATCCAAATCGAGTGATAATGTTCTCATATAAAAACGTGGCTACGGTATTGGCATTATCAATTTTTGTTGCCATCGCCTCTGCCCATTTTGTCACATAATCAGTCACTATCAAAATATATCTTTTCTGTCCATTACGCGAGGCTGGTGCGATTGGTCCTACAAAATCAATACCCCATTTCTCAAACGGTGCTAGTACTAAAATTGATACCAACGGCATTGCAGAAATTCTTGTAGGTCTACCAATACGCTGACAAGGATCACAATGGCAGACGTATTGGTGTGCATCTGAGAACATTGTTGGCCACCAATATCCCGCCATTAAGGCTTTGCGAGCAGTGCTATCAGCGGCAAAATGCCCTCCACAACTATCCAATTGACATCCTTCCAATATGGTACATACTTCACTTTGAAAAATACAACAACGTAGAATTCCGTCTCTCCCTTGCTTATACAAAGCGTCTTCAATCATCGTATATCGAGTACTTTTCAAAATCAAGCGTTTCTTAAGTTTTTCACTATATGTAGGTGGAAATATTTGAAATATCAGATACTGGATCAATTCACTATATTATGGAGTGATTACGTCGACAGCAAATAATTTTGCATCAGGAAGTTCATCATTGATAGGTTCGTTACCAAATATATTGGACAATCGAGATAAATGATCTGCATTGGCATGTTTCTTTCCTGGTCAAACATTAATAGTAAAATTAAATTTATGAAGGAGTAACACCCATCGAGCAATGCGTCCACTCAATTGATGTTTATTAATCATATACTTAAGAGCATCATGATTGACATAAAACACAAATGGATAATCAAGCAAGTAATGCCGAAATTTTTGGACAAAATAGATCATGCCAAAGGCTTCCCATTCAGTCGTAGTGTAATTTCGTTCCGCAGCAACAAATTGTTGACTAGTATAATAGATGGGATGATCCAAACCCTTTTCATATTTTTGGCTTAACACGAATCCAATAGCAATATTTGAGGCATCAACATAAACTTGGAAGGGTTTTGTCCAACAAGGTGCAACAAGTACTAGTGCCGATACCAATTTTTGTTTTAACTCCTCAAACGCAACTATACATTCCTCAGTTCAAATTGGACTAGATCCATCCGATGGTGATTTCTTTAAAAGATTTATTAATGGTTGACATATTTCTACAAATAAATGAATAAATCGCCTATAATAGTTGACGTGGCCTACGAAACCACGAACACCAGACACTGTTTCTGGCTTTGGTAAAGCCAATATATGGATAACTTTATCTGGGTCAGTAGCGATACCGACCACGAAAACGATATGTCTCAAAAGCTTTTCCGATGGTACGCCAAATTGACACTTCTTAGAATTCAAAGATATCCCATATTTATCACATTGGTCCAAACAGTTACCAAGATGTTCCAAATGATTTGTTGCAGTACTAAATGTGCAAAAGTCATCTAAAAATATCTCCATCAACAATCGTAAATAATCCTAAAATACTTGTGTCATTACCCTTTGAAATGTGGTCGGGGCATTACATAATCCAAATGCCATTACTTTATAAGCAAATGTGTCCCAATCTGTAATAAAAGTACTCTTCAACTAGTCCTCTTCTGCAATTTTTATTTGATTATAATCTAAAAATCCGTCCAAAAAAGAATAATATTCATGCCTAGCTACTACTTCTAGTATGCTATCCGTAAAAGGTAAAGGAAAATAATCTTTCTTCGTAGCCGCATTTAATTTACGGAAGTCCTGACAGATATGGATTTTTCCATTTTTCTTCGACACTATCACAATTGGTGAAATCCATTCACTATACGGAACTGGATATATGAAGTCCACGTCTAATAGTTTATCTATTTCTTCCTTGACCATGAGAGAATATTTTGGATTAAGACGGTGTTGTCTTTGACGAACTGGTGTAGCATCTTCTTCTAAGATAATTCGATGCTCACAAACTTTGGCAGGAATACCTTTTAAATCCGCATACGACCAAGCAAAAGCAGATTTATGATTTAGAAAGAATTCTTTTCAATTTCTTAGCTCTATACCCGTAATATCGGTGTATACTTTGATATTCTAGGATGTTTCATTGGTACCCAAATTAATGGATTGGCACACAAGTTCCTCATTAATCCCCAGATTAATTTGTCCCTCCTACTCTAAACCCTTCATATGGGCCGGCAAATTGGACTTATCCAATTTTGGTTCCAATGTACCAACTTCATTTACCGCACAATTATTCATCCAATTTGCGATGACATCGTCGAAATTCACTACATCCTCCTGGTCTAAAAAATATTCCCCTGGACCTCCATACCAGTGTAACACGCCTGGCTTCCGCATGTGAGTTGGATCCTTATCAACTTGCATCGTATTATTAACTTCGTCATAGTCTACTTCATAGTGGCCCTCATCTTCAAATGTTGCTTCTGAGCTTATAATTTGAGACTCCCCATGATATTGAACTGGGTACATTTGTAAAACAATCTTGTCACTACCTTCTCCAATAGTTAACGTTCCACAACCCCAATTGTTCCTAGCTTTGGCTTGATATAGCCATGGCCGACCCAATAGTATTGGATATGATAAAGTAGAACTCTGTGATCGAAAAACAATATAATCAATTTCATACGTAATTCCCGCGATTATGATATTAATACTGCGTAAGATACCCATTGGTTTCACCCTACTATGATCTGCCATTCTCAATACCAATGTCGTGGGTACTAATTGTTTTAAATCCAACTCCTCTATTGTATCGGCGTTCATTAAGTTCACACTAGAGCCACCATCCACTTGAACTCCAAGAATTATAACACCATCAATTGATACATCAATAGTTGGTGCTCTCGAATCGGGATTCAAACTAATCTCATGAATTTCTTTATTACAAACTCTACTTCGTATTAATGAGGAATTCAATGTAGAACAACATTCTGGTGCAACTACTAACAATTGCTTCATGGTAATAGGAGATTTAATTTCATCCAAATCTTTCATAATATCATATGGTTTCATATTGGAAATGATTTTTAAGGGGCTCTTCTTTTTCATGGGTTTTAATTTGATCCCTTGAGATAATTTTCTTACGAAGTTCGGAACTAGAACTGCTGTATGGAATTTGTTGTAATTCTTGTCCATAAGAGGATCTTTTAATGGATAAGATGGCTCTCGGATCTTTGCAGATATTGGTACTAGTTTTGGTTGAATCATTATCTCGGGGCTAAGATTATTCTCAAGTTGCACAGACGAATTGGATTCTCGCGTTGGTAATTCTTTTGATATTGGTGTTAGATTTGAAGCATCATTCAATGATTGACATTGATCCGCTGCAACTGGTACTTCCAATTGTTGAATTGGATCTTTTCCCTTTTGCTGGGCTCGAGTAAGTATTGCACGGACGCATTCCACCCGATTTATCAAAGAATCTTGTGGTACTCGAATATTGTCCTCCATCTTACTTTGCAGCTGAATACGCTGATCTCGATTATTAACATTAAATGGAGCATTGCACTACTGGTAAGTATGTCCAGATTGCTTATAATTTCCACATACTGGAGCATAATCATCACTGGCTCTAGGATTGGGACATTCACTAGCATAATGTCCTAGCTGCCTGCATCGATAGCATCGAAGCAGTCTTCTTCCTCCTCCATTTGGTATATAGGGCATCTCGATTGGTATATATCGGTTAGGCTTGTTCTAGGTTTGATGGATAAAGGATCCCGGTCGACTAGTTGGTATTGTAGGATCTGAAATTGGATTTTGAATAGGTGGATATTGGAGTTGTTCTTGCTGATTTTCCACAAAACCTTGGGAATTGGGATCACCTTCTTGGTTATACTCAAAATTTTAAAAATTATAGAAATTTCTATTTTGTTTAATAGGACGATTTCCGTTCCAGCCAAACCTATTTCTAATCTGAACTTGATTAACATCCCATGAAGTTGGTTGAATCATAGTTTGATTTCCTAACTGATGTTGCCTTCTTAAATTCCAGTAATTTTTGGTTACATGCTTACCTCCACAAAAGGTACATTGCACCATCATTTGGGGTGGTGAAGGGCACTCCGTTACTAAATAGCCTTGCCCCTTACAATTACTGCACCAAATATTGGGGCGTATATTAGTCGGTTTATGCCTCTTTTCCTTATCCTTTGCCAGATTAATAGCCAATTCGTCCATCTTCTTTGTCAAAGTTAACAACAAAGTCTCATTTGGATCCTTTGATACTAGTTCATTAGAAAACTCTTTTATAGATATTGGTTTTTGATATGGGGAGTATGAGAAATACGGGACTGTAGTTATTGATGGTACAGCCTGCAATGGAACAGCATTCACTATCCCTTGCGAATTAACACTAAGATTTACATCGTAGTCAATTGTCCTTGGATAACTGTTCATTGTTTCATTCCAGATTTGTATTTGATACCCTCCTTGAGATGGAATCAGTGTGGCTCCTAAGGTTAAAAATTGGTCATAATGACATTCTTCCCATACCTTAGCTCGGTCAAGTGAGGCAGCTACAGTCACAGGTTGGGCCTCCTTTACAAACATCTTCAATTTTGGTGGGTGTAGTCCATTAACCAATATGGATATAACAAATGAGTCCGGCATTTGGTTATTTGGCCATTTACGAAGGATGTCTGCTACTCGGCCATAATATGACTGCACCGCTTCTCCCGATACCATTTTGCTATTCATTAATCTTTCTCTAAGATGTTCTTCAAATCCTATTGGTCGAAAATGAGTCAAAAATATATTTTTCAATGCCTCCCAATTAGAAAATTATCCTACGGGTTAGCGATTATACCATTCAAACGCCGTGTCTTTCAAGGTTGCTCGCAGCCATCTTAACCAAATATCTTGGATTCTACCATTGTTGGCCACGCATGCGATCAGGAATTGAGACAAGTGTTGTTCTGGGTCGGCTCGAGGTAGACCCCTAAAGGTAGGTAATGGGGCTACGCTAGTTGTGCGATCACCCACCACACCCATTTGTACGGCAATTGATACTGCTGGATCCCCCGCCGCCATTGAAGGTGGCAATGTTCTACTTGCTTTCTGGTTAAAATAAATGCTGCCTCTTTCAATTGTCTTTTTCAGAGTTCTAGGCCTCCGCACTTTAGTATTATTATCTGTGAATAATTTTATCGATTGAAGTTGAGGTGAAAATGATAAATTTTGGAATACACTGAATTGGCCCTTACTGGTAAGCAATACATTCTCTATTGAAGAACTAGCCTTGCTAGAATCGGCTGTATCCGCTATTGGGAAAGTACCCAATAGAGTATCCAATTCTTCTATATTCCATTCTCTTTCTGTTAATAGACTCAAGAGATACACTGGGATATTCGCGGAGTTATCCGCGAGTGCTTTTGACAACTTCTTTAACGATTTGTATGTCTGAAATATTAAAGATCTTTCGTATTCTTGATATGCTCAGATATGCCGACAAGCATGCAACCACGATTTAATCCAACTCTATCGACGCTTCCTTTTTAGCTTCTGTTCTTGCTCGTCCCGCAATAGATTTTTTACTTGTGCTCTCTCTTATCTTCTTTTTGACTGACGTATTTAACTCAGAGCAATGTTTTCATTCTTACTAACCATAATCTTTCATCATCTATTATTGACATTACTTTCCATCACTATTGTAACTACTTATTCAACAATTAATTCATAATATTCAATACTATTGTCAATCCTCGGCAGAGGCACCAAAATATTGCTCTTGTTTGTCTCACTTATTCTACCTACGCTACCAAGAATAAATCCGTAAAGGGAGATTCAAATATAGGGAAAGACTATTTGCATTGAGTTAAACTGTTAGAGTCACAGAATTAACTGCCTTCTGATTTTACTAAAACATTCCAATTTTGTTACAATATCTCCCTCATACTACTAATAACTTTATTAATAATAAAATATCATAAGAAATAATCCAACTCAAGTATTCACTACCTCTTCTCCTCTGCTTCTTTATGACAACAATATGTAATACTGCGATATCTCAAAATACAGCATAATTATCCTATATTCCAAATATAGAAATATTCCAAAATTGACTATCACTCCTAATAAATCACTTCGCATAATTCAAACTCCACGGACTTCCTCTCGTGGGTCACCCTTCATTCAATACTCAATGTATTATAGTTTTCTCACATTCATACTCATTCTTCACAAAACATCTTCAATTCTCCACTTCTAGTTTTCTACTTATATTTCTCCACTGATATTTCAGCATATCAGTACATCCTCAATCTTTCATTATAAATCAATTCTTTCCTTCATTACTTCATTACAGAACTGCACTTTATAATATTCAGCACTTATCTAATATCCTTCTCTTAAAAAATTAACAAGAGGTAGCACCAAGCTTACCCCGGCTCAGCACTATCATAGTGTGGCCCTTATTCCTACTGTCCGAATCAATTTATACTTACCCCAATCGGTATAAACTGCTACACAACCGATGATAACCACTTTTTCTAACTTCCTCATCCATGTTGCCTTCTAAACTGGCCATTCATTGGATTCCTACCTACTTTTAATCCTACAAATTATGTATTATAAATCCTAAAATTCCTACCCATTCTACAATTATATATAAACTCAGCCAATGGTAAAAAGTCCATTCAATCATCTTATTGATAATTTATACTACAACAAAGATATTGTTCCAAGATTTAATTCACTCATTCTGTTTGACCATGAATCTAAGGATGATAAGTGGATGAGAGGTTGATCTTGACCTTGAAAAGTTGAAATAGTCCTCTCTAAAAATTTGATACAAAATGTGGTCCTCAATCTGAAAAAATGTCATTTAGAAGGCCATATATTCGATAAATATTATCAATAAAAAGCTTAGCCGTTTCCTCTCTATAAATAATCTTGTTGTACATGATAAAATGTGCCATCTTAGTAAGACAATCTACCACCATAAAAATTGAGTCTTTTCCATTTAAAATTAAGAGGTCTGTAATGAAGTCCATAGATAACAATTGCCATAGGCCCTTGGGAACTGGAAGGGACTAAAAAAGTCTATATGGTTGGTATCTTGAGATCTTTGTTTGGACACAAATTTTGTATGATTGGATGAATTCTTTCACTAATTTCCACATTTGAGGCCATCAATAGTCTCTTGATATTAATTCCAAGGTCTTATTGAAGCCAATGTCCAACTGTTGGAAGGTCGTATTGTGCTTGAAGAATGTAATCACAAAATGTAATGACAAAATCAAATTGAGATAATGACATGTTCCATCGTGCTTATCAACAATTCAAAATTCGAGTACTCATAAAATATTCTAAGTTTTTGTAGTCAATATATATCATAATCTTGTATTAAGCTGCTTCCAACAAATGGTGCCACTCTTCAAAAGCATCAACAATTGCTAATAATTCTTTGTCATAAATCTTATAATTGATTTCTATAGCTCAAAATTTTCAAGAACGGAATGCTACTGGATGTATTTGACCATCATCACCAGTTTGAGAGAATACAAATCTAAGTGCAAAATCTGAGACATCCATTTCCAAAATGAATGGTTTTGTTAGATCTGTGTGGACAAGTATAGGGATTGAAGAGAAAGATTCTTTTAGCTTCTTCAATGCTTTTTCAGCCTTGTCATCTCAAATAAATTAATCCTTGCCTATAAATTGCGTTAATGGAGCCATAATCTTGGAATAATCTTTTATGAAGATTTCATAAAAATTTACAAATCCTAAAAAATATTGTACATCTCTGATTAATGACAATTGTTTCTACTCTATAACAGTTTGTATTTACTTTGGATCCATAAAAATTCTATTTTTAGAAGTAATATATCCTAAAAATTTGACTAATAGTTGATGGAAAGAGCACTTCTCCAATTTGGCATACAATCCACTTTCTCGTAGTTTCTCCAATATCTTATGTACATGATGTTCATGTTCTTATTTATCTTTAGAGAAGATCAAGATATTGTCCAAGTAAATGATTACAAAGTCATCTAAGTATTCTTGTAAGATATCATTCATTATATATTGAAAGATTGCAGGTACATTTGTAAATCCAATAGGCATGACATTGTACTCAAAATGTCCATACCTTCTACAAAATGTTGTCTTCTATTGATCTTTTTCTTTAATCCTAACTAGGTTGTAGGTGCCTCTCAAATCAATCTTTGTAAAGATCTTTGCATATCATAATTGTTCTAATTATCTTGAGATTAATAGTAATAGATAGCGATTTTTTATAATTATCTTATTTAGACCTCAATAGTCAATACACATACGTAAAGAACCATCATTTTTCTTCACAAATAAGATAGGAGCTTCTGCAAGTGATTTTGAAATATCTAATAAAATTTTTGGCTAGATTTTCATCAATATATTCTTGTAAGGCTATAAACTCTGTTTGTAATAAATTATAAATTAGACCAAATGGAGATTGAGCTCCATCTTGTAATTTGAGTGCACAATTATAAGGACAATGCTTTGATAATATGTCTGCTTTTTTTTTTCAAATACATCTTCAAGGTTGCAATATTGACTTGGAATATCTTCCTTTAGTTGCTCCATTGGATCTTTCATTGGGATAGCATACAATGCAAATGCAGCCTCTTTTTTTGTTGCCTGCATAAATGCTTTAATTCTAAGGAATAGAGCGGTGCCTCGTTTCTTCTTTTGATGTTTCGACCTTATGGAAATCTTTTGTAAATTTCAATTAATATCAGGATGATATAGCTCAAACCAAGAGAGTCCAATGACAATAGGATTTGTTAGACATTGAATGATATTGAAAATAATTTGTGATACTTGATTTTCTAAGATCACTTCCAATAGTTGGATTTCTTTGATAACATCTCTTCATATAAGGTTTTGTTTATCAATGATTTCAATAGATGTAAGATGGATCTTCTTTACAAGTACTAAATTATGCTTGATTGCAAAATCCTTATCCATAAAGCATGTTGAGGCTCCAGTATCTAAAAGGACTTTAGCAAAAATCTCTTGTTTTAGGGTTCTTACATATACAAGAAGTATAAAACATGATGTCGGGTCCGGAAGTAGACAAAGATCTTTTCTGGTACTTTAAATTTGGGGATGTCCAACCACAAGGACCCTATTATGGTTGGACATCTTTGTTTTTTGACCTTTTCAATTCAAATATTATATCTCGTGCCTTGAATTTTCTAGACTTGTTTGGACAATATGCTGCCTTCTGATTGGATCCTCCACAATATAGACATAAATTCTCTTGCCAACATTTAATCTTTTCTATTAGTATTAATGGCTTGAATTGAATTGCATCAATCTGTATAGGTTCAGGATATATTAATGGCTTCTCCAATACTCTAAAAAATATAGCAGATGTTCCTTCATAAGTATTGCTAAAAATTGATTGCCTCTCTTGTTGTAACTCAAAAAAAAGATTGTCACAAGTAATGGCTTTAGCTATGAGTGCTTCCAAACTTTTTATTCTTGATATTGTAATTAATAAATTCTTTATATCACCCTTTAGGCTATAATGAAATCGAGTCATAAAAGCATTATCATTTCAATCAAAATTACAAATAAGTTGTTGAAATTTTGTGGTATAAATCATCGTTGAACATTGTTTTTATTGTAGATTTTGAATCTTTCTTTCTGCCACCATCTCTTGATCACTATCTCCAAATGTAGCAGTAAATCTTTCCATAAAAGCCTCCAAATTGTATAAGATCAGAGAATTCTATTCCAACAGTGGTGCAAACCATCATTGAGCACTTCTTAATAAAAAGGTGTCCATAAAAGCAACTTGAGTGAATCCATCTACATAACAAGAAGGATATAGTCATAAGTAAAGTCATATTTGTTATACAAACCTTCAAAAGTTGAATCTTATTCCATCAAATTTATTAGACATATTAGCTTTTGGCTCCTTTATGACAATCTTTGGAACTTCTAGAAGAGTTATGTGCATAGCTTGTCTATCACTTGTTTTCCTCAATCAAATAATATCTTGTTACAAACTATGAATCTCTAGCTTAGTTTCTTTGGATACTTGTTTCATTTACAATTTTTTTTGGGTTGTAGAAGAATGCCATTTTTTCTTATAAAATATCCAACAGAGCTCAAAGATCTGCAAGAGTTGCTACTCTATTCTCTGTTTGTGAAAACGCACCTCTATTAACTTGATCTATTTCTATATTTTAAAAAAAAAAATCAATAAGCCGTTAGTGTAGTATTTTCTATACTAAAAAGAATACTTCTAAATAATTAATTTAGACAAGGGTAATTTGCAACCTCTAAAATATAGTGATATATCTTAAGAAATGAATAATCCACTCTTTTCAAAAAAAAATCAATTGAAAGAAGTAAGCATATTAGTCTAGAGGGGGGTAGTCTACACTCCTCTAGAATAGAATAATATCTTGAAGAGAGGTAATCTATTCTCTATTAAGAGATCAAAGCTTTTAAATGATTATATAAATAATCTTACTAAATTGTCAAGGATGCAAGATGGTGGGTTAGCAAAGAAACAAGGAGAAGATTATCAAATAATTTCAAGAACAAAGAACTGGATAGACAAGAATAAGAACTAGATAAAGAATAAGGGACTAGATTGATATCAAGAATAAGGCAGCACTTTGGATTCATCCAAGACTTGTATTGGCAAGACTAAGGTATTCCTTGGTCTTGCCTCTTACTTATACTATAAGGCCTATGTCCTATTGGACCTTTTAAAAATATCTTAGAAGATTTTAGAAGCTTGAAGAAGATTTTGGAAGACTTTAAAAAATTTACGAGAGGTTCTTGAAGATGGAAGAAGATTCTAGAGAGTTCTCAAAGACTATAGAAGATTCTTAGAAGACTAAAGAAGATTCTAAAAGATTCTAAAAGATTCTAAAAAGCTATAGAAGATTCTAAAAGACTATAGAAAGTTCTAGAAAGTAATAATTTAAAATATGTTTGTGACAAGCATGACATTATATTTAAAATATCCATATCTTGTCCAAAATGCAATCTTTTATTTGTCTCCTTCTTTAATCTATACCAAATTATATGCTCCACAAAGATCTATTTTAATATAGATCTTAGCTTAGCCAAGTTGTTCTAAAAGTTGCGAGATTAATAGTAGTCAATAACGATTCTTCATTGTTATCTTATTCAATCCCTAATAATCAATGCATATTTACAAGGAACCATCTTTTTTCTTTATAAAGAATATAAATACATCTACTAGAGACTTTGAATACCTAATGAAGTTCTTTGCAAGATTTTTATCAATATAATTGTTCAACGTTGAAAGCTTATATTGAAAAAGATTATAAATTGGACCAAAAGGTGGTTGCATTCTTTCTTAAAGATATATTACACAATTGCATAGTCAATGCTCTGATAATATATCAACATTTTTTTTTAAAAAACATCTTGAAATTTGATATACTACTTTAAAATATTTGTCAATGAAGTTATATCTTTTTTTAAAAAATCACATAAATAATAAATAATATATTTTTTTTGGCTAATCTTATAAAAGTCCTTATTCCAAGAAATAAAAACTTATCAACTTGTGACTTTTATGAAGTTTTTTTACAAGGATTTTTATAAAAAAATATCATTCTTTGTGACTTCCAATCTATACATGGATTATATTTTTTAATTAAGAAAGTCCAAGAATAATAAGATTTGAAGAAGTCCTAATAACATTGAATACAATTTGACTACTATGGTCTTCAAATGACATTTCTATAGGCATTGTTTCATCGATGATACTACCAAAGAATAAAGATCATCCATCTATTATTTTTATATGAATAGATTTGGATTTTTGCACTAGAAGAATTTTATGAAGCTTAGTAAATGCCTCATTTAAAAAACAAGTGAATGCCTTTGAATCCAACAAGGCAATTGTTTGAAGCTTCTGAGAGCCAAAACACAAAAATTGTAAAGCAACAAATAAATTGAGTAGAAAGAAAAGAATTTGAATAGTTTTATAATGTTGAATTGTCTAGCCGCACAATCCCTATTATAGTTAAACATCTTTGTTTTCCTAAAAGATTGCATTCTTAGTTTTGGTAATATATCAATTTTATTTTGTTAAAAAATTACCAATCTTATAGCCTTTTCTACCACAATATAAGCATAGATCTTCTTCCATCTGATGCTTTTTTTTTTGTAGATTAAGAGATTTAAAATGTATTGCATGAAACTACATATCTTCTACTTTTTAATGTGAATTCAAAATGCTTGTCAATGTAGTAGGAATATATTGGATTATTTATTATCTTGCTAAAGCCTATAAATATTTATCTTGGCAACATTAGAATAGTCAATTATCACATTTTACAGCTTGGCTAATGGCTTCATTGAGCAATTGTAGATATAGAAGCAATAATAATAAATCCTTCCCATTATCTTTTAATTTTTAATAAAATTGATTCATCAAGGCTTCTTCATCTCAATTGATGTCGTACATTAGTTGCCTAAAATTGGATATATAGACTAATGTAAAATGCACCTTTTATCACAATGTTTAGATCTTGGTTATTGTCCAACAAGCCTTAACGTGTTTTCCAAATGCTTTTGCAAATACTTCCATAAAAACTTCAAAGTTACTTAAAATTAATACTTTCTTTTCAAATAAGGAAACAAACTATGATAATGCTTATCTTGTAAGCAAGGTACCAACTAATCCAATCTATGATTCTCCTATTAGATAAGTATCAAGTTGTAGAACCGTTATCAATCAAATTTGATTGATAAATCCTAAAAACTTTAAACATGTACCATCATATTTTTCCAAAAGACTAACTTGAAGCTCCTTATATTGTTGAACAAGTGGATTTCTTTGGTGCAGTATAGATAGTACTGCATCTTCAAGTATAGAAGTTTAAGATAGATACAATTTAGGTTGTGGTACTCCAAATGTTGTGTTGTTATGAAGTTTAGCAACAACTTCTTCAATCTCCAAATTTCTAGCAGATAAAATAGTAAGAATATTCAAAATAGCATCTAACTTGGAATCAAAAGATTTGATTATAATAATATCTTAATCTACAACCATTCTATAAAAAAAAAATTAAAAATAAATAAATAAATAAAATCTATAAAAAGATAATATTAGTTTAAAGGAGGATAATCTATAATTTTTAAAATGCTTTAAGACCTTTAAGAAGAGAAGTAATCCTCTCTCTTACAAAAAGAATAAAGTTCTAATATTATGATGAAGAAAATATCAACTTAGAAGAGGATAATCCGCAACTTCTAAAATACTAATATACCTTCAAAAAGAGGGATAATCCACTCTCTAATAAGAAAGATCCAACTTTGATATTTAAAATGAGGTGAGTCTTTATAAAAAGTCAAATATACAAGAATATAAAATAAGAGACTTGAACTAGAAAAAAGTTTCGAGAAGAAATCAATAAGGACTTAAATTTTTTAGATCAATATACAAACAATACTAATAGAGATGAGTTAAAATTCCAAAAGATGCATTGTTAAGATTGAAGAACTCTTCAACCTCAATTCCAATATATATCCCTATCTAGAAAGCTTCTTAAGTAGCTTCTACCAACTTAAAAACTTCTCAAGCTCCTTCTACTAATTACAAAGCTTCTCAAGCTACTTCCACTAACTACAAAGCTTTTTAAGTGACTTCCACAAACTTAGAAGCTTCTAAAATATTTTAGAAGATTTTATAAACTTCCAAAGTGTATATTCCTAACAAGCATTGACAAGAGTGAAGAAGGCTTAATTCTTGTCTCTATATATACTATCTACCTAAAAGCTACGTGATGATGTTTTATAGGACCTCTAATACATGTCTGATTTGCAAGATATGTGTCAAACTTACAAAATAAGTTTCATATATGTGCGCCACGTAATTAACTTGTTCTATAAGCTACCAACATATGTAACATGTGGCTAACTTATTGGCCAAGTTTCTAATCTATCAATCATCTATAGATATGAATAAAGATGAAACTGCGTTTATAAAGCTTCTAAAAAATATTTTTATAAGATATTATCAAATTAATCTTTTTTTACCTATTTTTATCTATCTAAATTATTTAGATAATTATTAGAATAAAACTTATATCCATGATAATTAATTATTTATTTCCAAAGATTGAGATATTATAAATAAATTGGGACATAATTTAGTTTAACACCAAATTCATAGATAAAATTTAAAAACTTATATATAATAAATTTGATGACAAATTAACCTTATCTAGAGCAACAATTATATATTTTGTGTATAAAAAAGAATACATATATAATAGATCACTTGAATATCTAAAATAAGATTATTTATGAATTATTAAATATTAAATTTAAATTAAAAGATTAACATAAAACTTTGCTGCTATTAACTATATTACCTCCATTATTTGAGCATTTAGATACTATTTTGTTATATAGAATAGATACAATAGAGTTAAAAGATATTATTATTGCTTTTTTATCTAATAAGATGAAAAAGAGACTAAACAATGAAACTTCATATTTTGTAGTATTATTTATAATATATAAAATAATAGATAAAAGATGTAATTTTAAAAAATAGAATTTGGTATAGTTTATATTAAAATATTTAATGGTACTATAAGAATATTTATTAATATTTGGTCAATTCTTAATTTATTAAAGAATTTTATTTTTGTATATGCACTATATTTGATTGGTTGTAAATAAGTGGCAAAAGGCATAATTTAAAAATTTTCTAAAATAACTTATATTGTAATAAAGAACAAGAGAATATAAAACATATATGAGCTTATGAAAGATAATATCACAAGTAGAGTTACAATTGTGTCTAATCTAAAAGCAAATTTAGTAGATATAATTTAATTGTGGTATGCACAATTAAGTCATAGGAGTAAGTCAAGACTTGTAAAATTTTAGAAGTGCAATTTTAGAAGAAAGAACATTCATATAAGGTATAATTTTATGAACATTATATAATTAAAAATTATTATAAAATAAGCTTTACATTATTATTCATTATACTAATGATATATTTTATTATATGTATTTAGATATTTGAAAGCATACACCAATTACTTTAAAAGCTATAGTACTATATTTTGTTATTTTTATAGATGATTATTTAAGAAAAATATGTATGTTATAATAAAATAAAAATCATAGATATTTTTTATTTTTAAAGAATAGAAAAGAATGATGGATAATTAGATTAGATAAAAAAATAATAATAATTAATTTTGATAATAATATTTTTTTTAATAGAAATAATTTAATAAGTTCTACAAAGATAAAAGAATTTTTTGTTATTTTAGTATTTTAGAAATTCTTTACTAAAATTGAGTGGTAATTAGGCTAAATTATATGTTGTTGGACAAAATACAAAGAAATATAAGCAATATTAGATTAAAAAAGATCTTTTGGATTGAAACTAATAACAATACTAATATTTTGATAAATCATTATCTATCTATTATTATTAAATCTAAGAAACCTAAGGAGATGTGAAGTGGTAGATCTCTAAATTACTCAAGACTTAGAATATTTAGATGCCCAGTATATATTCATATTTAATTTTTTTTTAAAAATGAAAGTTAGATCCTAAGATTAAAAAAATTATTTTTTTAGATTTTGAAAAAATTATAAAAAAATACAACATGTGGCATCTAAGTACGTGAAAGATTATTGTAGATAGATATGTAAAATTTGATAAAGTTTTTATAATGAAAGATCATAATTTATATTTTAAAAAAGATAAAAATATTTATTAATTATCTTATCATATTTTTTAATAAAAAATACTTAAATAATAATTCTAATAATATATTTTTATATAAGATAAAAGATAGAAAAAGACAATTAAAAGATAGATATGTTTTTTAAGCAACAAAAAATTAAAATAGCTTTTGCTAAGTATGAAGAGACTAAAAAGTCTAAAGATAAGATTACAATATAAAACAAATATTGACAAGATTTTAAATGAACTTAGTATAGCTTTCATTTATATTAGCTATATAAAAGACTAAATAAATGCTTCTTAAAAACCATAAAGTTGATAATCTAAGTATCTACATTGCAAGATACTTTTACACTAGCTTCTTCAATCTTACAAACTTCTTAGAGTAGTTTTGTGACCACATGGTGCATTTAAGTATACTTGTAGATTCAACTTATAACAAAAAAGCTTCTACTACATACTACAAAAAAGATACTATTGACCAAATCTACTACTTATTTCTATAAAATTATATAATATGCTAGATTATGATATTATATTTAAAGACTTAATAGAAACTATATATCATCTTATAAAATATAATTACAAACAATATCATCTTTTGAGATTTTAATAATTTTTCAAGAGTCAAGATTAAACATAAAATATATATATAATGAACATAAATTTAATAGAAATTTTATAAAATAATTTTCAAAAGCTCTAAATTAAATAGGATTAAATAGACTCAATCTAATTAATTTTATATAGAAATTTTAGAAATATCTTTCATATAAATAAAGTGTAGTATAATTAATTAAACTTCAAGCAAAGAAAAATCATGCAATTTAGTATTTTTATGGAAATATATAAAGATTTAAAGATTAATTAAAATAATATAATTATACTTGTGATTATAATTCTAAAAACTCTATATATACAAATAAGTACAAAAAAATCAATTTGATAATTAACATGACTTGTTCTAAAAATGTTTGAATATAATTTTAAAAATGAAACATTTCTAATCAACTTAAATTATAAAAAGCATCTTCAAGCATCTCTATAATTATATTAGATTGCAAAACAAGCAAAAACTACACATTAAAAAAAATTATGATCATTGCAAAATTCAACCATACTTTAACCAAAATCTTATTAATATCTTCAAGTTATACTTACAAATCCTTGAAAATCAATAATAAGTATTGTTAACTAATTGCTTGATTTTCCACACATAAAAGCATTGCAAATAGTATGATTATGAAATCCTATAAATAAATAAATAAATAAAAGAACAAACACAAATTTCAAATGACTAAAATACTGAAACGAACGGTGACAATAGCATGAAAATATGCATACCTAAGGGCATAGTGTGATGAGCCATGGACAGTTGAACTCAGGTACAAGAAGCGCTGAACATTGACTGATAACATCACAAGTAGTATATACATCAACAAGGTGTGCACAGGAAAAGCCAATTCCAATACTCAAATTTATGAAGAAACCAATTCCACCCGTCCACCACCTTTCCGGTGCCTTTCATACACTGCTGCACTGGTCAAGGAACCACTGTGCAATTCCAAAAGACACAAAAGAACTTAGAGATTACAATTCAATAACACCAGAAAGGGAGGGAAGGAGGGAGGATGAGCATAAGACAGAGGAGATGATGAAGAAGAAAAAACATCAATGCACCTTTATGAGTTCATGGACAAAACTGACCTCAAACTAAGATTAAGGGTGGTTAGATTGTTGCAGCAAAACCGAATCTCTCGTATGTTACCGGACAGTGAGAGATTCACTATAGTGAGATGATAACATGTGGCATCTGGTTGCATGACTGCAATCTGAGTTCTGGGGTAGCCAACTCAACTTAAGGTCTGGAGTAACCGAGCTGGTTCACTCATCGGTGCAGAGATCTGCGGATATTTCCAGAGATCCACTCATCCTCGTCTGCAACATGTTCATTTTGTGGCTCAAAAAGTCTTTTGGTCTTGAACTAGAGAGGGAGTTGACATCCACATCGAAAGCTCCTGCTTGATGGTCTTGAGCAGTTTCAACTTGACTATCCCTCTCTCATCTCCTTCATGTGAGGAGTTACCTCTTGTGGCATTTCAGGACCATTGTCGTGATGAAGTTTATGGTCCATTAGACTACACCGATCCACCACGCCGTCAGAGGAGCTGACGTCCTCCATCCTGGTATTTTCCAACAGTTGCTCTTAGGCAATCATCTCTAAGCTCTAAGATGACTGCACACATTCAAACATACCATAAGCCTTGTCAGAAGTACTAAACACACAAGAACAGCAGCACATAATATTACCACTGAAAGCGGCCACCTTAACAAATGAGTGATAAACAGAAACGTAGACTTGCATGCAGTAATAGGCATCCAATGACGAAAAACGAGGGCATCGGGTGGAGACTTAGGAGAGAGCACCACATCCACGCAAATCAAGTGTGGTCATTTGAGCTGCTTCCATTTCGAGTGTCCCCAAATTCGGACATATCCCCATGTTCCAAGCCACCAATCCCGTACATATTATTCAGCGAATATGACACATGTGCCAGTTGTGTCGTTTTAATATGAATTTTGGAAGTTTGTGGATAGTGAAGCTTGATCATTTTATTACAATCGACTCTCTTGGTTTTTGCAGTGGTTTAAATTGTGGAGCAGATTGGAGGGGCTTGAGTTGTTTTCTCCAATCCTCGTTCAGATTAGATGCAAGCAGTATGGACGACACAGCGAAATGTTAAGAGGTTGTAGGTTAACGATGTCACGTCTCGAGGAAGACGTAACAAATACTAAATAAAGGACTGCAGTATGAGATTGGTGAGATACAAGACTGGTGCAGTTCATCTGCGCTTGTTGTAATCGGCTTGTTGCAGTTCCTTGACCTTCTTGACCACCGGATGGGTGGTCTAGACATCTCGTCAGCAGATAAAGTTTTCCGTGATATAGTGCGGGGTTGTGAGCGGGTTTTGAGTGAACGATTCAAAGAAATTCTTCTCTGTGCATGCGATCTTAGAGCTTGGTGAAGTTGAAGAACGGTTTGAGGTGTTGTGCTCAATTACACTACCTCCGGCGGTTGTGGCGGGTTCTGATGCAACTGATTGAATACATCTCCATCACTGACTCTTCCATGATCTTAGTGGAATTTGTACAGGACCAGAGGAGTTCCAGTGGTTTTGAAACATATTCCAAGAGTGGATGTTCGAAGCAATAGGTATCCTAGTGTAAAGTGGTTTGACATTAGGAATTGGGAATATGCATACAACTGGGAATGGAGTTGGATTGCCAGATCACATTAAATGTAGGAACAAAACTTAGTTGCTTCCTATCAAAGACGGTGGTATATAATTGCGTATGTATGGTAGAGCCAAGGGTTATAGTTGTGAACAGTAATGCAATGCTTAACATAAAAGGGTTTGTCTTATTTGCACAAATTTTGTAGTTAAGGATTAAATCCATTTGTTTGTAATAAATGATTGTACATGAACATGAATTTAATTAGATTTTTATTTTAAATTTATACTTTTTTTTTTTGGTAGTATTATTCTATTTTAAATATTTTTTTTATTTATAAGATAATTTTTAGAATATTAAGTATCAAGTAGTATGCAAAATTTTGTACTTGATATAGTTTTTTCTAAATAGATAAAAAACTATAAACAATATAAAAGAATTTTACTATTGATTTTAGATTTAAAAATTTTATATATCTTTTAATTATATGTAAACATATATTTATATTTTAAAATATTTAGCATATAAATTATATAAAATATTATTTTTGGTTTTATTATATTTTTGGAATATAAAAATAATAGAAAATATATAGAAAAAAACCATAATATAACGTTTGAATTTTAAGATCTAACTTGTATATATTTACAATTTAATTTGACATTTGCATAAAAATTTAACATATTATAAAAGGTTTGTACCACAAGTTTTGTAGTAATTTTTATTCTTTGAATTCCACAAAGAATGTACATAAAGAAGCTGGAATGTTATTTGTCAAAAAATGTTGAAGGTACAAGAAATCCAAAAAGTAGTAAATTATGTTTTTCTATTTTCATCAAAATGAAGATAATAAAAAAGAGAAATTTAATATTGATGTAGATGATAAAATGGTATTTGAATTTGTGATACACAAAAGAACTTTACAAGTAAAATATTTCTATTGTGGTTGACAGTCTATGCAATATTAACTGTGGTACTATAATTATTATTATATTTTCTAAGGATATTTACTTTATAATAGACAAAAAATACTTATATCAAATTATTTGTAAAAATCAGTATATTCTATTTTTGTATAGTTTATGCAAGTATTTACTATCTAAAAACTCAATAGATGTTGGATAGATCCAAATAACATTTATCATACTATAGAGCAAAAACAACACAAATTAAAGTTAATTAACATTAATAAAGAAAAATGACACATTTAATTATTTAAAAAAATACTAGTCATTAGATTTCAACCAATTTTTGCAATTAATCAATGGTGACTTATTATAGAAGTGCGCCATATTGATAATACTAATAGATACTTAGTATTTAAACATATAATATACTCATTACAACAAAAGTGGATTTTAATTATAAAAATAAGAAGAGTTAATACAAAACATGTAGAAGATTGCATCAAATTTTGTAACAATAGATACAAGAGTTAATACTAAATTTAATTTAATTTAATTAAATATAATTATCACTATACCACCTTAGATAAAATACAAATCAAGTGTATTGTATTCTAAAGGTTTGTATAGTTTAATAATGCAAAAAAACATATGACTTATTATCTTTGTTATAAAGATGACAATAATTATGTGTCTTTAAAAGAACCAAGCATGCATTATATATCAAGTGGAATTAGACATTAACAAAACAAAAGAGAAATATTATGCAATTATAAATTTTGCTTCTAAACTAAATAGCCAATTGTTAATAACAAGTGATCAAATAAAAATATCAAAAAAAGAATGCAAGTTTAGATTTATGTCTATACTATATAAATTTGGCATTAACCAGTCTTCAAAAGAATTTTTTTTTTTTTTCTGATGTATTTTTTTGTTATAATTTTTATCAAAAGAATTTAAGTTATAATTTTTTCTTTATATCTTTTCATTTTTAGTAGCCATGTAAAAAATATTAAATATGTGTGATGCAATGTTATCCAAACAAAGATAGTACATAAAAAATAATAATATTATGTTGCACAAACAAAAATATTAAAGTTATAACACCTTTCAAACATTATTGCATAATTTAAAACCTATATAATTTTATTAAAAAACAGTTTTGGTAGTTATTTAGGATGATTTTATAAAATATTATAATAAAAATCATTTATAATACATCTTAGGCTTTAAATTCCTCATTCAAATGAAATCGATTTAATACATTTTAAAATAATATAATGGTTTCTTATTAAAAACTTATAATTGTATCATATCTTATATATTTTGTTTAAATAATTCTAAACAAAGACAAACTAAAATTGCATAAAAGTTTATGTATTTTCTATAAAAATATTTAAACTATTCAAAAGATCAAAATTTAATTAATTATTATAAATAAATATAATTTTTATATTTATACTTAATAAATACTATAATTCATTAAAGAATCAATTTTTTGCATATTAGAAATAAATAAAGAATAAAGTTAGATACAAGAATGTCAATATGTCTCTTTGATGTTTTAAAAGTAAGAAATAATAATATTTTTGTCATTTTAAAAATAATATATATTATCATTTTAAAAATAATAATAAAATTAATCAAATAAAAATAACTATATAATATTTACACAATAATTTTAGATTAATATGATGTTTAATATTTTTAGAATATCGTAATATATTTTATTTTTTTCTTTGTATCTATGTTTGAGACAAAAATATATTTTTAAAATATACACTACATATTTTTTTATATACTATAAAAAATATTTAGCTTTTTATGTACCAAATTTTTTTAAGATTATTGATAGGTATGGCTTGTTTAGAAGATGACTAAATCCAAAGGTTTTGTAGAAGGAACTCTAGCCAAGATTTTACCTTATTATCTAATTTTAAAGATTAAAGCTCCCATTTTAAAACTATTAAATATGGTCAAGGACCTATGCAATTGACATGTTATATTCTAAGAAAATTCATTTTATAATTTATTATTGTTGAAATTATAATAAAATATTTATTAATAAAATGATACTTTATTTTACAAACCAATTAATAAATCATGTACACAAAAACTTCTATTTGAATCATAACAAATACAATTTTTAGTTAAAACTTTATTTTCTATAACAATTAATAAATTCTAAAGACAAAAAATAATATTTTAAAAATATATTTACCAAAACATATTTTTAAAATTATATATATATATATATATATATATATATGTGTGTGTGTGTGTGTATAAATTGAATCCAAATATAATACCATTATATTTTAGGTAAAAATTGTTATAATTTTTCATAAAATATTGGAACATTAAAAAAACCATATTAAAAAATTAAATAAATATTTCAGTGGTATATTTCAAGTAATAATTTCTTTTATTAATAACTTTTATAGTTTTAAAAATCTTATTATTAGTAGTTTTATTTTTATTATTTAAAATATCCAAGTTTATTATCTAACAGAATTGATGCCAATTTTTTAATTTATCTTCTTCTTTTTTAATAAATAGTTTTGATTCTTATGCAAGCCTAAGAGTTTGTTTAAAATAATTATTCTATCATTGCAAACAGTATTAGAATTATTTGTATACAATGCTATAGTAATAAATCTATTTATAATCTGTGATTCATAAATTTTACAGCCTACTTGTTTTCTTTTAAAATTCTATAAGAAAAGATAATTATGTACTATATTATATTATTTCTTAGAAGATTGTATAAGCTTACACAAAGGTTTAGGAGACTCAAATGTATAAGAAATTCATTTTTTTGATACATACTCTTTTATTCAATCCATGCATATTTCTTCTAAAATATATCTATTCAAATATATATTATCTTAACTTCTGTTTAGATAAATTTTAGATTACTAATTGTAGCAAGTTTGAAAAGTGTATATATGTAATATGTAATATGTATGTAATATGTATGTAATATGTATGTAATATCAATATTGAATTTCTGCACACTATTTTTCTTCTGGTTTTGGCTTGTTATGTTACAATAAACCATCCATATCTTATTGAAATCTTTAAATCTTATTTAAAACCAACATATTTTAATCTATTAAAATGTAAATATCAAAACTATGGTGCAAAAAAGACTTTACACACTCCAAATTTTTTGTTTCCTTGAACTTCAAAGTATCCTCCTTTTTCATTGTTTCATTGACAATAATCAATGGTTGGACTTTGTATAAAAATTGTATACTGTAAACATGAAAGATATACAAAATTCTGTATAAATTTACTAATGACTTTTAAGCATGTAATCATAATGACAGTTGAAAAAGATGTGTAAATAGAAACATGGTTGTAATAGCTTGTTGATATGAAAATACACCAACTCATGGTTGAATCTTCCAAATTACAGATTGAAATTCAAGAATTCAACAGTGTTAGTGCCTTCTCCTTTACACAACTTTCCCACTCCATTTCTAATTTGGTAGACTTTATTACTTTCAAATTTGGTAGGTTCCACAGACTTGCTTTTGACCATTACCTCCATATGCATTCAAAAATAATTGTTACTGCCATGCAGTTCACATCTTTACTTCAACTTCTCCATGCAGCAACCCTGTCATTTTAGACAGCAGCCACATGCAAGAATGGGGCTGGGTTAGTCACTGTGGCCATCAGCAGCCACCCTGGAGTGCAAAGCACATGCCTATGACATTCATCCACCTACCCACAATCTGGTTAAAGCATGAGAGGCACATCCATCCATCTGTCCTTTTCCACATTAACACATTCACCCACCCCACTCATTCATCCACAGACAACTTCAGAGGAACAACACCCCCAACAAGTGGATTGCTCCCCCTTCTTGACCACATCACCACCATCACCCTGGGAGCTTCATTTCCCGACAGCTGTATGGAGTGAATAAAATAACGTATAGATGGATGAATACATTGATGAATACAGTGATCAAATTCAGTATCATGCCAGACCTTGGCCCCCACATCACACCCCATCACAATTTGGAAGTTGAGTCATTTATCTGCTTCAATCAATCCACTCCCATATTATTTACAATAAGATAAGTCAAATTCTATGAACATACACAGTACATGGGAACGGGATGGATGGGTGTTGGTTGGTTTCATGAATGAATATTAGATGTAATCTGGGTGTGAGGGAGAAAGTACATACCAGGCTACTGCTGTCATAAAATAGCATGGCATGGCCTCATGTGAGTAAAGAGCCATGGGACCACAGCTTGACATTGCTTGGATTATTAGAAGCTTCTTTTTGCTCATATTCAACTCTGAAAAAAGGCCTCCAAAGATTTTGTGTGCAGAAGTGACTTTTTGGATGCATGCACAGAGCACGCCCCACAAAAGAAACAACCTTAGGGTGCTACTTTAGCACAGGAAGTGGATTTAGAAGTGGTGAGGTTGTGGGGAAGTTGTCCACAAGTCAACCCAAGGTGATAGCAGTGATGCTTGGTTTGTGCAGGAGAGTGGTACTTCCATCAACTTCCATGAAATAGCCTCACAGCTTATGTTGCATGGTGCTTTTTATTGAGCTTTAGGTGCTTCTCCACCATTTTGTTGTAGACATTGAAACATTGAGAACATGTATATATACAAAATTTGTGAAACAACAACCCTGAAAATAGAGTAGAGATGTAACTGTTCACTAAGCATTGCATTTCTTGATTAACGACCAGATAGTATTTGAATATTCATAGATACAGTTGTGGCTAAAATAGGGTTTTGGTTGCAAAAATGATTGTGGATAAGTATTTCACCCCAATCAATGAGAAGATGTTTGAAGTACTTTTTCTCTGACACACATGGCCAACAACTGCTCCGAAAGGTTAATAAATACCTATATACAGATACATACGCATACGACATTTTAATTTTGTTGCCTTTTTATTTTTATTCTTTATAGTGCTTTCCAAAATCTTCATTTCATAAAAACAAAGATGTGGGTCGTCCGGACACCAGTGCCAGCAGACAAATTCCCAGCCATGCTGAACAGGCGACTCTGGATTGTCTGCCCACGTGAAGAGCATTGAGGAAGGACCCCTCACGTGAACCTATAATACAAATCCTGGCCACCCGATTCCTGCCATAATCCATCGGTGCTGCCATGTACACGAAGGATTGCAAGCTCTAGGTCCCAGTTTCCCCATGTTTCCGCGAACACCTGCAGTCCAACGCAGCTCAGAGATCGAGACGTCTCAATGCACGAGCCAACTTTGGAGTTTGTGACATATTTCCAGAACTTCACAGACGTTGTTTTACGAATTGGATCAGAAAGATAGAGACGTAAGTGTTTTATTTAAAATTGCAGTGGAATTTGGAGAGTGGGAGGGGAGTCACTACTATCAGTGAGAGTACGAAGAGCTCGAGGATTTTGCGATGGCGACGACTCCCGGAACCGGCACGGCGGTACCAAAAGCAGTAGCTGGGCCGAAACCGACAGCCACGGTTGATGTGCCGAAGAGAAGTGTATTGATGTCGAGGAACGATTTGGTAATGCTGTTCGCGAGGGAAGTGCCGCTTGCAATGGCGCAGCCTATTCCAGAGGGGACGCCGAAGTCCACAGTTTGGGCGCTGAAAGCGAATTCCGTGGTGAAAACTGCTACGGAAGGATTGGACCAGGTGACCAGTGCGGTCGGGAATCTGTTCCACAGCGTTGTACCGACTGCGTCCTCGAATGGTGATTTTGTCACGCTGCAAGCCGTTGTCACAATCCGAAAGAAACTTTTGGTTTTGGACCTGACTGACTTGATCGCCGATAGCGGGGACGACGTCGCTGATCTCCTTGGCCAACACGTTTCCATCATGCTCGTCAGCAACAAGCTTGACGCAAGTATGTTGCTAAATTGCCTTATTTGATTTGGAAATCTTTTGACGTAGCTCGCATTTTGGATATGCTCTCACCTTAAAATTTACACCCGAATGATCTGATTAATGCAATTGGCGAAGTGCAGAAACGAAGAAGGTGCTAGTGAGCGAGGATGTGCCAATTAAGGATTGGGTGAAGACGGCCGACATGTTGTACCCAACGAATTTCAGATTCCAGATGGAGTTTAAGGTTCCTAAGGACTTCGGCACACCCGGCGCCATCATCGTGATGAACCGTCATATCCATGAATTTCTTCTCGTGTCGTTCTCAGTCCAGCTACCTGACGAAAGGGTCATTAACTTCCCCATTGACTCGTGGGTGTACAACACCAGCTTCAAGACAGGTCGTATTTTCTTCAGTAATGAAGTGAGCTACTTCCCCGTCCATACCTGCAATGCACTCGTTGTTACTTGATGTGCAGTACTGCTCGGAGCTTATGTAAATTAGAAGCCTTCTATGTTTTTGTATTCCGGAAAACTTTTCGATGGACATGAATACATCTATAAAAATTTATTTAGAAATGAGTTTTACGCGGGATTGTGCAGCTCTATCTGCCGACCGAAACACCGGAAGGTTTAGTCGCGCTGAGGAAGCAAGAGCTGGAGAATCTGCGGGGCGACGGCAAGGGCGAGCGGAAGTATCAGGATCGGATATACGACTACGCCACCTACAACGACTTGGGTGATCCAGACAATAACGAATCCTTGAAGAGGCCCGTGCTAGGAGGATCGAAGGAGCTTCCTTATCCGCGCCGGATTCGCACTGGTCGACCTCCCTCAAAGAAAGGTACCCACTCGCGCTCAGTCCCCCGTTATTTCCTCTATTCAAGCATTCCGGCTTTTACTGTCGGTTTTGTAAGGTTTTGAGAATTTCTTGTTCAAGTTTGTTGTGGTCAGTTTGATCACTGATCGGTTTGCTCGGGCCTTCAGATCCGAAATCAGAAAGTCGAGGGCAGCTGTTGGGGCTCTTCTACATTCCGCGCGACGAGAAATTCGACCAAGTTAAATTCTCAGATTTCGCCGCAGAGTCACTCAGGAGTGGACAGCACGCCATCGTTCCTATTCTGAAAAGTGCAGTCCGTGATGGAGACCAAGAGTTCGGTAGCTTCGACGAAATCATGGACATGTATGCAGCCAAGGACGCTAAGATGGCCACTCCGTCCAATCTCACCCCTAAAGCTGCCGCTAAAGCATCTTCGGCAGACTCGACGACCCAGAATCCCTTAACATTCATTCACGAATATGCCTTCCCCACAGGACCCGACACCAAGCTCCTCACATTTCCATTACCTGCAGTCATCGCAGGTGCGTCATCTCTTCTCAGCCTTGGCCACAGTCAGACCTCCGGATTGATGTGAAGTAGACGATGTTTGTATCACCAATGCGATCGTCGCATTGTTGATTCAACCCCTGGCACAACTTACGACGTTGATTTTAGATTTCTTTCTTCAGTCATTACGCTTCTCTAGAACTAGATTACCGAGGGTCACAAAGTCAAGACACTAATCTTCATATAAAAACCCTTCTGTGTTTTGCAGCTGATACTCAGGCCTGGTCTACAGATGTGGAATTTGCTCGGAAGATGCTCGCAGGCCTCAACCCGCTCGTCATCACTTTACTTAAGGTTTATTTACGTTTAAAACATGAAGGCTGAAGTAGACATTGTTTGGATTTATGCAAGCATTAGAATTGTTATCGACTAACTCGACCTCTTCGAATTCGCAGGAGTGGCCAATCAAGAGTAAATTGGACCCTGCACAGTTCGGCGACCCCATCTCGGCAATAACGACCAAACACATTGAAAGCGGACTTGAGGGTCTCACTGTCGAGAAGGTAAGTCCACCAATTGGTTACGAGTCTTCAAGCTTGAGGATTTACACTTTTCTATTGCTTCCAACTTTTATGAATTCGTGGAGATTGTGTTGTTGAATCTTCAAATCGTGTTGTTGCTGCAGGCTCTGTCCCAGAAGAGGCTGTTCATCATGGATTACCATGATACCTTCCTTCCCTACGTCAATAGAATCAATGAACAAAAAAAGGGGTCGACGTACGCAACTCGAGCCTTGGTTTTCTTGACAAACGAGAAAATCTTGATCCCTCTTGCCATTGAACTTACATTGCCGCCCACTAAGGAAACAGGCAAGAAGAGCCGCGTGTTCACTCCTCCCGCACCAGGCTCTGCTAAAGACTGGGTGTGGGAGCTCGCCAAAGCTCACGTCGCTTCTTGCGATTTTGCATATCACGAGCTCATCAGCCACTTGTAAGTGCTCTCAGTTCGAGATCATTCTCTTTTTTTGTCCTGAAACTCTTCACTCCGATTGCGAGTTATTGGTTGTTTGTTTCTGCTATCAGACTAACAGCTAGTGTGGTTGATTCATCGGCTATGTGTCGGTTGCAGTTTGCGCACACACGCTTGCATTGAGCCTTTCATCATCGCCACCAACCGGCAATTGAGTATTCTCCATCCAATCCATAATGTGCTAGTGCCGCATTACAAAAACACTATGGATATAAACGGTGCTGCAAGAAAATCTCTCCTTAATGCAGGTGGGATTATTGAGCAGAACTTCACGGCAGGAAGGTACAGCATGGAGATGTCCGCAGTTGTGTACAACCTGGACTGGAGGTTTGACGAGCAGTCCTTGCCTGAAGATCTAATCAAAAGGTAAAGATCCTTTGTCTTACTGCATCTCTAGCAAGGTTCATTTTATAATTCCAAAACTCGACCTTCACACTTATACTTCGCTGACTTTGCTCTGTGGATTCAGGGGGATGGCGGTGCGGGATCCATCTGCGAAGCACGGATTGAAGCTCGTAATCCAGGACTACCCCTACGCAGCCGACGGACTTGAGATCTGGGGTGCCTTGAAGGAGTACATGACAGACCACGTGAAAATCTTTTACAAGAACGACAAGTCTGTTGCGGAAGACACTGAGCTTCAAGCGTGGTGGACTGAGGTACGCACCGTTGGCCATGGCGACAAGAAGGACGCACCTGGATGGCCCACCTTGAACTCAATCGAGTCGCTGATTTATACGCTGACAACGATCGCGTGGGTTGCGTCCTGCCATCACGCCGCTGTCAACTTTGGCCAGTACGCGTACGCCGGATTCATGCCGAATTTTCCAAGCATGACCCGCAAGTTCATCCCGGAGCCTGGTACTCCAGACTGGGAGAAGCTTCAGAAGGACTCGGAGAGGTTTTACTTGGACTCCATCTCCAACACACCGCAAGCTGCTAGCGTTATGGCCACCATTGAGATCCTGGCCACGCATGCCTTAGACGAGGAGTACTTGGGACAGCGAGTAACGCCTAACTGGAGCAACGACGAGAGAGTCCTCAATGCTTTTGCAAAGTTTACACAAAAGATGATTAATATTGAGAACCTAATTCATGAGCGTAATGCAGATAAATCTCTTCGGAACCGGATAGGGCCAGTGAAAATACCCTACGAGCTTCTGATCCCTACTTCCGGCCCTGGGCTCACCGGTAAAGGGGTACCCAACAGTATTTCCATTTAGGCTGGATTGTGGGCCTGTGTAAATAGGAGTTGCCCCTCCTCTTTGCATGGCGATTGGTTTGTGTCAGGGATTCTAGTCCGTAATACACATGTTAATAGCATAGCCCCCTGAGGCATTGTACATTTCTGTAATACACATGTTAATAGCATAGCCCCCTGAGGCATTGTACACTTCTGTACTACACATGTTAATAGCATAGCCCCCTGAGGCATTGTACATTTTTGTAATACACATGTTAATAGCATAGCCCCCTGAGGCATTGTACATTTTTGTAATACACATGTTAATAGCATAGCCCCCTGAGGCATTGTACATTTCTGTAATACACATGTTCCATAAGGACTTGATGAAACAGATATTGCATATTTGAAGCCTGTTCGTCTTCTGGCAACGGGTGTTGACTCGGTCAGATTTCAGAATTTGCCCCAGTTTCAGTTTATTATTCAGTCGATGGCTCGAGGTTTTGGTAACAAGCACGACCTTGCTACGAGGAGCGCACAAACACATAATCACATTCTACAGTGGCAGAACAAATTGCACGACATTGTGACCTTTACAGCAACTGTAGACGTCAGTTCTACTCAAGTCGCCAGCAGCTCTGATTATCGAAGAATATACCAGCAATCGTGGAATCGCATGTGCATTAATACTAATTTGCGACTTTTCGTTCTACTTAAAAATGGATCGGAAATACTTGAATTGTGGATATCGTACTAGTGCCAACACAATTCGCAACTGGAGCATGGATCAACATGAAGTTTCTAGTCGGCAATTTTCCTGCACAAACAACTCGAGTGCTGCGTATCGTTGGGATCCGTTGGTTTTCCGTCTTCGCACTACAGTGGGGTTGAAGATCATCACACTGGAAGATGGCATCTGATGCTTTGCAACATCGGATGCACTGCTACGATATGCACCACCTGATGATCGGAAGCTACAAGAACTAGAGCGTTCTTCAGATTTGTACCGACATTTTCTATTGCGGTGAATCTGTCCTCTCACCTCGGATCACCGATGTTTTCGTATCGATCTATTACATGACAACCGCGTACAGCCATCGAGCTCACGCTGTATATATTTCACCTAAAAATTTATATATTTCAGGTAATTTTAAAATCTCTATGTTTGACTTTTATAATTACACAACTTTTATGATATATATATTTTTTGATTTTGGATACTTACAACAAAGATGTAGATGACTTGAAGATTTTTAATGTATTTATTTATTTCGAATTGAACTATTAATAATATAATTCAAAGTTTCAATGACATTTTCAATGACATTGATAAATAATGTATTGGTCATGAATAATAAAATAGTGACACCACAAAGATAATTGCATCAAATGAAATAGAAGTCCTGCTAAATATATTTTGAACATGCATATTATTATTATAAAAATATTATAAAAACATTTGCACTCTTTTAAGTTCATTGAATGGTTGTAACTAAAAAATGACGACAGAAAATTTGCAAAAACGTTCAAGTGAAATTACATGTAGTACTATTTTAGCGCAAGCATTTGATCCTTTATTGATGAACGGCGAATTTATATGGGCATTGCTTTATTTTTTTCGATTTTTTTATTAGCAAGTTCCAATCCTTTTGTTCGAATTTCATTAATTTGAGGGTCTTAAATTACATGTTCAAGTACATAATTACTACAAATATAATACTACCAATACTTATGAAATAAACAAAAAAATTATTGTGTATCTAGAAACATATTATGTCATTGATATGTATGAAGTCAATCACTAATATTTAAGGAATTAATTTTGCGATATGATAGAATAGTTTAAAAAAAATTTAACTACATAAATATCTAATTAACCGAATAAAGGTCTGTGGAACAGTATCCGGCAAACCATATGCTATGTAGTCGTTGTAACAGTTAACAGTTATGTATTATACACAATGTCACCCTAATTTGAAAACTATTTTTGATTATTAAAAAAATCAAAAAAAATCACCAAAAATATTGTACACCACAAATCCATGGAGTTATTTATTGACGCATGGCAACGAAGTTTGAAATGATCGGCCAACGTGGACTTCCACGTCCTCAGTCTGTGCACGGCCATTGGAGCGCACCTGCGGGCCACGTCATGAGAAATGAAGGCAGGGACAGCACAAGCAAGGGAAAAGGAGACGGAAGTTCGACGCTGACAAGTCTCGTCCGACGGAAAGGAGGAGGACGAAGACGAGGAGGACGAAGAGGAGGGAAGAGGGAGGAGGGTTAACAGGTCGCTTCCAGGGCAGACGTGGTCCGTCTGTGGCTGGCTCGTTCATCAGCTTCTTCTTCTTGCGCCATTGTGTAAAGGAAGCCGGGTTCCCTCACCTCCGTCGCCACTCTCCCTGCCAGTTTTGTATAGGTTTATGTGTCCGTGCATGTCGTGTTTGGCGGATTTGGTATTTCGGTGGACAGGGGATCGTATGCGCTAGTTCTAGGGTTAGAGCGAGGCAGACAAAGGCAGAAAGGAAGATATATTTTGAACATTGGGATTCGTATGCTCGAATTCGAACCATATTGGAGCAGACATGGCGTTGAAATCGATCCAGAGGTCAGCCACGGTCGCATTTGCGCCGATGGCACCAGTGTTGGCCGTGGGAACTATGGCCGGTGCTATAGATCCGAGCTTCAGCTCGTCTGCTAATCTGGAGTTGCTCAAGTTGGACTTTGCCAGCACGGATTTGGACATGCCAGTGTTGAGCTCGGCAGGCGTTCCTGAGCGCTTCAATCGCTTATCGTGGAGTAATGTTGGAGCTGGGCCGTCGGAGGAATTTCCTTACGGTGTGATCGCCGGTGGACTTGCGGATGGCTCACTTCATTTTTGGAACCCTCACAAGCTCCTCAGGTCGGTATCTTGGTCACATTTGCAATCGAGGCGTTGGGGTATTGTATCTCCTGTCCTTCATATTTCTGAGTCTGCTATTTCTCTGGCGCATTAGCATGTTAGCCCTAGGCTCATGTTTTGAGTTTCTTCTATGACAGTGAGGATCCAGCTGAACACGAGGCTGCTTCGGTCTACAAGAATTCACAAGCGCACAATGGCAATGTATGTAGATTATAACCTTGTTTTCTGCGTGCTCTTGAGTGTATCTTATATTCCTGCACTGGAATATGACTAACATTATTGTTTATTGGAACTCAAGGTGTGGGGATTAGAGTTCAGCACTTTGAGTCCGAACATTTTGGCTTCTGGTGGCGAGGATGGCGAGTTGCTGGTGTGGGACTTGACGACCCCGTCTGCTGCGTCTACTTTCCCCCCTCTGAAGGCAAGTGGTTTTTCCTCCTCCTATTACTGAACCAAATCTTTCAAATCAACAGTGTTTAATTCGGGTATCAGCCGTAATGTACAGGGTGCCATTCAAGGTCAAATTAGTTATGTCTCCTGGAATCGGAAGGTGCAGCCTATTGTTGCGTCAACATCGTACGGTGGAACCTCTGGTAAGTTGTCAAAATCTTCTCTTACCTTATACAATTTTACATATGGCGCTCAGCCCGGTGGATGCATTTCGATTTCAAGTTCTAAATGTGGGTTTTGTTGGTTTGGTGATTGGGTGATAGTTGTTTGGGATCTGCGACGTGCCAAACCAGTGATCAGGTACATAACCCCTGTGCAGTGTTTAGTCCCCTCGTATTGGAAAACATGAGTAGAAGTGTACCTCCCTAATCTTTTCAGCGATGTCAAATGAAATTTTGTGCTTGGATGTTGGTGCTGTAGTTTTACGGATCCCACTAGTCGTCGACGTTGCTCCACATTGCAGTGGAATCCAGAAGTCGCCACACAATTGATTGTAGCGTCCGATGATGATCGGTCACCTTCTCTGCAGGTATAAATCTATTCCCCTGGAGATCTAATTAACTTATATCAGTTCACTTTCTTAGTGCATTAAATTAACAAGCTGTCCATGGTATTCTCAGGTCTGGGACTTACGAAATTCGGTTTCTCCTATCAAGGAGCTTGTTGGACACAGTAAAGGTACACCTTGTATCTTGCATATTTGGTGGTTTGTGATTATTGCAGAGGACATTTGCATTTTTTGTCTTGTATGTTCACCGTTAGCCTTTCGATTGCAGGGGTGCTAGCAATGGCGTGGTGTCCTTCTGACAGCTCTCTTTTGTTGACATCGTCTAAAGACAATCAGACATTGTGTTGGGACACTGGATCTGGAGAGGTATTAGAAACAATTACAATTCAGAAACTTCGAATTTTCTAGGTTGTCTTCCACAACGTTACGGACTATAAGTTTTGATGAAAAGTAGTAGGAAAGTCTATCTTTTTGTCTTATACGACGATCTTTTGAGGGGAGCTGGTTCAGATTATCACATAATGCAGCTTTTTTATGAGCAATTGTTACTCATTTGCAGATCTTATGTGAAGTTCCTGCCAGCAACAACTGGAACTTCGATGTCCAGTGGTCACCTGGCATTCCGGGCGTATTGTCAACGTCATCTTATGACGGGAAAATTGGTATCTACAACATTGAGGTTAGTCGTGAGAGGTTCTTTTGTTTTTTCTACCTCGTTTGTTACGCTATTCACCTAATAAGTTAGAATTAATATTTCTATCATGTTATGTGATGAGCAGGCTTGCAGCAGGGCACAACCTTCACATGACTCTTATTTTGGTGGAGCTGTTGGTGGCAGGGAATACTCTACAGGTATGTGTGAATGTGAATGCCGTAATAACTTGTCGGTCATGTCAACATGTAGGGGTACTGAATGCTGTCTTGCTGCGGACTGCTGCTATTACTAATGGTATTATTATTTGATGTAGCTTCAAGGAAGGCACCGAAGTGGTTGAAACGACCTGTTGGTGCAACTTTCGGGTTTGGAGGAAAGCTCGTGTCATTCGCACCCAAGAAAACCGCTGCAGGAGCTGCTGCTGCTGTATCCGAGGTATGGCATGGTGACAATGTGTTGAGTTACTCAAAGACCATGCTGAACCAGGTGGTTTTATGTTCATGAAATAATTGTGGGTTGCCCTTGGTTTGGCTTCCTCTTTAGATCCGCATTCAACACTTGCTTTCAGAGGAAGGCCTTGCCAAACGATCTACTGAGTTTGAAGAAGCCATTGCTGGTGGTGAAAGATCAGCCTTGCGCAATTTTTGCGAGACGAAGGTCTCAGCTGCAGTGTAAGGATTCATATTCCTTCGTTACCCTAGTGACCCTTGGGTTATCATTTTCTTTGGTGGAGAGAATTTTTGAGGGCCAAAACTGCTTATGAAAAACGGTTCAGCTTAATCCTTGTGACACGGGACAATACTCTCGCAGGTCTGAAGAGGATGCAGAAACATGGAGCTTTCTTAAGATTATGTTTGACGAGGAGGCTCGGAAACAATTGTTGGCTCATTTTGGTTTTTCATCTCAGGCTTTAGACCAGGATAAATCTGAAGAGCAAGAAGAAGGGAAAGCTGCTATTGAGGAACTAGCTAATCTGGAGTTGACGGGGACTAATCCTGTAGAAGGACCAAAACTTCCACCTATGGTCTCCCTCGATAATAATATTTTAGCGGGTGCAGATGACGGAGAAGACTTTTTTGACAGGCTTGAGGTCCCTCCGACACCAACCGAACCTAGTGCCCCGTCTACGGACGCCAATGGCACGGAAGATATTGCAGAAGCCGAGACTGAGGCTGTTGTTACAGAGCCTGTGAATGATGATGTTAATGCTGGAGATATTGAATCGGATGAATCAATTCAACGTGCATTAGTGGCAGGTGACTTCAAAGGCGCAGTAGATATCTGCCTAGGTGCTGGTCGTATGGCAGATGCTCTCATTATGGCTGCGGTTGGCGGCACGGCTCTTTGGGAAAAGACCCAGAACGAATATTTTCAGAGAACGAAACGTTCCTACTTGAAGGTAATATCATTTTTATTCCATTAGTACGACAGCTTTGAACGGTTTCTCGAGCTGTTTAATTTAAGGCATTTGAGAATTTCTAACTATCAAAGGTATATTACCAATCAATATGGTACTTATCAACCTGTATCCATTGCGGGGCTGTAAATGGCTGCAGGTTGTTTCAGCGGTGGTGAATAACGACTTGCAGGGTTTAGTGGAGAGCCGGCCTCTCAAAGCCTGGAAGGAAACTTTGGCTTTAATTTGCACTGTACGTGATCATTGTAACGCCTGTGCTAGGTTTCATACATATTCTGATCTCTAATTTTCTTCTCTGGTGTAAGATGTATCCTTGTTACTTGGTCTGAGTAGTATAATTGATTTTAATTGTGGTTCTGGCACTAGTATGCACGCAGTGAGGATTGGACAACTCTTTGTGATGCCTTGGGAGCTCGCCTTGATGCTGGTCGTAATATTCAAGCAGCCACACTTTGTTACATTTGTGCTGGTAACATTGATAAAACTGTGGGCATCTGGTCAAGAGCGTTGAAGTCCAAGAAAGGTGGACCAGAATTTGTGGATGTACTACAGGTCGGTAAATGAGCTTTGCATCCTTTTTTTTTGGGTCCGATTTATCTTGTTTTATTAGTTTTAATATCCATCGTTGTTAGCTTGAGACTAATTAAGTTGTGAAATGCAGGATATCATGGAGAAATCTGTTGTTTTGGGCCTCGCGACTGGCACAAAACAGGTCAGCACATCTTTGGCTAGGTTGGTCTGTTATTATGCAGAACTACTTGCAAATCAAGGGCTTCTATCCACCGCCCTTGAATATATTAAACTTATTCCATCGGATAATTCATCCCCAGAGTTGTCAGCTTTACGTGAACGCATAACTCAGAGTGGTCAAGGTATGTTCATTTGAATGGTTCTATTTATGAATTAGGGGATTGCATTTGTACGGAAGTAGGAGTCATGAATTTTGAGCTGTTGAGAGAGTTTCGACATTCAGCCTATTTGGATGTTTCTTATGGTTGAAGGATTGTTCGATTTCTTCTCAGTAGCTGTGCTATTTTCATCTTGTGAGCCTAGCCAGGGGGAGTTTTAATGTGAAAGGGCTTGAAGTTGTGCTGATCTATGTCTTTTCTTGTGTAGTGGCCGGTACTGAATCGCATGGACCTTCATATTCGGAACCCAAGACATACCAAACAGAGCAGCAGCCGCCGGCTGTAGCACCTGTCCAACCGTACAACCCTGCAGTTCAGCAACCATCATATTACCCAGTAAGTACAATTCTAGGTTTGGCGTCTGTATGGTATTTTCTTTGGGTCGTTGATATCAAACATTGTGCTTAATTAACACATGAGGTTTTCACTTTTCCTCTAACGGTCTCAAGTATTCTGTCGCTGCAGCCTGATTCATATTCCCGTGAATCAGCGAATTCACCGTCTTATACCAACAATCTTCCACCCGTGCAACCCATGGAAAACCTGTTTCCCAATCAGCCAATCCCACCCATCCATTACAATCAACCTCAGGTGATCGATTCAACTCCTTTGACCCTCAAGTTTTAAACTTAGTCAAGCACTTGAAGGACATGCTCCTCTTAGTAGGTGTTCTGAACGCTCAATTGTCCTAAAATGCTTCATATCTTGACCGTAGAGCTGGACTGTATTGGAGTCGGATACAATCGTTATTTGCTGCATTTCTGTTCATTGCAGACAAATTACTCGACTCCAAGTCAACCGACTCGGACTTTCGTTCCAAGTGCTCCATCGCCAGTTTCGAACTTCAATCCAACACCACCACCACCGACTACCTTCCAACCTTCCAGCTTTCAACCTTCCAGCTTCCAACCATCTTATGCTGCTCATCCTCCCTCATCCTTCCAGGTTTGCAAACACAATCTCTGATTTTTTCAAAAATAGAAGTGGGAAAGACAATTGTTCCTGCTGCATGTGGGTACGGGAACATGTAGATTGCACATTTGAACTAGTGCAGAGTAATTTTAAACTCAAAAACTGGAGATTTTGTTGTAATTGGTGCATGGAGGCGTCTCATCTTGCACCACGTCTCTTTGTCACTGAACAGGGCCCTACAAGACAATCATACACAGGTGTAAACCCGCAGCAGCCTAGCTTTGTACCATCTTCAGTGTCTGCTTACCCTGGTGTAAACACACAACAGCCTATGCCATCAGCAGTTCCATCTCCCGGTGTCATGATGCCAGGCGCAGCCCTTCCAAGTATGCCGTCAGTTCCATCGGGTCCAGGGTTCATGCCTGTATGTACCCCTTCAAAGCAGCAGGTAGTTCCACAAGAGCCTCCCAGTCCCCAAGCTCCAAGCAACAATACTTCTGCTCCGTCAATCACACCAGCTGTCACAGTGCAAACTGCGGATACCTCAAATGTTGCAGGTAACTTAAGTTTTCACTCGATGTGCTGCCTATTCTTGTCTTCTTCCAATTATGATAACTTTGACATGAATAGTTGTAAGATAAGCTCTTCTAGTGATCACATCTTCTAATTCTGTTGGTGGATTTATTATTTTTAATTGATTTATTATTTTTGTCCCCAGCTGAGTTGAAGCCAGTTGTGACCACGTTGACGAGACTGTTTGATGAAACATCTACATTCCTCGGAGGAGGCAAAGCACTACCTGCAAAGAAGCGAGAGATTGAGGACAATTCCAGGAAGTTGGGGGGACTTTTTGTAAAGTTAAACTCTGCGGACTTGTCAGCTAATGCGTCTATGAAGCTTGTTCAGCTTTGCCAGGCAATAAATGGAGGTGACTACGTCACTGCGATGCAAATACAGGTACATTCTTTAAAAATATGAGTTTTAATTTGGCTGACAGTCAAGCTGAATATTATGATGTGAATCCTGTGCATATTACTAAATGAATCTTGAGATGGCCTTGTTCATAGCCATACACTTTTGAGCTGTGAAAGTCTGCGTTAAAATTATTTATTGAAAATAATTAGATATTAATTAATATGACGTGAGACTCCAGGTGGCTCTGACAACAAGCGACTGGGATGAGTGTGGAGTCTGGTTAACTGCGTTGAAGCGTATGATTAAACTACGTCAATCAATGAGATAATAAGTTTCATGTTCCACAGGTATCATTCTTGGTAAAGTACAGCAAGAATGTATCTCGTACATATGTCGCTAGTTTGTGAGGTACGAGTAAATTGCCAGTTGAAATCAATTATAACCCGGTATAACTGCAGTGTAAGTATCCCAGAACCTTCTTGATTTTTGAAAGACATTCATGCTGGTTAGATCATCATGGTGATGAGAGGTTGAATTCCCTGGGAAATTATCAAGCTGTTCTGGTGGAGGTTGTTTGAGAGAAGCAAAAATTCAGTGCCGTCTTTCAGAATCTGTCCACACAAAAATTAGTGAAAATATTTCTTCCTTCAAGACTCTGCAACACTTCTCCACACAGCATTGCATTCCCACTATTTTGTATGAACTGATTAGGCTAACAAAGCCGAGCACTGTGGATGCAAACTGCTAAGTTAACCTTGAAGCTCTGAACTTTTTTTCTATGAGATGAATACTTAATCTCAAACCATGCTACTCCTTTTCTATTATTTATTATTAAATATTTGAACAAGATCGAGGTCATTTTAAATGCAACATTGGTCGATGCTTACAGTTACGTTCAAAAAAAGTTAATTGCCTTCGATTTTGATTCCATGTGTAACATCGTCCATGTGGATAAGGAATGTTGCTTGCAACTTCAATTTTATGTTCTGCAGAATTGAAAAAATTCGATGAAGATGTGCTTCAATGATTTTACACGCACAACAATTGTATCTTGTCGTAAAGTATGCGTTAGCACAACTCATCCGACACACAACATTCCTACTCTGCATAATTGGTTGTAAAACGTAACCATTCTAATCCCACCATTCTTCCTCTCGAATATTTAGCCGCACAAGTGTTGTTTTTTGTAAATTTTGGTATTGAACATACCTAACGACAACACAACTCCCCAATTGACACTATACTCCCCATTTGAAATGGATTACTTAATATCAAGCAGTAAATAATACAACCTGTACTGCAACCATACTCGCCATCAGTTACGGCGCCGAGGAAGCACCACAGAAGCCACCTTCTCTTACTGAGTCAAATATGATGATCGCTCACAAAAAGATACCAATAGCAAACGACTTTCACGCTATTGAGGTTCACCAGATGGTCCGCTTAATTCGAAAAACTGCTGGGCAACAATAACACACCTTGAGAACAGACCGCTGACCGCAAAGTACGTCACACAGCGTTGAACGGATTCACTTCTTACGGCACACTACCGGACCGCGTTAAAGATGTGGAGGACAAAAATCACTATGAATCGAAACTGGTTTCACTCATAGCCAGTAAGAGAACCATAACGCAATAGTGCAAAAACGTAACACTAAATCAAACCCCTCCATATTACTGGTCTCTATAAATTTGCTTGTAATTGGTCAGAAACCTAGCTAGAATCAATTCCCAACTTGCTCAGTCACAGACACCAGCGATCCCCATGGCAGGGCATCCATCCCAATGTTAAGTTAGTTGCATCGCAGGTCCACCTGACAGGAACAAGCCGCAACAGCACTGCGGTCCCATTGCCCCTTCCATGAGCCGTCCGTAACACGCAGCACCGCCTCCTTGACCGCATCGAACGATCGCCATTCGCCTCATAACACGGCTTCCCATTCTCCCCGCTGCGAGGAGGTGCTTGTGTGTGCCTTGGGTTTCATCCTTGTCCCCTCTCCTCCTCCTCCTCCTCCGTCTAAGGTTCCACTTTTCGTCCTCCGGAGCATCGAAGGGTGTATAAGAAGGGGCTGAACCTCCACAGTTGACGGATTCGATCGAGGCGGTTGTCCACGGACACGAGACTGCAACGATCCAGCTCTAGAGCATCACCAGCGTCTGGAAATCATGGCAGCCTCCGTCGGAATGCAGCAGGCCTCCAGCTTGCAGTCGAGCTTCTATGGGGCTTCGTTGAAGCAGAAGGCTGCTGTTTCGGGTCGGCCCCAGAATGTGGCGTTCGCTGTGCGGGCCGCTGGTTATGACGAGGAGCTCGTCAAGACTGCGGTAGGTCTCCATGGTGGTTTGGTGGGGTTTGCGATGGTCATGGTGGTGGAGTTTGGGGGGGGGGGGGGTTTGGAGCAGGGTGCATCGCGACGTGTGTGATGTGGCGTGTTTCGGGTGTGATCGTGGGTGTGGAGGGTAAGGGTCGATGCGGGTTTGGATGGTTAGGAGGCCAGCGAGAGAGAGCGTTAGAGAGCGAGGGAGCGAGAGAGCGAGTGAGTGGAATTAGTGGGTGTAGGTGTTAGTGCAATGGAAGGAGGGGCTGATGCGATGGATTGTGGGTGCAGAGGACGATCGCGTCTCCCGGGCGAGGGATCTTGGCGATCGACGAGTCGAATGCGACGTGCGGGAAGCGGTTGGCGTCGATCGGGCTGGAGAACAACGAGGTGAACCGGCAGGCGTACAGGCAGCTGCTGTGCACGACGCCGGGGCTGGGAGAGTACATCTCGGGAGCGATCATGTTCGAGGAGACTCTGTACCAGTCGACGAGCGACGGGAAGAAGATGGTGGACTGCTTGGTGGAGGGAGGGATCGTGCCCGGAATTAAGGTGGACAAGGGTCTGGTGCCTCTGGCGGGATCCAACGAGGAGTCGTGGTGCCAGGGGCTGGACGGGTTGGCGTCTCGGACAGCGGCGTACTACAAGCAGGGAGCGAGGTTTGCCAAGTGGTGAGTGAGTGGGTGAGGGAATGGTGGTGTTAACGGTCGTCCAGTATGGTTGTTGTGGTGTGACGATCGCGGCGTGCGGTGGATGCGTAGATGGGGGTGTGAGGCGAGAATGCTGATGGATCGGTTTGGGGCGTGGGCATGGGCGTGGGTTCTTGTTAAATGTATGGATGTGGTGCCGCACTCGGAGTATGATGCGGAGTTTGTCTCTGAGCGGTAGGCGTGGTTGGTCGTGCAGGAGGACGGTGGTGAGCATTCCCAACGGGCCATCGGAGTTGGCGGTGACAGAGGCCGCATGGGGGCTGGCGCGTTACGCAGCTATTTGTCAGGTGTGTGGGAACTGGTGGCGTGGGGTGTCGTCGGAAGGCGTTGTGTTTGTTGGAAGGGATTTTCGGTAGAAATGTGCTAGATTGTCAAGAATGTTGGATACCTAGGAGTGAGGTTGGCGTTACGGGATGGGATTATTTCCAGCGACGAACTGGAAGTGATAAGGTGGGGCAATTGTGCGTGGGGTGTCGCAACGAATGCGAGAGCTCGAGTAGGGTCGCATTTGGTGGTTGGAAATGGTGTGAAATGAGAAGGATTGTGATGTGGGGCTTGGCTTTGTCCACGGAGAGCAGCCTGTGCTGTGAAGGGCAGTGGCATGTTTGAGTGTCGATTGGTATGTTTTTGGACAATTGTGCGGAATTTGCGTCGAGTGCACTGCGTGTCAAGAATGAGGTGAATTGCCAGGATTTTGAGACGTGACGGCTGTGCGGACCGGGTGTGAATGCAGGATACGGGTTTGGTGCCAATCGTGGAGCCCGAGGTGCTGTTGGACGGAAGCCACGGAATCGACAGAACGCTGGAGGTGGCTGAGAAGGTGTGGTCGAAGGTGTTCTACTTCTTGGCTGAGAACAACGTGCTGCTGGAGGGAATCCTGTTGAAGCCCAGCATGGTGACTCCGGGCGCAGAGTGCCCCGAGAGAGCCACCCCGGAGCAGGTGGCAGAGTACACGCTGAAGATGTTGAAGAGGCGAGTGCCACTCGCGGTGCCCGGAATCATGGTAAGCAGTGTGGTGGATGAAACTGCAGGGTGAACGTGAGAGGGGGGCGGGGGGGATTGGAATGCAGGAGCGGGGTGCGAGGCAAGAGTGGGGAGGGGCGAGTGAGGCGATTCTGAGCACGTGGGGTTGTTGTGGGGTGGTGCAGTTTTTGTCCGGAGGGCAGTCGGAGGTGGAGGCGACGCTGAACCTGAACGCGATGAACCAGAGCCCGAACCCATGGCACGTGTCGTTCTCGTACGCGAGGGCGCTGCAGAACTCGGTGTTGAAGACGTGGAAGGGGCAGCCAGAGAACCTGGAGGCGGCGAAGAAGGCATTGCTGGTGAGAGCGAAGGCAAACTCGTTGGCGCAGCTGGGGAAGTACTCAGCAGAGGGCGAGGCCAAGGAAGCGAGGGAGGGGATGTTCGTGAAGGGCTACACATACTGAGGACTGACTGAGGGAGGGATGCGGATTCGGATTCGGATTCGGATGCAGAAGAGAAGGTAGCGAGGCGAGGCGAGGCGAGGCGCTTGGCCAAGGGAGTCGCACTGCGTGTGCCGAGGCGTGGGATTTGTCCGCTGCCCTGGTCCTAGTTCCCACCCAGGAGAGAGCGCACTGCGTTCTCACCGTGCCAGCGCTGCTCGGGAACCAATTCCGCCTGAGACGCCGGCTTTCCGCATTTGCGGTTGATAATGCAGCTGTTGAGTATGTCGCGAATGCAACAGAAAGTTACTGAATTCGTTGTCGAAACAATACCTTTGCATTTTCGAAGTTGGTTCTGGTGTCTAGTTAGATTGCATTTAATTGTGGAAAGATACCTTTTCGTCCAGAATGGGTGTGGTCTTTCAGCCATGGTTCTTACTCTTTGCACTCTAGGAAGTCCGTCATCGATTTTAAGTATTATCTAGGCATGCAACGTTTTATTTTGGCGACCCAGGATGACTCATTTTCTTGGATGAGGAAGACTCGTTTTCTTTCTACGTCTTTAGTTACTACAATCTGAAGATGAATGTTGTTGATGTGTCTCTACGCACAGTAATATATTCCCTTGTTTTGGAGTTAGTATTATTGTCGTAATGTATGACTCCTATCCAAAGTACCAATATTGAAGTCCACTAATTTCGGTAATTGATATTTTAATCAACCACGCACATTGACGCATGATTTATTAGATGAAATGTGGGTCTAATGCAGGAAGTTATATTGAATCTTGGTTTCTTTATATTTGTTGTTTAGATAAGATTTACGATATAATATGATACATTAAACTATGTTATCAAGTTTAAACATTATTTTTTATGGTTATTCAAAATATTTGTTTCTAAATATTATATTGAACTGAGTTGTGGATAGTATTATAAATTTTTTATTTGCATATAGCATTTTTACAGTAATCTTTACTTAACATTCATATTAAAATATTGTTGTTTTGTAATCATCATTCCTCATTATCTTCATTTAGATTGGAATCAAAATGTATCTTTGTCGTGTATCTTCCAATTACCACTAGAAAATTTAATATGACATTCAATGCTTAAATTGATTGATAGATTATTGTCATTTGTGCCTCAAAGATATATTGTTATAATTTCCAGGATATTACCTGAATAAGTGTACAAATCAACAAAAAAATTTAACAACAAGGAATATTAATTCGAAAAAATTAGACCTTGTTGTGTAATTAGCCTAACAATATTTTAGTGTGGCTTATATAAAAATATATGATATAAATAATTTAAATGATAAATATATCTAATAAATTTTTGTACATTGTATTATTTAGTTCTTACATGGTATTATTTTTATTAAAAAAATTTAAAATTAATCAATACTTGTTATTATAATATTTTGTGTGTTCCACTTTATATAAGATACATGCATTAAAATTAGATCTTATTGTTGTTGCATATGTAGAAATAAGTAGAAATATATTTCTTAATTTTTCTTTTAATATCAAAGAAGCTTTATAGATGAATATTAGATCTTTGGGTGCTACATGTGATTACAATAGGTTCTTTAAAAAGTTTATCATTTTTACAAAAGTATCTTGTAATTTAAACACTTTGCCAACAAGCCTTGTGATCCTTAAAATGCTTTTAAATAGCCTTCTTGCTAGCTAGTACATAGAAGTAAGAAGTCATCGGATGAATTGCTGGATAGATTATCTGGACGCTACAATTGCTCTGCGGTGAGACGGACTCGACTCACTCTATGGGGCAAACTCCTTTAGAACATCATAGCAAGGCCATTTTTAGTCTTGTCAATTCTTTTCTTGTATTGTAGTCTTGATTTAAGATTTTTTTTTTTTTTTTTTTTTTTTTTGTAATTAATAATAATAATTCTTGTAACTTTTAATTAAATAAATATACTTCTTTATTTTCTTCCAAAGTTTTTTTTGGATTCATGTCTTTAATAATTTGACAAATTAATATTTTGAATATTAGAACTTGATCTTTCTTAATAAAGAGTAAACTACTTATTTTTCTTCAAAGCATTAAATTATTTTGAAATTATGGACTATTACTTCTAATCAAATATTGTTTTGATATTGCTATTTTTTTTTTAATATGTTAATTTTTTAATACATCACCATTATTTTATATATAATGAAATAAGTAAAATTAAAACATACTATAATATACATGCAAAAACAAATGGAAAAAATGATGCTTGCAATGTATCAACTTTGTCTACCATTACAACTAACATCAAGAATAGTTAACTAAGAAGATACATAAAGAACAAGAATTCTATTATTTTAGTTGTTAAAAAAATCTTTTTTATTGGTTTCTTAATTCTTATGAAATTACAATTCCGTTTGTTAGAGAATTAAAAATTACTCTATTCGAAATATTTGATAGAAAAGAAATTTTAAGTTCTATAGATTTCTAATTCAAATATAATATTTTGTGAAGTTTTAAATACAAAATTAATTAAGTCTAATATTTCAAGATAATCTCATTGGAATAATACTTAGTGATTTAGATCTATATTTATAATAATAAGATTTAATATTAAATAATTTTCATGCATCTTTGGCAAAAATTTAAATATATGTATAAAAAACATGACGTAATGCATACAACCAATAAGATTTGAATATTGCAACAAAAGTATTGTTATGTATTTATATATGCTTTATAATTTTATCAATTGATAATTCATATCAAGTATATTGATATTGCATTTAGTAGCCAATTATTTTATAAATTATAATATAACATAAATGAATTGCTATTAAATTTATTTAATTTTTTAAAATTAAGCCATACAATTGATTTTTCTATCAAGAATAATAATAGATTCTTTGAATCTTAGTCAATAGCTTGTACAATTGCATTAATAACAACTATAACTTAAAAGTAAATAATTAGAAGTAGATGATATATAAATTAATAAGATATGACTTAAGCTTGATACAATACAAAAAATAATTTGACATTGGCAAAAATGTTAACATTTGTATTATAAAAAGCTTAAAAATGCTACCTAATTACTCTTTGATTTATAATACAAGATTTTTATATTTAAAAACCATATTATTTTTACTTATATCTTAATATATTTTAAATATTTTACTTATTTTTTAATAAAGAATTTGTTAAGCATTATAAAATATATTTAATACAAAGACATAAATTTAAAAATATCATCCATAAAATTTTATTAATAAATATAATTATATAAGATTAAAAAATATAATATTTAATATTATTAATGAATTTATCAATTTTATAATTATAAAAGATATGTATATATATATATATATATATATATATATATATATATAATCTAAATAATATAGAAATAGGTAGAAATAGGTAGAAGTATATTAGTACATGTTGGCCACTTGTTTTAGCAACCACATAGTCTTTTTAGTAGCTAGTATATATGAAAAAAATGGTGAAGCTATCTTTACTCTTGTCAACACTTTTCTTGTATTCCAATCTTGATTTTAGACTCCCTAGCTTCTTTGTACTTGGTAATAGCTATTCTACTTCTTATTTATGTTATGTCTATATCTTTTCTTCTTACTTTCTTCTTTCTTTAATGATATATGAGTATACTGTCTTTTGAGTTTTGTCTAGATTTATGTCCTTAACAATTTAATAAGAGTGACACTCTCAATATCAAAGCTTGATCTTTTTTTTTTATAATAAAGAGTGGATTATTTCTTTTTCTTGAAAGTATCAAAGTATTTTAGAGATTGTAGATTATCTTCTTTTAAACTAATATATATATATATATATATATATATATATATATATATATATATATTTTAAAGATTTTTAAATTATTATTATTTTTTACTTTCTTGTATAAAAATCTTTAGAATCAAAAGTTGTTCTTTTAGAAAAGTTTGATGGTATTAGATCCAAATTTTAAGGATTCATCAACCAAGTTTAATTTTTCATTCATCTCTAACTTCTTAATTATCTAATCTAAGTATCTTAAGTAAGATTCATTAAAACTTTGATTTGTATGTTAGTACCTCAATTTTTCTATATTTTTGTTGCAAATACTTTAAAAAATCAAGATATTCAATTACATATAAATGATATATAAATTGATGCTATATGTTTTAAATCTCTTATAATACAAGAAGAAATTTGATATTGACAAGAAAGATTATGCCTATATTATTGGGAATTAAAACATATTGCTCAATATTGTTCTAAAAAGCAATAAAACCACAAGATAAGAAATATATTTATAAAAGAAGACAATATGTTAGAAAAAAAGTTTGTCCAACAATATTAGAAATCATGCAGCTAGATTCTTTTATCACATTATTTTATGAAGGGTCTATATTATCTTCTAAACCATCTAGTGGATGTTTAGTACAAGTCTATTTAGAATAAAAAATCCTATTATTTCTACCTTTGCCTTGTTAGTGTTATGGACTACTATTCAACTAGAACAAGATTCCAAAAGTTCAAAGAACTGAAACATAAGATGTTTACTTTATATCACAAGCAAGGAGCTATGACAAGGCACAAGAGCAAGACCAAAAAGTCCAAGTTGAGCCACCAGGATTGTCTTATCAAGATTCAAAATCCTTTCATCATCAATTCTTATATATATATATATATATATATATATATATATATATTAGGTGTAAAGAAGCTCCTTGAAAAATTTTCTTTATTTCTGGAAGTAAAATAAGCCTAAGATCCTTCTTTGTCAACTTTCTAAAATATCTAAGCTTCCAAGAACCTTTTAGGACCTTTTAAAACCTTCTTGGAACTTATTAGGATCTATTAGAGCTTTCTTGAAATTATTAGAAATCTTTTAGAATATTCTAGGATCAAATAAAATCTTCTAGAACTTCCTTCTATTATGTATCATTAATATCACCTCTTCTTTTAGCTTTGAGTTCTATGAGGAGGGATAGAATTGAAGTTAATCAAAAGCAAAGGAAGTTAAAGATATATTGCATAGTATCTACTACATATTCAAGCTATCTTTTGCAAATCAATAAATTTATCAGTCTTTGTAATCAACAATAGTAACCAATGTCTTCTACTATAGATCAAGCTTGAAATTTCATGTCTTTGTTGCAAATGTGTGCTTCAAAAATTACTTCAAGGTATCATTTTTAGACAAGTTTTACTTTGATGATGATTGCTATAAAGTGGCTATTGGATAGTCTTTTGATTCAGGCAATTCTTCATCTTGAAGTCAATAACATAAAATGCTTAAATGAGATGACCTACTTGGTATGATATTATCTTCTTGACTATCCATATTTTACTATGTAAACTAAATCAACGACATATTGCAATCTTAAGATGGAATAGAATTACTTCTAAGTTTATTAATTTATATATATATGAAGGTTGAACTTTGAAACTTTTGAGACTACTTCTACATTTCTTAAAAAAATTTACAAAGTATAAAATACACCATTTTTGGATATGTCAAGTAGAAGTATTATCTAACACATGTTACCACTCTAAGTCTAGAAGGATGTTGATGATGAAACTCTTGTATTTTTTGCGACATAGTGATTAAGTTTGAAGTTTGCTCCTATATGTGTTTATTTATATTGTAACTGCACCAATACACAAAGTACTTCAATTGTTTTTGCTTTAACCTCAAATAAAATATAGATTCTACATCAAATTCTTTATAGCTATTTACTTCAATATAAGATAGTAGCAATTATATTCTTTTTAATATGTTTAATTTTTTATAAGATTTTAAAAAAAAAATGTCAAAATATAATATATTTTTATAGATGTTGGTAGTTCCAATTGATAAATAATAGAATCAATTTATTTTTGAAAAAAAAATGGTTCCAACTTTTGATAGTTCAACTTATCAAATAGTCAAGTAGTCTTTATATTGTATTGAAGCATACATATTTCAATCCCTATTTCAAATTCTACAATAAGAGATAGAATCAAAGTTGATCAAAGACAAAAGAAGTAAAAAATGTGTTCCATGGTATATACCACATATTCAAACTATCTTTTGAGAGTCAAATGATTTATTGATCTTTGCAATCAATGATAATAAGTAATGCCTTCTACCATAGACTAAGCTTAAATTTTCATATCTTTGTTACAAAAACATCCTTCAAAAACCGCTTTAAGGCATCCTTCATAGACAAGTTCTACTTTAATGATGGTTGTTACAAAGTGGCTATTGGATATTCTTGGTTCATGCAATTTTACAACATCTTCTTGGTTCATGCAATTTTTAATCTTGAAGTTGACAACATGAAATGCTCAATTGAAATGGCTTCATTGATATGATATTGTCTTCTTGACTATTCATATCTCATTATGCAAGCTAAATCAAAGATGTATCGCAATCTTAAGATAAAATAAAATAAATTTTGGATTTATTAATTTATATATATATATAAGATTTGAGCTTTAAAACTTTTAAAATTGCTTCCACTTCTTTTATAAAAAATTATAAATTCTAAAATACACCATGTTTGAATATATAAGATAGGAGTATTATTTAACATATATTATCACTTTAGGTCTAGAAGGATGTCATTGATAAAAATCTTGTATCTTTTGCAGTATTGTTGTCATATTGTAATTTTCACCTCAATCCAACAAGCATTGATTTTGAATGATTTAGACAAACATTGACTTTGTAAGAGCTTTGTAAAATTAAGATTGATTTGGGTGATTTTGAATTTTTTGAAATAAAAAGAAGTTTATATTTTTGAGCATTTTATAAGTTTATTTATAGATCTATAAGTAAAATTTTGTGGATTTATGATTGTAATTATTCTAAGTGTATACAATAAGTTTAAACTTGATATAATAGTTTAATTTAAGATTATTGAAGTTCAAGCAAAACATGATCTTAAAAATTGGGTTTTAAGGATTAGTAAGGATTTTTAAAAGATTTAGCCATCTACTAGTTGGATTGAGGTAAAAATTATTTGTATGGATGGTAGACTTGATTTTCTACTAGTATGTGAATTTTAGAAGCAATTGAATAGGGCAAAAAGAAAATATTGGTATTGAAAGATTGACATTAAGGTTGGAAAAGGAGGCCAACCTATACCCGAATAAAATTCTAGACTTATCTTTTATTTGGTATATTGGATCTTCTTAAAAAAATTTGTGCATGTTATTAACTTAGTTGTTGAAAGGTGTGCAAATTTTGAATTAAAATCAATAATTCAATCATTAGCTATTGAGATTTCAATTTGTTGTAGGATTATTAGGATTTGATTAGAATTTATTAGGAACTATTTAGGATTTTATTAGGATTTTATTAGGATTTTATTAGAATTTAGGATTTAATTTAGGATTTCATTAGGATTTGATCAAAGATTTGATTAGGATTTGGTTTAAGATTTGATTAAGATTTGATTAAGAATTTGATTAGAAATTGACTAACATGTAATTTAGGACTTGATTAAAGATTGAATAGAATTTGATTTAGGATTTGATTTAGGATTTGACTAGGATTTGAGTTAAGATTTTGAATTAGGATTTGAGATAGGATTTGATTTAGATTTAATTTAAGATTTGGTTATAATTTGACTATAATTAATTAGGATTTGATTAAAATTTGATTAAAATTTGATTAAGATTGTATTAGAATTTATTTAAGAATTAATAAAAATTTAATTAAAATTTATTTAGGATTATATTAGAATTGTTAGATTTTTTGATTAATTGTAACATATAAGTATATCTTCTATAGCCAAGTACTTGGTACATTCTCAAATAAGATAGCATGCAATACGACATCATGTTGTAACACAACTATAGGATGAAAGAACAAAATATATATATATATATATATATATATATATATATATATATTAATTGAAGACTAAATTATAAAATTACTTTAAAAAATATAGATAATAAAATAGAGAGATAACAAAAATATTTAATATTAATAGTGTCTTTTTATAAAAAAAGCTTCTATTTATTTTATAGGGCGATAAATAAGAGAAAACAAAATAGATTAATAAAAATACTACTATAGGTATCTTAAGATCAAAGCAAAGGATAGGTTCCAATAAAAATTACCTAAATAAACCTTAGATTGATACTTGGAGAAAGTCAATTGTGAACGAAGGTCAAAATAAGATCCTAAAGTACAAAACCATGGACTTGTGGCAAATAGGAAGTTCTTTTATTGAGAAAAGAGTGGAATTTGAGAATAAATTTGATAGAATTTTTTTAAGCATTGGTTTTAAGGATTTTGAGTTTGTAATTATTTTGTGAGAGCTATGCAAAGTCAAGATTCGATTTGAGTCACTCTGATTATTGAAAAATAAAGTGGATTTGTATTTTTGAGTATATTGAGAGTTATGTAGCAAATCTATAGATAAAAATTTGTGTATTTGTTATTATAGTTGTGTTGAATGTTTTTTTTATAAATTTGAGCTTAATCCAATAGTTAGGTAAAAGATTATTGGAGTTTAAATAAGCTAGGATCTCAAAAATTGGATTTTGAGGGTCAATGAGGATTTTTATGATTTTAAACAAACCGCTAGTTAAATTGGAATGATTCTTCTTTGAAATAGTAGTTACTTAGTTTTTAGCATTTTAAAAAGAATTTAGAATATATGAATAGTACAAAAAGAAAATATTGATGCTAGAAAATCAATGTCAAGATTGAAGAAGGAAAAAGGCCAATATCCGAGATAATTTGGAGTTTTTTTTTCTAATCAATAAATTCAAATTCCTTCAAATTTTATTTTTCAGTAGTATGTTAAGAGGTGTCTAAATTTTGAATAAAGATCAATAGTTTAATTTAATAACTATTAAGATTTTAAATTTGCTATTGAATTTGATTAGGATTTGATTAAAATTATCTTAGGATTTGATTAGAATTTCATTAGAATTGTTTTAGAATTTTATTAAGATTTGATTTAAGATTTGATTAGAATTTGAATTAAGATTTTATTAAGATTTGACTTATGATTTGATTAGGATTTGACTTTGGATTTGATTTTGGATTTGACTTTGGATTTGATTTAAGATATAATTAGAATTTCATTAGAATTTATCTTAAATTTGATTAGAATTGATCTAAGATTTGATTAAAATTTGATTTAAAATTTGACTTAAGATTTGATTAGGATTTGACCTAAGATTTGATTTAGGATATGATTAGGATTTGATTAAAATTTGCCTTAGGATTTGATTAGAATTGACCTAGAATTTGATTAAAGTTTGATTTAGGATTTGATTTATGGTTTGAATTAGAATTTGATTAGGATTTATTTGAAATATCTTAAAAATTTTATAAAGATTTGATTAGAATTGATTAGAATTTGATTAGAATTGATTAGAATTTGATTAGAATTTGATTAGAATTTTATTAATATTTGATTAAGGTTTTATTAAGATTTATGTTAAAATTTAATTAGAATTTATTTATGATTTTTCAAAAATTATCTAGGATTGCTTTAAATTTTTTTTATAATTTTATTATGATTTCTTTATAATTCTTTTAAGATTTGATTAGGATTTTTAAAGATTCAATTAAAATTTATTTATGATTATATTAGATTGTTAGGTTCTTGATTAATTGCAATATATAAGTTTATCTTCGATAGCCAAGTGCCGTGTGCATCTCCAAACAAGACAATACACAATACAATAGCGATACATTGATTAAGTTTGAAGTTGGCTCTCATGTATACTCAATAATGTTATAACCATGCCAATGTACAAAGTACTCCATCTGTTTGTGTCTTAATTTCAAATCAAATATTTTCTCTACTTCAAATTTTTTATAGCTATCTACTTCAACGTAAAGCAAGGGTAGTTATATTTTTTCTAATATGCTTGAATTTTTATAAGATTCCAAAAAAGATGTATAAAAAAGAAGATGTATCTTTATGGATGATGGTAGTTTCAATTGGTAAGCAACAAAATTAATTTATTTTTAATAGAAAATGGTTCCAATCTTTGATAGTTTAACTTGTCAAATTATCAAGTAGTCTTTATATAATGTCAAAGCTATCATATCTTATTGCCAACTTAAAATATAGGTTGTTCAATTGTCTATGTAATAAGTAATTTTTTGAAGCGTATTTTATCTTCTTCTAATTGAAGTTTCAAAGTAGCTTGGATATCAACAACTTGGCTTGCAAAATTATTTGTTGTTAGATTTATAGATCTAACAATAGATAATATATCTAATTTTAGATAGTAGCTATGATTTGAGTAAAATAAAGTTTTTTGAATAGAAGCATGAATTGTATTGTAAGCAAATTTGATTAGAAACAAATACAATGTTCAATCATCTTATTAGTAATTAATAATACAATTTAAGTATTACTCTAGGATTTGATTGAATTGCTCTATTGGCCATTGATTTATGGATAAAATATTAAAAAAAGCTTGATATCTATTCAAAGATTTTTAAAAAATAGCTTCCAAAGCTTAAAGATAAATTATAATTTTAGATCTAATATACTATTATTTAACAATCCATAGTATTAATAAATATTATTAATAAAAAATTTGGCTATTTTTTTTATTAGCAATGACTTTTTTGCAAAAGACAAAATGTGCCATCTTAATAAATCAATTGTCAATTATATATATGGTATCAAAAAAATTCAATGATAGAAGATTTGTGATGAAGTCCATAGAGATAAAAGGCCACAGTTGTTTTAGAATTGGTAGCAATTGAAATAGTCCATATAAGCTATGTAGAAGATTCTTTGATCTAGAACATGTATTATAAGAGAAGACAAATTCTTTAATAAATTTCAACATTTGAGACCAATATCTTGTTCAATCCAAAATACCCCATAGTTGAAAAGTCATGATGCATTTGGAGAACATAAAGGCACAATGATCCTTTTGGAATGTACAAATATTCTTCAAAATAGAAGAAACCGTCTTCAAACTTAAATTTATTCAAATCATTGTGGATATTATTGAAATAATATTTAACATTAGATACAAGAAGGTCTATAGTCAAGGTTGCATATACCTGATTAAAAAACAAAGAATCTATTAGAATTGATACATAAGTTATTTAAACTTAAAATTTTTCAGATTTCAAGAATGTTGTCTGTTACTGGTTGTATATTATCTCTCTTTCTTTTGGCACAAGGTATAATTATCTTAATAAAACATCTCAAAATCTTTGTTATTTTTTAGATTGATATATGATATTGAAGTCCAAATGAAATATAGACATGCTCTAATAGGTTGGACAATGATTCAAAACACAAGCCAATATGAAATATTCTAAGTTCTTATGATTTGCATGCACAATTTTTAGATATGAAGCGCCTTTAAGCAAATGGCACCATTTCTAATAAAAATCTATAATAGTAAAAAGTTCCTTGCTATGGATTTTATAATTAATCTTTATAGCTAAGAATTTTTTGGAATAGAATATAATTAGATGCAATCTTTTTTTCTTTTTTTTTTTTTTTTTTTAAATTGTGATAAGACTACTTTTTATGTAAAATTAGAAGCATTGGTTTCCATAAGAAATGGCTTAAAAAATTCTAAGTAAATGAAGATATAGACTATGATAAATTTTATCTTTAAGCATTCATAGGCTTTTTCTACTACTAATTTTCATTCAAGTTTATCTTTGTATGTCAATTATATAAGCAAAGAAACTATTTGAGAATAATTGCTGATGAAGATACTATAAAATTTATAAATTTAAGGAAGTATTAGACTTTATATATTGATTTTGGAATTATCCAATTATTAATAGCCTTAGTCTCCTTTAGATCCATCTTTAAGCCTTTATTTGAGATAATATAGCCAAATAAATTTATTTAGGGTTCATAAAATATACATTTTTTTAATTTGGCATATAATCTTGTACCTTGTAATCTTTGTAAGATAAGAGAAACATATTTTTTATTCTCTTTTGAAGTCATAGAATAAATCAAGATATTGTTCAAATAGCATATAACAAAGTTATGAAGGAATTCACAAAATGCATTATTTATCAAATGTTAGAAAATAATTGGAGTATTTATAAGGCCAAAAGGCATCACATTGTACTCAAAATATTTATATCTTATATGAAAAGAAATCTTTTATTTGTTCCCATCTTTGATGCATACTAAATTATACGCTTTGTAGAGATCTATTTTAATATAAATCTTAGCTTTGTCCAATTGGCCAAAAAATCAAAATATTAATGGCAAAATTGAGCCAAATAAATTAAACCAAAAGGTGCTTGTATGCCATCTTAAAGCTTAATAGTATTATTATATAGACAATGTTCTAGCAAGATATTCACATTCTTCTTTTCAAATACATCTTAAAAAATCTTTGTATTATTTCAAAAAGATTGTTAGAATACTTGTTGTTTTAGATGTTAGACTTACGTTTTTGTAATACGTGCAATTTTGCTCGAGAATGCTCCGGGCACCTAGTTGTGGAAGATAAAAAGGAAAGACATAACAACAAGATCCTAACAGCTCTAATAGAATCCTAAACAACTTCTATTAAACCTTAATAATATTAATCAAACTTTGATCTAATCTTAAAGAAATTACAAAAGAAGAGTAAATGAATCATACATTAATCATAAAAGAAAATAATATATAAAATACTAAATTTAGAAAATACTAAAAATAGAAATCTTAAAATCCTAAATCATACCTTATTTAAATCCTAGTCAAATCTTAGTTAAATCCTAAGTCAAAACCTAAGTCAAATCCTAAATCAAATCCTAAATCAAATCCTAGTTAAATCCTAAGTCAAAATGTAAGTCAAATCCTAAGTCAAATCCTAGTCAAACCCTAGTCAAATCCTAAGTCAAATCCTAGGTCAAACCTTATTCAAACCATAGATCAAATCCTAAGTCAAAACCTAGATCAAACCTTAAGTCAAACCTTAAGTCAAACCCTGGTCAAAATCTAAGTTTAAATCCTAAGTCAAATCCTAGTCAAAACTTAAGTCAAATCCTAAGTCAAATCCTAAGTCAAATCCTAGGTCAAACCATAGATCAAATCCTAAATTAAAACCTAAGTCAAACCTTAGTCAAAACCTAAGTCAAATCCTAAGTCAAATCCTAGGTCAAACCATAGATCAAACCCTAAGTCAAAACCTAAGTCAAATCCTAAGTCGAATCCTAATCAAATCTTAATCCTAAATCAAACCCTAAATCCTAAATCAAATCCTAAACCAAACCCTAAACAAATCCTAAATCCTAAACCAAATCCTAACCAAATCTTGAACCAAATTCTAACCAATTCAAATCAACCTTAGGAAAAATTAGAACCTCAATATCTGTTGATTAGATTGTTGATCTTACTTAAAATATTGTACACCTTTCAATCTCTTAGTCAAAAACAAGCTGTCAACGACATACTTGTTAGAATCTTCTAGAACATTCTAAAAGTTTCCTAGAACTGTCTAAAATCTTCCAAAGCCTTCTAATATCTTCCTAGTGTCAAGGACATACTTGTTAGAACCTTCTAGAACATTCTAGAAGTTTTTTAGAACTCTCTAGAATCTTCCAGAGCCTTCTAATATCTTCCTAGTTAGTAGAAGTTGCTTGAGAAGCTCCCTAGTTGGAAGAAGCTGCTTGAGAAGCTTCCTAGGTAGGAGTATATATTGGGGTCAAGGCTGAAGAGTTCTTCAGTCTCGACAACACATCTCTTGGAGCTCTAGCTCACCTCTCTGGTGTTATTTTTGTACTCATCTGATTAATCTAATTCCTGCCAGTTCTTCTTGAACTTCTTGTTTAGACTTCAAGTCTATATTTTGTGTCGGTGATATTAATCTAGTTCCTGCCAGTTATTCTTGAACTTCTTGTTTAGACTTCAAGTCTATATTCTGTATCCATGACAGTTTGTCGAGACTAATTTCACCTTGGATATTAGAGTTAATTCCTTCTTGTTGGAGTGTGGATTACCCCTCTTCTTGAAGATACACTAGTATTTTAGAGGTTGCGGATTACCCTCCTCTAAACTGATATCTGTTTGTCATAATATTGGAGTCTTATTCTTCTTAGAAAGAGTGGATTATCCCTCTTTTTGAAGGTCTTAAGGCATTTTAGAGGTTGCGGAGTACCCTCTTCTAAACCAATATTTCCTCCTTGTAGAAACAATTACTTCTTTTTTCTTAGAATGGTTGGAGGTCAAGACATTAATATGAATGAAAGTTTGGAGTCCAAGATGGACGCCATTATGAATGTTCTTGCTATGTTATCACAGAGAACCACGGTGATGGAAGGAGTCTTTGCAAGACTTCATAATGATGGAGCATCTGGAATAGCACAATCTGGGCTTCATCAGCTTCGAGCTTCTGCACCAGAAGAAGCAGCTTTACCTGTGGTTCAACAAGAATTATTACTTCCACAACGAAAGGAACCTCGTATTAGCCTTCCAGACAAATTTGATGGCACACGCTCTAAGTTTTGAGGTTTCATCAATCAAATCAAGTTAATAACAGCTCTACAACCCGAACGTTATCCGACGGAGGAATCACGCGTTGGATTGGTTGGAACTTTGCTTACGGGACAAGCTTTATCGTGGTTTGCTCCTCTATTTGAAAAAAGATCACCGATTTTGAACAACTTTGAGACTTTTTTGGAGGCATTTGCAGAAGCATTTGGCAAGCATGACAAGGCTCGATGGGCTACAACAAAAATTCGATCACTACGACAAGGGACTCGCTCTGCATCAGTCTATGCATCGGATTTCAAGCAATTGGCATGCGACATCAATTGGAATGAAGAAGCATTGATGAGCCAATTCTATTGGGGTCTAAGGGACGACGTGAAGGATTTGTTATTATCTCTTCCTGATCCACAAACGCTCAACGAAGCCATTAGCCAAGTTGTAAAGTGTGATAACCGCCTATTTCAACGTCGCCAAGACCAACGCTCCAGACAATATACAAGTCATCACGGCACAATTATATCGGCAAGTAGCCTAAATTCACAAGTAGAAACAGAAGGCATGCAGATTGATGCGATACGTGTCATATTCCTTACTTTAGAAGAAAAAAAGCAGCGTATGGAGAAAGGTTTGTGCTTTTATTGCGATGGAGAAGGCCATAAAGCTGGAAACTGTCCAAAGAAGCAAAATGGACGTAGCATCAAGAATAGAGGTGCATTTGTTCAAGAAAACGAGGATGCCCAGCCACAATAGGAACCATGTGGCTGGACAAATCAAAACTAGGTTCCTCTCTTTCTACTCAACCTGCTCGTTGTTTTACAATTCCTTTATCTTTTGGTCCTCAAAAACTAAAAACCTTAGCCTTATTAGATTCAGGAGCATTTGCTTGTTTCTTAGACCAAGAATTTGCTAAGCGTCACAAAATTCCCCTAGTACAAAAATTCAAACTTGTTCACGTAGAAGTAATAGATGGACGACCTTTATTATCTGGTAGTATCATCCATGAATCAGAACCTATAGAAGTGACGTTTAAAGATCACAATAGTTATATTATTTTCAATATTATTAGCACCCCATCAAATCTTATTATTCTTGGTCTTTCTTGGTTGAAAAAATATAATCCATCCATAGATTGGACGTTGCAGAGGATAACATTTTCCATAGAACAACTTGAGGACAAGCTTGGAAGAAGACCCCAAATCAAAAAAATCCTTGTTCATTGGAGCAAGAAAATTTGTAAGATCGTGCAAGGAAGGCACACCATTGGTCATTTATATGGCTCCAATCAGTGAAGAGCAAATTTCAATAGCAGGAATATCGGAATAATACAAGGATTTTGAAGACGTGTTCCAAAAGAAGAATGCTGATATGCTACTAGAACATCGACCATATGATTGTGCCATAGAATTGTAAGAAGGAGCACAACCACCTTTTGGCCCAATCTACAACCTATCGCAGATGGAGTTGGCTGAGTTGCGGAAATACATTGACAAGAACCTAGCAAAGAACTTCATTTGTCATTCAAAATCGCCAACTAGGGCACCAATCTTATTTGTCAAGAAGAAGGATGGCTCACTACGGATGTGCATGGACTATCGAGGTCTCAACAAGGTGACAAAGAAGAATTGTTATCCATTATCTTTGATCTCTAGTCTTCTGGAACAACTTGGACGTGCAAAGATCTTTACAAAGATTGATTTAAGGGGAGCTTATAACCTTGTGCGAATCAAAGAAGGAGACGAGTGGAAGACAGCTTTTCACACAAGGTATGGTCATTTTGAATATAATGTCATGCCATTTGGTCTTACCAATGCTCTGGCAGTTTTTCAACACATGATGAATGATATTTTTTGAGAATATCTAGACGATTTTGTTGTCATTTATCTGGATGATATCTTGATATTTTTTGAGAATAAAAAAAAGCATTAGAAGCACGTTCGTTTGGTACTCGAAAAACTATGCAAGCGAGGACTCTATGCCAAGTTGGAGAAGTGCTTATTTCACCAAACTGAGATGGAGTTTTTAGGATTTGTTGCGACTACGGAAGGCTTGAAGATGGATCCCAAGAAGGTGGAAGCAATTGTGTCCAGGGAAGTTCCAAAGACGGTTAGAGACGTACAATGTTTTCTCAGCTTTGCTAACTTCTATCAGATCTTCATCAAGAATTATTCTGAAGTTGCTGCTCCACTCACTCAATTAACATGTAAAGATAAGCTAGAATGGGGATCTCTAGCGAAAAAAGTATTTCAAAATCTTAAAATGGCATTTACTACGGCTCCAATCTTGGTACACCCAAACTTTGCAAAGGCTTTCTATTTGGAAACCGATGCTTCGGATTTTGCTTTAGGAGCCGTACTTTCACAGATGGGCATCGACAATAAGCTTCATCCGATTGCATTCTATTCACGGAAGTTTTTTGCAGCTGAGATCAATTACGAGATTTATGATAAAGAACTCCTTACTATAGTGGATTCTTTCCAAGAGTGGTGTCACTTTCTCGAAGGAGCTGCGCATCCGGTGATCGTATATACGGATCACAAGAATCTGGAATATTTCATGTCTGCTCGGGTTCTAAACCATTGTCAAGCTCGATGGAATATGTTGTTATCTAGATTTGACTTCGTTATTACTTATCGGCCTGGAAAGTAGAAAGGACTATCTGATGCCTTATCAAGAAGATCATATCTTGCGCCGAAGATTGGAGAAGCAGTGCTTGACCAACAGTGTACGACATTATTAAAACCAGAGCAATTCAGTATTTGTGCTGCTGTGGTGCCAATTGATGCTCACTTCTTCAATCAGGTACGTGCTGCGACCATTGAAGATTCAATAGTCCTTGATATTAAGCAGCATATCAATGATGACAAATTCAAGGTTGAAGGAGATCTCTTATACTTTGAGGAGCAGCTGTATATCCCAAAAGGGCCAGCACGACTTCGAGTCCTTCAATCTCATCATGACTTTCCAACTGCGGGACATTTCGGATTCAACAAAACCTTGGAATTCATTTCTTGAGATTTCTGATGGCCCCAAATGTGGAAGGATATGAAGGATTTTGTCCTCTCTTGTGACATTTGTTCAAGATCCAAGAACCCTCGACATCGCCCTTATGGACTTCTACAGCCATTGCCCATTCCGTGTCGTCCATGATCTTCAGTTTCCATGGACTATATTACAGATCTGCCGCCATCGAATTCATTTGACAGCATCTTTGTTGTGGTGGATCGACTTACAAAGATGGCACATTTTATTCCTTGCAAGAAGACATCGTCAAGCGAAGATACAGCAAGGATCTTCCTTGATAATGTGTATCGATATCATGGTCTTCCAAATGATATCGTGTCGGATCGAGGAACCCAATTTGTATCAAAGTTTTGGAGATCTTTTTTTAAAATATTGAAGGTGGACATCAAGCTTTCTTTGGCATTCCATCCTCAAACTGACGGCCAAATGGAACCGGTGAATCAAGTTTTAGAACAGTATTTACGATACAGCATCAACTATCAGCAAGATGATTGGACTGCATATCTATCGCTAGCCGAGTTTGCATATAACAACACCCTTCATGGGTTGACTCAGAAAACACCATTCTTTTCCAACTATGGGTACCATCCGAAGCTTAATCTATTGAGTCCGTTAGCGAATAACAACCCAGCAGCTGAAGGATTGGTGCAGCAGCTATCGGAGCTTCAAACCACATTGAAGCTTCAATTGCAAATTGCCCAAGAGTCTTACAAAGCATCCGCGGTGTGGTGTAATAATACAACCACTAGGTGAAAGAGAGAGGAGTGATTATATTATAGAAGAGCTCAAATGAAAATATTAGAGAAAATTATCTTAGAAAAATAGATAATAGACAAGGAGGTAGTAAAAATTAAAAAGTGTTAATGCTGCCTTTTATAAAAAGGAATTCTATTTACTTTGTATAGCCATAAATATGATAAAATAAAATAGATTAGAAAGATAATTGGTATAGGCATATTTATTAAGGAGTTAAGAGTAGGTTTTAGAGAAATTTACCTCAAAATTACAAGAGTTGATACCCGGAGAGGGCTGGTTAAGAACCTGGGTTGAAACCAGACCCCAAGGCACAAAACTGCGTGCCGACAGCGAATGGAGGAGTTTTTTGCAGATCGAAGATTAAGGTGAGAGAGAAGACTTAAAGGGTTTTGTATAGGAGTTGGTTTTGAGTGATTTGAATAGAAAACAACTTTGTAATAGCTTTGCAAAGTCAGGGTTTATTTTGGCTACTTGAGATTTTGTGAAATAAAATAGGGTTGATGGTTTAGACAATTCCAGAAGCTTTGCAGCAGATCTACAGCTAGAAATTTGTGGGTTTTTGGGTATTGTTGTTGTTAATGTGTGCAATGAATTTGAATTGAATCTAACTGTTTAGTTGTACGTAATTGAGGTTTAAGTGGGTCAAGGTCTTGGAATTTAAGATTTGAGGGTCAGTTAAGGTTTTTAAGATCTTGAGCAATCTGCTAGTTGGATTGGAGTAATTTTTGTTTTTGTGGATAATAGACTTGTTTTCCTACATACATGAGTGATTTGAGACTGATTGAACGGTGAAGAAGGGAGAAATCAGCACTAGAAGATCAGCATCAAGGTTGAAGGATATACAAAGTTTTAAGTAAGATCAACGGTCTAATCAATAGATATTGAGGTTCTAATTTTCCCTAGGGTTGATTTGAATTGGTTAGAGTTTGGTTTAAGATTTGTTTAGGATTCGGTTTAGGATTTAGGGTTTATTTAGGATTTGATTTAGGATTTGTTTAGGGTTTGACTTAGGATTTGACTTAGGTTTTGACTAGGGTTTGACCAGGATTTGATTTAAGATTTGATTTAGGATTTGACCAAGGTTTGACTTAGGGTTTGATTTAGGGTTTGATTTAGGGTTTGACTAGGATTTGACCAAGGTTTGACTTAGGATTTGATTTAGGGTTTGATTTAGGATTTGACTAGGATTTGACCAGGATTTGACTTAGGGTTTGACTTAGGATTTGACTTAGGTTTTGACTAGGATTTGACTTAGGGTTTGACTAGGGTTTGATTTAGGGTTTGATTTAGGTTTTGACTAGGATTTGACTAAGGTTTGACTTAGGGTTTGACTTAGGATTTGACTTAGATTTTGACTAGGGTTTGACTCAGGGTTTGACCAGGGTTTGACTTAGGATTTGATTTAGGTTTTGACTAGGGTTTGACCTAGGATTTAAATAAGATATGACTTAGGATTTTAAGATTCTATTTTTAGTATTTTTAAAATTTAGTATTTTATATGTTATTTTCTATTATGATTAATGTATGATTCATGTATTCTTCTTTTGTAATTGCTTTAAGATTGAATCAAGGTTTGATTAATATTGTTAAGATTTAATAGAAGTTATGTAGGATTCTATTAAAGTTATTAAAATCTTGTTGTTGTGTATTTCCTTTTTGTCTTCCACAGCCAGGTGTCCAGAGCATTCTCGAGCAGAATAGCACGTATTACGACAGCGGATAAATTTTGAAATCAGGCACCTAATTTCAAGATTGGAGATAAATTATGGCTGCTTCGACAAAATATCAAGACCAAGCGGCCATGTGATAAGTTGGACTACCGGAGATTGGGACCATTTGTTATCCAGAAGCAAATCAATCTTGTGGCGTACCGCTTAGAATTACCAGGTGCTATGAAGGTACACACTGTCTTTCATGTTTCTCTATTAGAGCCTTATCGAGAATCATCTTTTCCTGGAAGAGTGCAATGTCCGCCACCTAGTATAGAAATTGAAAACAACAAAGAATATGAGGTGGAAAAGATACTAGATTCATAGCAAAGATAGAATAAATTAGAGTACTTTGTGCATTGGAGCGGCTACGATATTAATAAAAGAACATGGAAACCGGCCAAAAATCTTGCCAATGCATCTCAAAAGGTACGGGAATTCCATCAACGATATCCTAATAAACCAAAAGCTGGTCATTAATGAAGCGTAAAGATGAAGCCTTCTCTAGAAAAATGAATAGAAAAAGGATCCAAGTCTCATCAAAACATAACTCATTGTATTTCATAATATCAAGACATCTAATATCAAGGTGTATTTAGATATGGCTAGTGAGAATGTAGATACTGTATTAGTGGTACCATCCCAACCGAGTAGCTCACAACGTCGACCTCGAGACAAAGAATTAGAAGAGCCAAGAAGACGTCGAAGAATACCAAGCAGCAAGTCACTTGTAATTGTCTTTGAAGTTGAACCAACTCATGCAAGTAGTAGCAAAGCGATATTTTTAGATCGTTTCCACAATGAAGATACAGAAGTTCAAGTATGGTGTCAAATAAAAGATATTGGTCATTATCGGTGGCTACAAGGATCCATGAATCATCTGCCTCGTAAACGACAGCTGGAGTATATTACAGAGACTATGCGACAAATTTTTGATTTCCTTCGTTTGTAAGTATCCATCTCAAATGGCTTCTCGGAGACCTGGAAGCTAGAGGAGAAGGTGCTGTCAAGGATATACTTGTTAGAATCTTCTAGAACATTCTAGAAGTTTTTTAGAACTCTCTAGAATCTTCCAGAGCCTTCTAATATCGTCCTAATTAGTAGAAGTTGTTTGAGAAGCTCCCTAATTGGAGGAAGCTGCTTGAGAAGCTTCCTAGGTAGGAGTATATATTGGAGTCGAGGCTGAAGAGTTCTTTAGTCTCAACAACACATCTCTTGGAGCTCTAGCTCACCTCTCTGGTGTTGTTTTTGTATTCATCTGATTAATCTAGTTCCTGCCAGTTCTTCTTGATTTTCTTGTTTAGACTTCAAGTCTATATTCTGTGTCCGTGATATTAATCTAGTTCCTGCCAGTTATTCTTGAACTTCTTGTTTAGACTTTAAGTCTATATTCTGTGTCTGTGACACAAGCACAGCAAATTTGAAGGAAATCAAATTTACCAAATGGAAGAAAAATCCTAAAAACTTCTCAAGTGTTGGCCGGCCTCCTTCTCCAACCTTAATGCTGATCTTCCAATATTGATTTCTCCCTTCTTCACTATTCAATCAGTCTCAAATCACTCATGTATATAGAAAAATAAGTCTACCATCCATAAAAACAAAGTTTATTCCAATCCAACTAGCAGATTGCTCAAGATCTCAAAAACCTTGATTGACCCTTAAAATTTAATTTCTGAGACCTTGATCCACTTAAATCCCAATTATGTACAACTAAATTATTAGATTTAGCTCAAATTTGTAGCACATATTAATAATAATAATACCCAAAAATTCATAAGTTTTTAGCTATGGATCTATTGCAAAGCTTTTGGAATTGCCTAAAACATCAACCCTTTTTTATTTTATAAAATTCCAAGTTGCCCAAAACAAGCCTAACTTTACAAAGCTATTACAAAGTTATTTTGTATCCAAATTACTTGAAACTAATTCTTATATAAATTCTTTCAAGTCTTCTCTCTAATTCCAATCTTTGATCTGCAAAAGCCCCCCGGATCTACCATAGGCACGTAGTTTTGTGCCTTGGGGTCTGATTTCGACCCTAGTCCATAATTGGTCCTTTCTCGGTATCTATTTTGAGATTTTTGTAGTAAATTTTTTTGAAACCTATTCATGACTCCCTCCTATATATGTCTATATTATTTTATTTCCCAATCTACTTTATTTTGCCTTACTTATGGTCCTACAAAGTAAATAGAAGCTCATTTGTAAAAAGGGCAATATTAACACTCATTAGTTTTACTCCGTTTTTACTATTATCTATTTTTCTAAGATAATTTGCAAAAATATTTTGAACTAAGATATTCTATAATATACTATTTCGACACTCTTTCACCTAATAGTTGCATTACATCACGACAACATAAACAATAAAAGAAGTGCTTTCTTTGGTTGTTCTCGTAAAAACTCTAGCTGCAATAAACAAAGGCTTTATAATTTTAGATCTATAAGGTGTATGATATTTTTTATTAAATTTAATAATAATAGGTTGTGATATTCTAAGAAATCCTATTTTATAAAGTATCCAATTTATATAGAGATTATTTTTTTTAAGCCAAATTTTTTTTATAATAATGGATTTAGATGAAACTTTAATGATAATAAATACTACCTAAGTATTGTGATTTTTTAATATTATTTCTAAAAAATAAATTTCATAAATAACATCTCCAAAGGATAAGGATTGACTATCTATGACCTCTATATGAACAGCCTTGGATTTCTTGACTACAAGAATTTTATAGATTTTAAAAAAATTTAAGTTAATAAAGTAAGCAAAGGCTCTTAAATCTATTAAAGCAAGGATTTTGATTTTTTAGATATCTAAACATATTGGTAAAATAAAACAACAAGAATAATTAAATGATAATACATGACTTTTTTTGATTTGTCAAGAAGAAAAATCCAACCACATAGTCTATATTGTAGTTGGATGCCCTCTTTTTCTTATAAAGTATCTAGTGATGTGGCCATACTCTTTATTTGATATATATATTAATACTTTTTATAATAATTATGAGTCTTGTACCTAGATTTTTTATAATACAAAGACAAGCCATTTTTTTTTTTTAACGTTTTTTTTCTTGATCAAAAAAGAATTTGAAGCAAATTGCATTAATTTGTATATTTTTTACTTTCAAATATTTGTTAGGATTGAAAGATTTAAAAGATGCCAAATAATTGATGTAAAGTCATAGTATAGGTAGTGATTCTTTTCCTTATTGATGTTAAAATAGCCAATTATTACATTTCACCACTTAACTAATGGCTTCATTAAAAATTTAAAAATCAAACATAGATAATAATAAATCCTTTATAGTTTCTTATAATCTCTAATGAAATTGATTTATCAATGCATCTTCACTCCAATTAATATTATATATTAATTATTAAAATTTTGAAGTATAAATAGATGTAAAATATATTTTTTATTAAAGGATTTAGATTTTAGTTATAGTGGAATAAATCTTATTATATTCTCCAAATGCTTTTGTAAATGCCACCAAAAATATTTCAAAGTTAGACCATATAAAAGAATTCTTCTCAAACAATGGAACAAATTAAGACAAAGCTTGATCTAAGAGCAAGGTTTCAACTAGACCAATACAAGATGCTTCTATAGAATATTGCTATGGTTGGAATAAAGTAATAAGTCATACTTGATTTACAAAGCCATATAACTTTGAACAAGTTCTATCAAATTTCTTTGAAAAGTTAATTCTTGATTTTTTTATCATTGATATTGAATTGTTATCTTATATATATATATATATATATATATATATATATATCTTTTAATAAAATAGACCTTGGTGATGGAACTCCTAAAGTAATTTTTGATAGTGGCTAAGATGGTTCAATTCTTTGACTATTATGCATGGGCATATATAATTTTTTATTTTGCTCAAACAAGATCTTTGTCTTGACTTTCAATGATTCAAGAACATTTACAATTGAATCCAATTTGGCTTTTTTGGAATTTGTCATGTTGAGCTCTTCACTTCTTGACATAAAAATGAAATAAGAAGAAAAAAATATAAAAAATCAAAAATAATATTAGTGTAAAAGAAAATAATCTACAATTTCTAGAATTCTGTAGTACTTCCAAGAAGAAGGATAATCCACTTTTTATCCAAAAAGACCAAGCTTTGATATTGTGTTATATTAGTCTCAACAAAATATTATAGATATATCATTCATGTAAAATAAAATTTTAAAAATTCAAAGAATTAAAATAGAAGAGACTTACTTTATATCATAAATAAGGAGCTACAATAAGATACAAAAACAAGACTAGAAGTCCAATCTAAGTCATAAGGATTATACTGTAAAGATTTAAAGTTCTCTTAGCCTTAATTCTTATATATATTAGGTACAAAGAAGCTGCTTGACAAGTTTCTTTTATGCTTGGAGGCAAAGTAAGCTTAAGATCCTTCTTTGTCAACTTTCTAAAATATCTAAGATTCTAAGAACATTTTAGGACCTTTCAAAACCTTCTTAAAATTTATTAGGACCTATTAGGACCTTCTCAAAACTATTGGAAACCTTCTAAAATCTTCTAAAATCTTCTTGTATTATACTTTTGTGACAATTAGATTCTAGTGCATTTATTTATTTTTTTAATAAATTTTTTATTAAATATTATAAAATATTGTTAGTATAAAAATTAAACTTATAAATATAGAAGTTATAAATGAATAATCTTTATCTTCATAAGATGTTGCCTACAAAACAATACCAATAGTAGTAATTATGAAAGAATCATAAAAATCAAGTAATATTTAATATTATAAAATTTCTAATTAATCTTATTATTTTAGGACTATTGTAATTAAAAAAATATAATCCTTAAATAGATTGAATATATTATTATTTTAAATTTCTTCTTATTTTATTTAAAAAATAATATATATATATCAAATCTCTATTTGAAAAAGCTAAGATATTTATATAAATTATAATAAAAAGAAATCTATTTATTATTTATATAGTACCAAGTCTTTATTGAAGTAGAGATTGTACTAGAATCTTGGAACAATATAAGAAATATTAAGATCTATTTAAAATAAAGAATATTGATATATTGCTAAAATACTAACTTTATAATTGTGTAATTGACTTTAAAAAATAAACTTAACCACCTTTTGAACCAATTTATAACTTATTACAAATTAAACTTATTATATTAAAAGAATATATTGATAATAATCTTATAAAGAATTTAAAATTTCTTATAGATATACTAATCTTTTTTGTGGAGAAAAGAAATTGATCTTTGAAAATGTATATAAATTATTGTGGATTCAATAAATTAACCATCAAGAACTATTATCCTTTATTTTTAATATTTGAATTCCTTGATCAAGTGAAGCTAAGATCTATATTAAAATTGATCTTTGAGGAGCTTACAATTTGGTACATATTAAAAAAAGAAGTAAATATAAGATTGTATTTTAAATTAGATATGGCTATTTTGAATATATTTTCATGCCTTTTGGACTTACAAATACTTTAGCTACCTTCTAGCATTTGATAAATAATGTATTTTATAAATTTTTAGATAATTTTATTATGTATTATTTGAACAACATTCTTATCTATTCTAAAAATATAGAGGAGCATGAATAACATATTTGTCTTATACTACAATAACTTAGAGATATGAGAGTATATGTCAAAACTAAAAAATAGGTATTTCATAAAATTTAAATAGAATTTTTTAAATACATCATTCCAAATGATATTTTACGAATAGATATTAAGAAGGTACAAACTATCATGGATTGAATAATTCTAGAGGTAATATAAAATCTCAAATGCTTATTAAGGTTTATAAACTATTATCAAGTATTTATCAAGGATATCTTTTAAGTTTTTGTTCTATTTATAAAATTAATCTGTAAGAAAAAATAAAAATAGAGTCAAGATATAAAAATAATATTTTAAAGATTAAAAATGGTTTTTATCTCAATTCTTATTTTATACTGTCGAAATTTTTTTAAGTTATATTTTATGGAAATAAATTTATCAAATTTTGTATTAAATATAATTCTATTACAAATGGACATAGATGATATATTTCATCCTATTGCATGTTATTCAAAAAAATTCTCAATAATTAATATTAACTATAAAATCTACAATAAAGAATTTCTTGCTATTATAGATTCATTCCAAGAATAATAATATTATCTAAAAGGTACTTCTAATCCATTCACAAATTATACTAATCACAAGAACTTTGAATATTTTATATCAACACATATTTCAAATTATTGTCAAATCTATTGAAGCATGTTTTTATCATAATTTATATTTAATATTATATAGTGGCCTAAAAAGTAATAAGGCTTATTAAATGCCTTACCTAAATGTTTACTTTTTATTCCAAAAGAAGGAGATGTTATATATCATCAACAATAAATTAATTTTTAAAGACTATAATAATTACATCTTTAAGCTATTAAGTCAACAATCTTAATTTATTTATTTTTTTTCAATGAATTTTATTCAAGTACATTAATAGATGCTCTTGTTCTTGATATTAAAAGCAACCTTTATGATGATTCTAGCAAATTTGAGTTCAAAGATAATTTTTTTTATTATAAATGGCATTTACATATTTTAAAAGATCAAACAAAAGTATATGTACTTCAAGCACAATATGAATTTTCAGCAATAGGACATTTTAAATATAACAAAATTTTTGAGCTTATTTTAAAAGATTTTTGGTGGCCTCAAATATGAAAAGTTATTAAAGCATTTGTTTAATCTTATGACATTTGTTCTCAAGCAAAGACTCCACATCATTGATCTCATAGATTTCTTCAACTTCTATCTATTCCAAAACAACCTCGATTATTTGTTTCAATAGATTTCATCACAAATCTTTCAATTTCAAATTCTTATGATTTTATTTTTATAAATGATAGATTATCTTATAAAAATGGCATATTTTGTACCATAAATCAAAATTATTATCAATAAAAAAAACAATTAAACTCTTCTTGGAAAATATTTATGAATATTATAGATTTTTAAGTGATATTAAATTTAATGAAGGATCTTAGTTTATATTAAGATTTTAATGGATATTTTTTAATATATTAAATATTGATATTAAATTATCTTCAACTTTTTATTTTTGAATTGATGGACAAACAAAATATATGGATTAAGTATTGGAACAATATTTATAATATACTATTAGCTATCACTAAGCCAATTGGATAACTTTCTTGCTATTAGTAAAATTTTTATATAATAATATGGTATATTATGTTTATTATTATCTAAAAATCTTAATTCTTAATTTTTAATCATTAATTCTAATTTTTAAAAAATAATTACTAAAAATCTTACATTCTTTGCATAAAATAATTAAGAAAAGACTTGATATAAATGGAGTTAAAACAAGAAGAAAAGACTTGGTGTAAAAAGAATTAAAATAGAATAAATAGATTTAATATTTAAAAAATTAGTATAAAAAAGTTTTTTTTTAAAAAATTAGAAATAATTAGTATAAATAGGAAAGATGGTTAGCCACCCATGTGTTAAACATGTATTAAAAAGACAAGGTGATTAAGCCACCTTAGGTAGTGAAGATAGTTAGAAACCAAATAGATTTATTAAGATCAAATAGCAATAATAGAAATTTATTATAAAAAATTATAAATAGCTATAATCTTATATTATAAATATCATAAAAAGAATCATAATAAAAACTACAATTAACATTCTATTATGTCCTTTCTTTCCACTTTGTTTGCATATAAATAAGTCTTAAGTCTTAAGTCTTAAGTCATAGAATGACTCAATGAAGAATTTATTAAGAACTTTAGGTTCTTAATTCAAGATTGAAGAAGATTAAAAGCCAATACTATAGGATTAGGAAGCAAATGGATGACTATAAGTCAAAGTTCATCAAGTACAAGTTAAAGATCTATTTCTAGCAAACTCCATTAATGGACTACTTTAGTCTTAGTAAAGATTCACTTGACAATAGTTGGATGTTATAAGACATGAGAAGACATGAAAAAAAAAAGATTTAAGAACCAATACGTCCAAAATAGATTTAAAATTTATTTGATATAAAAAAATTAATCAACTTTAACCTCAATAGAAACTTTGACTTCAATAGAATAATTGATCTTGACAAAGTGTTTGATCTCAATAAAATAATTGACTTAAATAGAATAATCAACTTCAATAGAGTATTCAACTTTGATAGAATATTTGATCTCAATAGAGTAATTGATTTAGTAGAGTTCTTAACGGTAATAGAATTATTCACCTCAATAAAGTTATCAATCTTGACTTGACTTCAATGTAGATTTTGACTACAACATCAACATCAATCTCAATTCCAACTTTGACATTGACTTCAACTTTGGAAACTCACATCAATACTACAAAGAAAAAAGATGATCATCATCAAAGAGTTATTATAAAAAAATAGATAGTTCTTATATAAAAATATAAAAAAATATTCTATATTTATTAAGGTGTGAAAAGTGAGGTGTTTATATTTTTTTTATTCAACAAATTCCATAATTTATCAATTAATATTATTATCTATAATTTCATACTTTTTATTTTTTAAAAGTTAAAAATCCAATAATAAAAGATTTAACAAGTAGAATTGAAGAGTTTCACATAAAAATAAAGATATATCTAAAAAAAGTTTAAGAATAATAAAAAGTTAATGTAGATATTTTATTTAAAAAATAACTTTCATTTAAAGTTAATAATAAGGTGTGATTATTCTATTGTAATATCAAGATTAATCAATCTTTTTAATAAGTTGGATTATCAAATATTTATTTTATTTATTATCTAAAAATAGATTAATTTAATTATATATTAATTTTAATTATCATAATTAATTAATATTCATCCTATATTTCATATGTCTCTTATTAAATCTTATACTACAATCAACATACCAAGAAGAATGCAATTACCACCACCTTCTATTGAAATATATAATAATTAAGAATTTGAAGTAGAAGAAGTGTTGGATTTAAGGCGGTGCCAAAATAAAATGAAATATCTTGTATATTGGTCTGTTTATGATATTAGTAAACATACACAGGAGCTATGTGAGAATCTAAAAAATATTTCAAATTTTATTTTGGCTTTTCATCAATAATATCTACAAAAATTAAGGACTAATCATTGACAACAAGATAGTATAAATGAAGAAGAAACAAGTTCAATGATCAACTTTTAGAAATTCTTTGCAATATAAAGAATCAATAACTTGTAGATTTGTTTTAAGAATTGTCATTTATAAAGTTGTTAAATGAAGCATTGAGGTTATTTTAATCTAAAAAATATTAAAATCATGATAAATATTCTAAAGATAGATATTTTTTCTTTGAATAGATGGCAAAATATAATATATTTGATATCACAATCTTAAATGAAAGTTTCAATACTTAGTGATATTACTAAAGGTGGATACTATACTTAATAGAATATAGAATGTCTTATTTGAGAGTAGTTATGAAGGCCTTAATAATTATATTATCAAATAAGTGAATAGTCTTTATATCCTAATATGAAACATTATGGATGGCTGAAGGATTCTATCAACCAGCTTTATAGAAAATAATAATCATAGTTTATTACTAATATTGTTTGACAAATCTTAGACTTCATCAACTTATGATACAACTTGACCACTCCTTATGGAAATTGTCTTTATAAGAGAGAAAGAAGTAATATAATGGATATATATATATATATATATATATATATATATATATATATATATAATTTAAATAAAATAAAAATAGATATAAATAAAAAAATATATTAATACATATTAGTTATTAATCTTGATAAGTTGACCATATATTGGCTATTTGTCTTGATAACCACCTAACCTTCTTAATAATTAGTATATATAGAGATAAAAGTAAGGCTATCCTTATTTTTGTCAATGCTTTTTTTATATTCTAGTCTTTGTTTAAGATTCACTAATTTCTTTGTACTTAGCACTAGCCATTTTAATTTTTTTTAATCTTGTACCTTTATCTTTTTTCTTTACTGTTATGGATATATTCTAAATTATTACTTTTTAGAATCTTCTAAAATCTTCTGTAATCTTTTAGAATCTTTTAAAATCTTCTTTTGTCTTCTAAAATCTTCCTCAATCTTCTAGAATCTTCTTCAATCTTCTAAAACCTTTTAAAATATTCTTAAAAGCTTCTATAGATGATTCATAGACTTTTAAAAACTTACTAGTTTTTTTTGTAATTAGAATCTTTTATAAATATTTTCATCAAATTGAAGAAGTTTTTGTAGAAGATTTGATAGGACATAGACCTTGCAGTAAAAATAGAAGGCAAGACCAAGGTGCACCTTAGTCTCACCAATATAAGTCTTGGAGCAATCCAAATTGTTGTCTTATTTTTTGATATCAATCTAGTTCTTTTTCTTATCAACTATCTAATTCTTTGTTCTTGAAATCAATCTAATTTTGTATTCTTTTCTTTATTCATTTGCTAATCTATTGTCTTGGATCCCTGATAATTTCATAAGACTATTAAATAATCATATTAGAGCTTTGATTTCTTGATAGAGAGTGGATTATTACTCTTCTTGAAGATACTATTGCATTCTAAAAAAATATAGATTATCTCCCCTCCCCCTTCTTCTTCTAGACTAATATACTTACTTATTGTAGTTTGATCTTTTTTTAGAAATAATAGATTATCTCTTTTTTAAGATGTATCATTATATTTTAAAAATTATGGATTATCCACTTTTTAATTAATATCATTTAATAATATTTCTTTTTAATATAAAAAATATTATATTAAAGGCTTGTTGATTTTTTTTTTTATTAAAATAGAAATAGATCAAATCATAGAAGGTGCATCTTTACAAATAGAGAATAGAATAGCAATTCTTATAGATCTTCAAGCTCTTTTGAATAGTATATTAAAAAAATAGTATTTTTTTATAATCCAAAAATAAATCACGAATAAAATTAGTATCCAAAGAAACTAAATAAGAGATTCATAGTTTCCAATACGAAAATTTTTAATTGAGGGAAGTAGGTGGTAGATAAGTTATGCACATGACTTCTACAAAAGTTCCAAAGATTGTCATCAAGGAACCAAAGGCTACTATACTTGATAAATTTGATAGAACAAGATTCAATTTTTGAGATTTTGTGTAATAAGTATGATTTTACTTACAATTATATCTTTTTCATTATATGGAAGGATTCATTCAAGTTGCTTTCATAGGCACCTTTTTATCAAAAAGTGTTTAATCATGGTTTGTTCTACTATTAAAAAAAAAAAATTTCAACCTTATATAATTTAAAAGTTTTTATAAAAAGATTTATTATTGCATTTAGAGATAGTGATTAGGAAAAGGTGGCAAAAAAGAAGATCCAAAATCTACAATAAAGACAATATTTAGTTGCAATTTATGCCTCAAAATTTTAACAACTTATTTGTGATCTTAATTGAAATAATAAAGCTTTATGATTTGATTTTGTTATGATCTAAAGGACAACATGAAGAATTTATTGATTACAATTCTAAGAGTTGAAAGCTTAAAGGAACTCATTTTTTAAGCTATTACTTGTGGCAATCACCTATTTGAATTACAACAAAAGAGGCAATTAATTTTCAGCAATGCTTATTAAGGTATGATTGCTACATCTACAAGAACATAAAAAAAACCAACAATATATCTTAAATCCATACAAATTGATGCAATTTTATTCAAGCTATTAATATCTACAAAAAAAAATTAAATATCAATAAGAAAATCTATATCTATATTATGGAAGATTTAATCATAAAGCAACAAATTATCCAAAGAAGTCTAAGGAATTCAAGGCACAGTCTAATATTTGAGTTAGAGAGGTCAAGAAACAAAGACATCTAGCCACAATAAAGACCTTGCGGTTGAACATTTCTAAATCTAAAATATTAAAAAAAGATCTCTTCCTACCTCCAAATTTAACACCTTATTTTATGTTTCATGTATATATAAGAACCTTAAGATATGAGATTTTTGCTAAAATCTTTTTAGATACTAGAGCCTTAATATGCTTTATAAATAAAGATTTTATAATCAAGTATAATTTAGTACTTATAAAAGAAATCCATCCTACATCTGTTGAAGTCATTGATGGACAAAATCTTACATCAAGGAATGTTATTGAAAAAATCCAACCATTGGAAGTGGCACTAGAAGATTAAATATTACATATTGTCTTCAACATTATTTGATGTCCAACAAATTTTATTATCATTGGACTTCCTTGATTTAAATTACATAATCTTACTATTGATTGGAATTTGAAAAATATTTTTTCAAGGCTCAAATATCAAAAAAAGAAATAAGGTGCAACTTCATTTTTTAGAGCTAAAGCATTTATGTAGGCCGCAAAGGAAGGAGCTATATTTATATTGTATGCTACTCTAATAGAAGATCCAATTGGCCAACTCAAGTAAAATATTTCAAATCAATACCATGATCTTGAAGATATATTTGAAAAAAAAAAAAAACAGACATGTTATTAGAACATCATCCTTATAATTGTACAATTAAATTACAAGAAATAATTCAACCTCTATTTGGTCTAATTTATAATTTCTTATAGATAGAGCTTACAACTTTGCAAGAATATATTGATGAAAATCTAGCCAAGAATTTTATTAGACACTCAAAATTGCCTATTGGAGTACCTATCTTATTTATGAAGAAAAATGATGGTTCTTTACGTATGTGTATTGACTATCAAGGTCTAAATAAGGTGGTTGTAAAAAATTGCTATCCATTATTATTAATCTCAAGATTATTGGAACAACTAGGACAAGCAAAGATTTTTACAAAAATTGATTTGAGAGGCACTTACAACCTAGTGAAGATCAAAGAAGGAGATCAATAGAAGACAACACTTTGTAGAAGGTATGGACATTTCAAATACAATGTTATATCTTTTAGACATGCAAATGAACCTGCAATCTTTCAACATATGATGAATGACATCTTTCAAGAATATTTAATGACTTTATAATCATCTACTTAGATGATATCTGTCACGGACACAGAATATAGATTGGAAGTCTAAACAAGAAGTTTAAGAAGAATTGACAAGAACTAGATTAATTAGATGAGTATAAAAATAATACCAAAGAGGTGAACTAGAGCTCCAAGAGATGTGTTGTCGAGAATAAAGAACTCTTTAGCCTCGACTCTAATATATACTCCTACTTAGAAAGCTTCTCAAGTAGCTTCCACGAACTAGGGAGCTTCTCAAGCAACTTCTACCAACTAGGAAGCTTCTCAAGCAGCTTCTACCAACTAGGGAGCTTTTCAAGCAACTTCGACCAACTAGGAAGCTTCTCAAGTAACTTCTACCAACTAGGAAGATGTTAGAAGGCTTTGGAAGGTTCTAGAGAGTTTTAGTAACCTTGTAGAATGTTCTAGAAGGTTTTGATAAGTATGTCCTTGACATCACTTCCTCCTCTAGCTTCAAGGTCTCCGAGAAGCCATTTGAGATGTATACTCACAAACGTAAAAAATCAAAGATTTGGCACATAGTCTCTACAATATACTCTAATTGTCGTTCATAAGGCAGATAATTCATGGCTCTTTGTAGCCACCAGTAATGACCAACACCTTCCACTTGAGACCATGCCTGAACTTCTACGTCTTTATTGTGGAAGCGGCCTGAAAACATCATTTTGATATTACTTTTATGAGTTGGTTCAGCTTCAAAGACAATCACGAGTGACTTGCTACTTGGTATTCTTCGACGTCTTCTTGGTTCTTCTAATTCTTCATCTCGAGGTCGACGTCTTGAACTACTCAGTTGCGATGGCATCACTAGTGTAATATACTCATTCTGACTAGCCATATCTAAATACACCCTGAGATTAGATATCTTGACATTACAAAATACAACAAGTTATGTTTTTATAAGACATAGATCCCTTTTCTATTCATTTCTTTAGAGAAGGCTTCATCTTCACGCTTCATTAATGACCAGTTTTTGATTTATTAAGATATCGTTGATGGAATTCCTGTACCTTTCGTGCCACATTGGCGAGATTTTTGGCCGGTTCCCATGTTCATTCATTAATATCATAGCCACTCCAATGTACCAAATATTCTAATTTATTCCATCTTTGCCATGAATCTAGTATCTTTTCCACCTCATATTCTTCGTGGTTTTTAATTTCGATACTAGGTAGTGGACATTGCACTCTTCCAAGAAAAGACGATTTCCAATAAGATTCTAACAGAGAAACATGAAAGACAGGATGTACCTTCATAGCAGCTGATAACTCTAGGTGGTACACCACAAGATTGATCTACTTCTAGATAACAAATGGTGCCAATTTCCACTAGTCCAACTTATCACATGACTGCTTGGTCTTGATATTCCGTCGAAGCAGCCATAGTTTATCTCCAATTTTGAAATTAAGTGCCTGATTTCAAAATTTATCTGCGGATGCTTTGTAAGACTCTTGGGCAATTTACAATTGAAGCTTCAATGTGGTTTGAAGCTCCGATAGCTGCTTCACCAATCTTTCAGCTGCTGGATTGTTATTCACTGATGGATTCAATACATCAAGCTTTGGATGGTATCTATAGTTAGAAAAGAATGGTGTTTTTTGAGTCGATCCATGAAGGATGTTGTTATATGCAAACTTGGCTAGCGATAGATATGTAGTCCAATCATCTTGCTGATAGTTGATGCTACATCATAAATACTGTTCTAAAACTTCATTCATGCGTTCTATTTGGCTGTCAATTTGAGGATGGAATGCCAAAGAAAGCTTGATGCCTACCTTCAATATCTTAAAAAAAGATCTTTAAACCTTTGATACAAATTGGGTTCCTCGATTCGACACGATATCATCTGGTAGACCATGATATTGTTACACATTATCAAGGAAGAGCCTTGTTGTGTCTTCGCTTGACAATGTCTTCTTACAAGGAATAAAATGTGCTATCTTTATAAGCCGATCCACCACAATAAAGATGTTGTCAAATGAATTTGATGGCGATAGGTCCGTAATAAAGTCCATGGAAATTGAAGACCATGGACGACACATAATAGGCAATGGCTGTAAAAGTCCATAAGGGCGATGTCGAGGATTCTTGGATCTTAAATAAATGTTACAAGAGAGGACAAAATCTTTTACATCCTTCTACACTTGGGGCCACCAGAAATCTTAGGAAATGAGTTCCAAGGTCTTGTTGAACCCAAAATGTTCCATAGTTGGAAAGTCATGACGAGATTGACGCACTCGGAGTCATGCTGGCCCTTTTAGAATATAAAGCCGCTCCTTAAAGTATAAAAGATCTCTTTTGACCTTGAACTTGTCATCATTGATACGCTGCTTGATATCAAGGGCTATTGAATCTTCAATGGTCGCAACATGTACCTAATTGAGGAAGTCGGCATCAATTGGCACAACAGCAACACAAATCCTAAATTGCTTTGACTTTAACAATGTCATATATTCTTGATCAAGCGCTGCTTCTCCAACCTTCGGCATAAGATATGATCTTCTTGATAATGCATCGGATAGCCCTTGCTGCTTTCCAGTCTGATATGTAATAACAAAATCAAACTTAGATAGCAACATATTCCATCGAACTTGACGATAGTTTAGAACCCGAGCCGACATGAAGTACTCCAGATTCTTGTGATTTGTGTATACAGTCACCAAATGTGCAGTTCTTTCGAGGAAGTGATGCCACTCTTGGAAAGAATCCACTATAGCAAGGAGTTCTTTATTATAGATCTCATAGTTGATCTCAACCGCAGAAAACTTTCGTGAATAGAATGCAACCAGATAAAGATTATTGTCAATGCTCATCTACGAAAGTACGGCTCTTAAAGCAAAATCCGAAGCATCGGTTTCCAAATAGAAAGCCTTTGCAAAGTTTGAATGTACTAAGATTGGAGCTGTAGTAAACATCATTTTAAGATTTTGAAATATTTTTTCTACTAGAGGTCTCCATTTGAGCTTATCCTTACATGTCAATCAAGTGAGTGGAGCAACAACTTGAGAATAATTTTTGATGAAGATCTGATAGAAGTTAGTAAAGCCAAGAAAATATTCTACATCTCTAACCATCTTTGGAACTTCCTAGGATACAATTGCTTCTATCTTCTTGGGATCCATCTTCAAGCCTTCCGTAGTTGCAATGAATCCTAAAAATTCCATCTCAATTTGGTGAAATAAGCACTTCTCCAATTAGAGTCCTCGCTTGCGTAGTTTTTTGAGTACCAAATAAATATGCTTCTCATGCTCTTCTTTGTCTTTGGAAAATATCAAGATATCATCTAGATAGATGACAATAAAATCGTCTAGATGCTCTCAAAAAATATCATTCATCATGTGTTGAAAGACCGCCAAAACATTGGTAAGACCAAATGGCATGACATTATATTCAAAATGGCCATACCTTATACAAAAAGTTGTCTTCCATTTGTCTCCTTCTTTGATTCGCACAAGGTTGTAAGCTCTCCTTAGATCAATCTTTGTAAAGATCTTTGTACGTCTAAGTTGTTCTAGAAGACTAGAGATCAAAGGTAATGGATAGCGATTCTTCTTTGTCACCTTATTGAGACCTCAATAGTCCACGCACATCCGTAGTCAGCCATCCTTCTTCTTCACAAATAAGATTGGTGCCCCAATTGGCGACTTTGAATGACAAATGAAATTTTTGGCTAAGTTCTCGTCAATGTATTTCTGCAACTCAGCCAACTCCATCTGCAACAGGTTGTAGATTGGGCCAAAAGGCGGTTGTGCTCCTTCTTGTAATTCTATGGTACAATCGTATCGTCAGTGCTCCAGTAGCATGTCAGCGTTCTTCTTTTGGAACACGTCTTGAAAATCCTTGTATTGTTCCGGTATACTTGTTGTTGAAATCTGCTCTCTACTAGTTGGAGTCGCATAAATGATCAATGGTGTATCTTCCTTGCACGATCTTATAAACATTCTTGCTCCAATAAACAAGGACTTTTTCGTTTGGGGTCTTCTTCGAGGCTTGTCCTTAGGTTGTTCTATGGAAAATGTTATCCTCCGCAGCCTCCAATCTATGGATGGATTATATTTTTTCAACCAAAAAAGACCAAGAATAATACGGTTTGACGGGGTGCTAATAATGTTGAAAATAATATAACTACTATGGTCTTTAAACGCCACCTCTATAGGTTCTAATTCATGGATGACACTACCAAATAATAAAGGTCGTCCATCTATTACTTCTACATGAACAAGCTTGAATTTTTGTACTAGGGGAATTTTGTGACGCTTAACAAATTCTTCGTCTAAGAAACAAGCAAATGCTCTTGAATTTAATAAGGCTAAGATTTTTAGTTTTTGAGGGCCAAAAGATAAAAGAATTGTAAAACAACGGGCAGGTTGAGTAGAAAGAGAGGAATCTTGTATTGATTTGTCGAGCCGTACGATTCTTATTATGGCCGGGCATCATTATTTTCTTGAACAAACGCACCTGAAGTCTTGATGCTCCATCTATTTTGCTTTTTAGGACAGCTTCCAGCTCTATGGCCTTTTCCATTGCAATACAAATACAAACCTTCTTCCATACACTATTTTTTTCTTCTAGAGTAAGGGATTTGACACGTATCATATCAATCTGCATGTCCTTCGCCTCCAATTATAAATTTAGGCTACTTGCTGATATAGTTGCATCGTGACGATTTGTATATTGTCTGGAGTGTTAGTCTTGGCGACGCTGAAATAGGCGGTTATCGCACTTCACAACTTAGCTAATGGCTTCCTTGAGCATTTGTGGATCAGGAAGACATAACAACAAATCTGTCACGTCGTCTCTTAGATCCCAATAGAATTGATTCATCAATGCTTCTTTGTCCTAGTTGATGTCGCATGCTAATTGCCTGAAATTTAATGCATAGACTGATGCACAGTGAATCCCTTGTCGTAGCGACCAAATTTTCATTGTAGTCCATCGAGCCTTGTCATGCTCACCAAATGCTTGTACAAATGCCTCCAAAAAAATCTTAAAGTTGTTCAAAATTGGTGATCATTTTTCGAATAGATGAGCAAACCACGATAGAGCTTGTCCCGTAAGCAAAGTTCCAACCAATCCAATACGTGACTCCTCCGTCGGTTAATGTTCAGGTTGTAGAGCTATTATCAACTTGATTTGATTAACAAAACCTCGAAACTTGGAGCATGTACTATCAAACTTATTTAGAAGGCTAATTCGAGGCTCTTTTTATTATAGAAGCAATGGTTCTCGTTGAACCACAGGTAAAGCTGTTTCTTTTGGTGTAGAAGCTTGAGGATAACGAAGCCCAAAGTCTGCTATTTTGAATGCTCCATCATTATGAAGTCTTACAAAGACTCCTTCAATCACTTTAATTTTCTGTGATAACGTGGTAAGAGCATTCATAATAGAGTCCAACTTGGATTCCAAACTTTCAGTCATATTAATGTCTTGACCTCCAACCATTCTAAAAAAAAAGAAGTAATTGTTTTTATAAGGAGGAGATATTAGTTTAGAAAAGAATACTCCGCATCCTTTAAAATACCTTAAGACCTTCAAGAAGAGGGATAATCCACTCTCTCCAAGAAGAATAAGACTCCAATATTATAACGGAAAATATATCAATTTAGAGGAGGATAATCTGCAACCTCTAAAACACTAGTATATCTTCAAGAGGAGAGGTAATCCACACTCCAATAAGAAGGAATTAGCTCTGATATCTAAGATGAGAGTAGTCTCGACAAATTATCACGGACACAGAATATAGACTAGAAGTCTAAACAAGAAGTTCAAGAAGAACTGACAAGAATTAGATTAATCACATGAATACAAAAATAACACTAATGAGGTGAGCTAGAGCTCCAAGAGATGTGTTATTGAGACTGAAGAACTCTTTAGCCTTGATTCCAATATATACTCCTATCTAGGAAGCTTCTCAAGGAGCTTCCACCAATTAGAGAGCTTCTCAAGTAGCTTCCACCAACTAGGGAGCTTCTCAAGCAACTTCTACCAACTAGGAAGCTTTTCAAGCAACTTCTACCAACTAGGGAGCTTTTCAAGTAGCTTCCACCAACTAGGGAGCTTCTCAAGCAACTTCCACCAACTAGGAAGCTTTTCAAGCAATTTCTACCAACTAGGGAGCTTCTCAAGTAGCTTCCACCAACTAGAGAGCTTCTCAAGCAACTTCCACCAACTAAGAAGCTTTTCAAGCAACTTCTACCAACTAGAAAGATACTAGAAGGCTCTAGAAGGTTCTAGAGAGTTTTAAGAACCTTCTAGAATGTTCTAAAAGGTTTTGATAAGTATGTCCTTGATAATATCTTGATTTTTTTAAGAACAAATAAGATCATGAATATCACATATATATGGTATTAGAAAAATTATGAAAAAATAGATTGTATGCCAAATTAAAGAAGTGTTTTTTCCATCAACCATCAATTAAGTTTTTGAAATATATTATTTTTAATTATAATTTTTTTATAGATCCAAAAAAGATACAAAATATTATAGAGTAGAAATAATTATCATCAATCAAAGATGTACAATATTTCTTGAGATTTATAAATTTTTATAGAATCTTTATCAAATATTATTTTAAGATTGCAATTCTATTAATATGACTTATAAGAAAGAAAAAATTTATTTGAAATAATAAGACTAAAAAAGTTTTTAAAAAGTTAAAAAAAATCCTTTACTTCAACTCTTATATTTATTCATACAAATCCAATAAAATCATTCATTTTGGAAACAAATATCTCAGATTTTGTACTTGGATCTATGTTCTCTCAAGTTGGTGATGATGGTTAATTTCATCCATTAGCATTCTACTCTTTAAAAATTTTAGCTATAAAAATCAATTATAAGATCTACAACAAAGAACTATTGGCAATTGTTGATGCTTTTAAAAAATGGCACCATTTGCTAGATGAAGCTCAATACAAAATTATAGTACACACTGATCACAAAAACTAAGAATATTTTATGAGTGTCCAAGTTTTGAACTGCTATCAAATAAGATGGAACATGTTATTATTTTAGTTTGATTTTACAATTATATATTATCTAAGAAAACTTCAAAGAAAATTAGATGCACTTTTTCAACATTCATATCTTACACCAAGAATAAGAGATATTGTATTGGATTAGCAAAAATTAGCCATGTTAAAACCATCCAATTTATAATTTAAGATATTGATAATATTTATTTATGCAGATCTAACTCTCAAGTCAAAAATCTAGAGCATAATGAAGATAGACAAATTGTAGATAGCATTCAACAACATCTAAAAAATATAGAGGTGAAAGAAAATAATAATTTTAAATTTAAAGATAGATTGTTATATTTTAAAAATCTCTTATATGTTCTTCCAAGTCTCGTAAGACTTCAAGTTCTTTAAGCATGACATGACTTTCTAGTAGCTAGACATTTTGGCTTCAATAAGACCTTGGAATTAATATCAAAAGAATATTAGTAGCCTCAAATGTAAAAATTAGTGAAAAAATTTATTCAATCATATAAAATTTGTATTCAAGCAAAGATCCCAAGATACCAACCATATGGACTTTTTCAACCATTTCTAATTTTTAAGGATTGATGGCAATTGTTATCCATAGATTTTATTACAGATCTCTCGATTTTAAATGGCAAAGACTCAATTTTTGTTGTGATATACTATCTTATTAAGATGGCATATTTTATTCCGTACAATAAGATTATTTTTAAAAAAGGATTGACTAAGCTTTTTGTTGATAATATTTATCAAATACACAATCTTTCAAGTAACATTGTTTTGAATCAAAGACCACAACTTATATCAAATTTTTGGAAAAAACTATTTTAATTTTTAAAGATCAAGATTAACCTTTCATCAACTTATCATCCTCAAATGAATAGTCAAACTATATAAGTGAATCAAATCTTAAAATAGTATCTTCATTGCAGTATAAATTATCAATAAGATGATTAGATGGATTTCCTATCATTGGCCAAATTTGTGTATAATAACATTGAACATTCTTTGATGAAGCAAATTCCATTCTTCTCAAACTATGGACACCACCCTAAAATAAATCCATTCCAAATTGAAGATGTGGAAAGTCTTATTGTAGAAAATCTAGCTACCTACTTGAAGGCCATTCATGAAGAATTAAAATTCCAATTGCTAATGGCTTAAGATTAATATAAAGACTATGTAGGCATCTATTGCAAGAGCCAATTGAAATTCAAGGTAGGAAATTATGTTTGATTACTTTGGCAAAATATATAAATAAATTGACCATCACAGAAATTAAATTATTAAACACTTAAATCATTTATAATTTTACATCAAATAAATCTAATAAGTTTCTCTTAAAAACATATGCTTCAAAAGTTCACAAAACCTTCTAAAATATATTATAGGTTCTTGAGTTAGTGAAGGTTGGTTGAAAAGCTTCTTAATTGGTGAAAGTAGCTTGAGAAGCTTTGTAGCTAGTGGAAGGAGCTTAAAAAGCTTCTAAGTTAATAGAAAGAGCTCGAGAAGCTTCTCAATTGGTAGAAGCTACTCAAAAAGCTTTTAGTTTGATGGAAGCCAATAAAAAAGCATCCTAGATAGGAATATATATAGAAGTCAAGGCTAAAATATTCTTCTGTCTCGACAATGCATCTTTTGGAGTTTTAACTCACCTTTTTTGGTATTATTTATATATTCATTTAGTTAATTTAAGTCCTTGTTTATTTCTTCTTGAAATTTTTTTCTTGATTTGTATTCTTATGCCCTTGATAGTTTATTGATATTGACTTCATCTTAAATAATAGAACTAGATCCTTCTTATTAGAGAGTGGATTATCCGTCTTTTTGAAGATATATCAATGTTTTAGAGGTTGCGGATTATCTTTTTCTAAACTGATATTTTCTTCATTATAATATTAAAGCTTTATCCGTCTTGTGAGAGAGTGGTTCACTCCTCTTCTTGAAGATTTTTAGATATTTTACAGATTACAGATTATCCTCTTCTAAATTAATATTGTCTTCATATAGTTTTTTTTTTTTTTTTTTTTTAAATACTTGAAAGTGAAGACATTAGTATGATTAAATGTTTTAATTCCAAGTTAGATGCCATTATAAGTACTCTTACTACTTTATTTGCTAGGACTATGGAGATTAAAGGAATTATTACAAAACTTCATAACGACGCAATATTTAGAGTACCACAATCTTGATTGCATCCACCTCTAACTTTTGTATATGAGAATGCAATATTACCTATGCTATGCTAAAAAAATCTACATGTTCAATAATGCAAGGAGTCTCAAATTAGTCTTTTGGAGAAATATGATGGCTCACATTCAAAGTTTCAAGGATTTCTCAATCAAATTTGATTAATAATAATTCTACAACTTAATGTTTATTCAACAAAAGAATCATGAATTGGATTGATTGGCACCTTACTTACAGGGCAAGCATTATCATGGTTTATTCCTTTATTTAATAAAAGATCATCAATTTTAAATAATTTTGAAATTTTTATGGAAGTATTTGTGAAAACATTTGGAAAATATGACAAGGCTCATTGAACAACAGCTAAAATTCCTACATTATATCAAGAGATGTACTTTGTATCAATCTATATATCTAATTTTAGACAATTAGTATGCGATATTAATTAAGATGAAGAAGCTTTAATGAATCAATTCTATTAGAGATTAAGAGACAATGTGAAAGATTTATTATTATTTCTTTCAAATCCACAATTGCTCAATGAAGCCATTAGCTAAGCCGTGAAATGTAAAAATCAATTATTCCAATGTTGTCAAGATTAATGTTTATAGGTTTCTGCAAGACAACATGCAATCCAACACACTCCTACTACATCAACAAGCATTCTGAATTCACATTCAAAAATAAAAAAATATACAACTTAATATAATATATTTTAAACTTCTTAATCTACAAAAAAAGAAGTGTTGGATGGAAGAAGGTCTATGCTTTTATTATGGCAAGAAAGGCTATAAGGTTGGCAATTGTTTGAAAAAATAAAATTGACAAATCACCAAAATCAAAAATACAATCATTCATGAAAACAAAGATGTTCAACCACAGTAGAGACCATATAGTTGGACAATTCAATATCGCAAAATTATTCAAGCTTGTCTCTTTTTGCTCAACTTGCTCATTGTTTTACAATTCTTTTGTGTTTTGGCCCTTAGAAACTTCAGACAATCGCCTTATTAGATTTAGAGGTATTTGCTTATTTCTTAGATGAAATATTTGCTAAGCTTTATAAAATTCCTCTAATATAGAAATCAAAACTTATTCATGTAAAGACAATAGATAAATGACTTTTATCCTTTGGTAGTATGATCCATAAAACAACTCCTATAGAAGTGTCATTTGAAGATCATAGCAGCCAAATTGTATTCAATGTTATTAGGATCCCTTCAAATCTTATTATTCTTGGACTTTCTTAGTTGAAAAAAAGTAATCCATTTATAAATTGGACATTGCAAAAAATAACATTTTCAATAGAAATTCTTGTAAGAAAACTTTATAAAAAGTCACAACTTGATAAGACTTTATTAGTTGGAATAAGAACTTTTATAAGATTGGCGAAAAGAAATACACCATTTGTTATTTATGTGATTCCAACTAAAGAAGATATAACTTCATTGATAAGTATTCTAAAGCAGTATAGCAAATTTTAAGATGTTTTTCAAAAGAAAAATACTAATATATAATTAGAGTACTAACTATATGATTGTGCCATAGATCTTAAAGAAGGAACACAACTATCTTTTGGTCCAATTTATAATCTTTTTCAAAACAAGTTCTTGATGTTAAAGGATTATATTAATGAAAATCTTGTAAAGAATTTTACTAAGTATTCAAAGTCTCTAGTATGTACACCTATATTCTTTGTGAAGAAGAAGGATGGTTCCTTGCATATGTGTATTTATTATTAGAAATTGAATAAAATAATGATGAAAAATTGTTATCCACTACTATTAATCTTAGGACTTTTGGAACAACTCGGCTAAGTGAAGATCTATACTAAGATAGATCTTTGTAGAATATACAATTTGATATGGATCAAAGAAGGAGATGAATGAAAGACCACATTTTAAATAAGACATGGATATTTTGAATATAATGTCATATCCTTTGGATTAACAAATGCATCGGCTATCTTTTAGCATTTAATGAATGATATCTTTTGAAAGTACCTAGACAAGTTTGTGGTAATCTATCTTGATGACATCTTGATCTACTCAAAAAATTTGGAAGAACACAAGGAACATGTAAAGTTGATATTATAAAAGCTGCAAGATGCAAGTTTGTATGCCAAGCTAGAGAAATGTGTATTTCATCAACTAAAGATAGAATTTTTGGAATACATGATATCTACTAAATATTTGATGATAGATTCTAAGAATGTAGAGGTGGTTATGCAATGGGCCATTTTAAAGATTATGAAAGACGTATAATATTTTTTTAAATTTACTAACTTCTATCAAATCTTCATCAAAAATTACTCTCAAATTATTGCCTTTCTTATTTGATTGACATGCAAAGATAAGTTGAAATGGAGGCCTCAAGCAAAAAAAACATTCTAAAACCTCAAGATGACATTTACTATAATCCCAATCTTGATGCATCCAAACTTTACAAAAATATTTGAAATAGAAATTGATGCTTTAGATTTTGCACTAAGGGCCATATTTTTACAAATGGATGTAGACAATAAATTCCATCCTATTATATTTTATTTTCAAAAAAATTCTATTACCAAAATTAATTATAAAATTTATGATAATAAATTTTTTACTATTATAGATTCTTTTTATGAATGGTATCATTTTTTTAAAAGAGCATTGCATCATGTAGCTGTATATACAGATTATAAGAACTTAGAATATTTTATATTAGCTCGGATTCTTAATTGCTGCCAAATTTGATGGAATATATCATTATCTTGATTTAACTTTATCATCACTTATTGACCTAGGAAGCAATAAGAATTGTTCAATATTTTATCAATGAGATCATATCTTGTACCAAAGACAAAAGAGGCAATGTTTAATCAACAATATACAACTTTATTGAAGCCGAAGCAATTTTATCTTTGTACCACTATTACATTGGTACCTATTAATTCTAGTTTCCTTGATGAGGTACGTATTGTAATTACTAATGATGTTTTAACCTTTGATATCAAAGATCGCCTCAATAAAAATGTTGATATGATTAAGTTCAAAAAAGACTTTCTATATTTTGAAGAACATTTATATATCCCAAAAAGACCTACACAACTACGCATTCTTTAATCTTACCATGACTTTCCAATTGTGGATCACTTTAGATTTAACAAGACCTTGGAACTTATTTCTCAAGATTTTTGGTGGCCTCAAATATAAAAGATTATAAAGGACTTTGTGCTCTCTTGTGACATCTATTCAAGGTCCAAGAATCCTTGACATCGCCTTTACATACTCTTACAGCCCTTTCTTATTCTAAAATGGTCATCGTCTTTTATTTCAATGGATTTTATCACACATCTACCACCATCCAATTTATTAGACAACATCCTTATAGTAGTTGATTCACAAAGATAGCTCATTTCATTTCTTATAAGAAGATTGTGTCTAATGGAAAAATAAAAAGATTCTTTCTTAATAATATATATTGATATCATAAGCTATCAGATGATATTGTATCTGATCAACGATCCCAATTCATATCTAAGTTTTGGAAATGTCTTTTTGAAATATTAAAGATAGACATTAAATTTTCTTTGGCTTTCCATCCTCATACTAATGACTATACAAAACAAGTAAATTAAATTTTGGAACAATATTTATAATACAACATCAACTATCAATAAGATGATTGGATTTCATATCTACGATTAGTAAAATTTGTATATAATAATACTATTCATGCTTCAACTCAATAAACACCATTTTATTCTAATTATGGAAATTATTTAAAGCTTGATCTATAGAATACTTCAAAGAACAACAATCCAATAGTTGAAGGATTTGCAAAGTATCTATCGCAACACATATAACATTGAAGCTTCAATTGCAAGTAGCTCAAAATGCTTATAAGATATTTTCAGATAAATTCAAAAATCAACTGCTTGCTTTTCATATTAGAAATAAAATATGGCTTCTTTGATGGAACATTAAGACCAAGCAGCTATGCAATAAATTAGACTATTGGAGGCTATAACCATTTTTCATTGTGAAGCAAATTAATTTAATGGCATATTATTTAGAACTACCATCTTCTATGAAGGTACATCTAATTTTCCATATTTCTCTTTTGGAATCTTATAGAGAGTCACATATTTCAAAAATAATACAAAAATTGCTACCTAATATTATAATTAAAAATTATAAAGAATACAAGGTCAAAAAGATGTTGGATTCATGGCAAAAGTATGGTAAATTAAAATATCTTATTTATTAGTATGACAATGATATTAATGAGTACACATAAAAATCAGCCAAAAATTTCACCGATGCATCTCAAAAGATACAGAAATTACATTGATTCTATCTCTACAAATCCAAATATATTTGATCATAATTTCTTGATAAAGATTGGATCTGAGAAATAGTCATAAGAAAGAGAGAGTTAAATTAAAATTTTCATTAGTATACAATCATATATTCTAAGATAGAATAGAGTGGTAGAAGCAAGTCAGTCACCATGTTCAACCTTTAAGTTTTGAGAGATTTAATAGAATAAGATTTAGAAGATTCACTTGCTATGTAAACTTCAAATAAACTAGTACAATTTTTACAGCCTTCAATTGAGCAAAGTAAGGATAATACATTTTAGCACCAAATACGACTATAATTGGAGTCATTAAGAGCAATATCCAACCATGCAAGTCTTGATTCCAATACTTGAGCTTTAATAATATTGCTTGAGTTTAGAAATATGAATCCTTCTAAGATTAAGATCTTGTTTGGAAGATGTTTTGAAGGTTGCAATGAAGATCAAATCCTTGAATAGGATATTTCAATAACGGAAGTACTAACTCAAAGCCATAAGTAATTTTTTTAAAGATCAATAGAATTTATTATCCAAGAATGGAAAATAAAATATATAGCTTCATTAGTATAGTATATTCTTGATTTTTTATGTATATAGAAAGATTTTCAAAGGTATGAACTCTTCTTAAAACTTGTTGCTAGAAAAAAAAGGTGATATTAGGGACATATACTTTAGAAGTTTACAGAACCTTCTAAAACATTCTAGAGGTTCCTAAGTTAGTGAAGGTCAATTGAGAAGCTTTCTAGTTGGTGAAAGTAGCTCGAGAAGCTTTGTAATTAGTGGAAGGAGCTCAAAAAGCTTTCCAATTGGTAGAAGCTTTTTAGTTTGATGGAAGCCACTCAAGAAGCATCTTAAATAAGAATATATATGAAAGTCGAGGCTAAAGAGTTCTTCAGTCTCAACAATGCATCTTATTGAGTTCTAGCTCACTTTTTTTGATATTATTTGTATACTCATTTAATTAATTCAAGTCTTTATCTGTTTCTTCTTAAAACCTTTTTTTAATTTAAGTCTCTTATTTTATATTCTCATGTCTTTGACAATTTTTGTCAAATAGCATGCATATTCATCCAGTCTTTCATATCTTGCTTTTAAGAACCTATTATAAATCAAGTATTGTTAAAAGAGTTCTTTCACCACCAACTCTAATTGAAATCAATTAAGAGCTTGAATATGAAATAGATGAAATATTGAATTTGCATATAAGACATGGACAATTGAAATACTTCATCTATTAGAAGGACTATAGAATTAATGAAAGAATATGAAAACTTTTAGATAACTTTAGGAATGTACTTGAAAAAGTTTGTAAATTCTATAAATGATATTCTAGAAAATCTAGATTCGATTGCCATTGAAGAATTTATAGAAATTAATATTTCTTTGTTTTTAAATGATACTTCTCTACTAACAGTAGAAGACCAATATAAAAAATAAAAAATAAAAAATAAAAAAACCACGCTAAGACCTTTACTTATACATAATCATTTTTTCTAAGATTGAATAGATCTTACAAGAAGCTTACTAGCTACCATGTTAAATCTTTGTGTTTTGAAGGACTTATAGAAATAAAAGTTAAAAGATCTTTTTATCATACAAGCACTTAATGAACTATTACAACTTTCACAATTTGATGGATTTGAAGAACATTAAGAAGGTGAAGAAGGAGTATTCCAGTGCCAAATATGGCCATATTTGGAGTCTTTGAAGGTACAACCTCATTATAAAAATCTTGGTTCAAATGCCCAAGCTCTGGTGATATTCTTTGAGGTTAGAAGGATGATTCGAGTTGGTTCATAAATTATATTTGGAGGATATTTTAAAGGTTGCAATAAAGAGTAAATTCTCAGATGGAACATTGGTACAACAAAGTTATATCTAAAGGCCATTAATGCCATCTCAAAGGTCTTGTAGAACTGATTATCGATAAACAAAAGATGAAATATATTACTTCTTTATTTTAATAAATTTTAGACTTTCTATACATGTGATTTGTTCATCAAAATATTTAAGCTCTTTGTAGAATTCATTACTAAAAGGAGATGTAATGTCACAAATATATTCTAAGTTATTATTTTCTAAAATCTTTTAAAATCTTTCATAGTCTTCTAGAATCTTTTTTAATCTTCTAAAATCTTCTAAAATCTTTTTTAATCCTCTAGAATCTTCTTTAGTCTTCTAAAACCTTTTAAGATATTCTTAAAAGCTTCTATAGATGCTTCATAGACTTCTAAAAATTTCTTAGTTTCTTTTGTAGTTAGAATCTTCTATAGGTATTTCCATCAATCTAAAAAAGCTTCTGTAGAAGGTTCAATATTACATAGACCTTGCAGTATAAATAGAGGACAAGACCAAGGTATATCTCAGTCTTGCCAATATAAGTCTTAAAAGTATTGCCTTGTTTCTTGATATCAATCTAGTTCTTATTCTTGTCAATCATTTAGTTTTTTGTTCTTATCAACCATCTAATTCTTTGTTTTTGAAATTAATTTAGTTTTACATTCTTTTCCTTGTCCATTTGCTAATCTATTGTCTTGCATCCTTGACACTTATTTTCTTCCTTCTTCAATAATATATGTGTATATTATCTTTTAAATTTTATTTAGATTCATGTCCTTGACATTAATTTTAAGCTTATTATTGTTAAAAAGATATAATCTTCAAATAAATAAAATATTATATAATTTTAAAATTCTTAATAATCTATCTTAAAAAAACCAAAATAAAAAATATATCTTATACTAAAGAAAGTCTAACTTGTATTTATTAGAATAAAAAAAATTATAAAAATCTTAAAATAAAAAGATTTAATTATCATTCATATAGCTTCTAAATCTTCTTTAAATAAAACTTTTCAAAATATTATAAAATACTATAAGACCTTTAAGATGTATCCAAATAAAAATTTATAAATATTTTATTTAAAGATTACCTTTATGATTATACAATTGGTCTTTAAGAAAGAACTTGATTGCCATGTATACCAATTTATAAACTATTGGTAAAAAAAATTATTTTTTTTAAAATAATATATTCATGAAAATCTTTAAAAAAAAAAAAACTTGACATTCAAAATTCTTTGTAGGTATACTAATTATTTTTATAAAGATAAGAATGTAATATTTTTGTACAATTGTTTTAAAACTATATTAAAGATTAAATACTTTTTATTATTTAACTTAAATATGTTGTTTTTTAATCAATTAAATCAAGCTAAGATCTATATTAAAATAAAATTTAAAAAAATATATAATCTACTATATACCAAAAAAAAAGATAAATAATAGAATATATTCTAAAATTTATATGGACATCTTTAATATAATGTCATACCTTTTGGTTTCACAAATAATCTAATTGATTTCTATCATTTGATTGATGATTTATTTTTTGAGTTTTTAGATATTTTTTTAAGTTATTATTTTAAAGATATTCTTGTTCATTTAAAGAATACAAAAAAATACAAATATTTTTGACTTGTATTACAAATATTCAAAGATACACAGTTATATTTTAAATTTTAAAATGGATAATTTACATAATTTAAGAAGAATTTTTCAGAATATATTATTTTAATCAATTTTCTAATAATGGATTAAAAAGAAGTAAAAACTGTTGTATATTAGAGAATTCTTAAGAGTATACAAGTTATTTAATGTTTCATAGAATTTGCTAAATATTATTAAAATATTATTAAAAAAAATATATAAGTTATTGCTTTATTTTTTTAATCAGTTGACAAAGAGAATTTAGTATAGAATAGGGATGCAAAAGCAACATTCAAAAATTTAAAAACATTATTCAAGACAATTTTCATTTTAACCCAAATTTTTAGAAGGCAATTAAAATAGATTTTGTAATAGGTGCAATGTTATTACAAATATGTATACATGGTAAAATCAATCATACATATTTTTTAGTTAAAAATATTATAAAAACTAAAAATAATTATTATATTTGTAATAAATAATTTATTTTTAATATAAATTTATATTAAAAATAAAATTATTATTTAAAAAGTGCTTCTAATTTAGCTATAATTTTATTAATCATAGGAATCTTAAATATTTTATATCACCATATGTCTTGAATTATCACCAAACCTATTAGAATATATTTTTGCTACAATTTGTATTTAATATTATATATTATTTTTAAAAATAAAAAAAACTTATGTAATATATTGGCTAGATGTTCCAATCTTATATCAAAAGTAAAAGATGCCACATATGATTACTATCAAACTATTACTTTTAAAACTAGAGCAATTACATATATAGTGATAAAATTAATAATTTTTTATTTATTCTATATTTATTAATATATTTTTATATATATAATACTAAATTCTATTATTCTTAAAGTTTCAAATAAACTTTGTAATATTTCAAGAAAGTTCTATCTCTAAAACAACCTTCTTTATTTTAAAAGATGTTTATATATTTGAGAAGGTTAAGCACAATTATGTATCTTTTATGTATAAGATAAATTTTTGATAGTAATAAATTTTAAATAAAAAATTATTTAGATCTTATTTTTAAAAAATAAAATAAATAAATAAAATAAAGTTATAGCCTCAAATGTATAAATTTGTCAAAGAATTTGTATAATCTTATAATATTTTCTTATAAGTAAAGATTCTATAATATTGATCATATAGACTTTTTTTTAAACTAATACCCATTTTATACCAATTATGGTTTTTTTTTTTTATTAGATTTTATTACAAATCACCAATGTCAAATTTGTATAATTTTATTATTTCAATGGAGGAATTTTTAATCACAATGATATATTTTCTATCTTGTATAAAAACTATTACCAATAAAAGAACTATTCTTTTAATAACATATTTTGATATTATAAACTTCCAATTGACATTATATCTAATTAAAAATCACAATGTATATCAAAGTTTTAAAAGATGGTCTTTAAAATATAAAAAAAATCAAAATCAAAATCAAACTTCTACAAGTTATTTTACTAGCTAATACATATGGAAGCAAGACTAAAATTATTTTTAGTCTTGTCAATATTTTTTTGTATTATGGTCTTAGTTTAAGAGTTTTTAATTCTTTATACTTACTAATAGCTATTAAATAAACTTCTTGTTTTATAAATATAATTCTTCTTAATTTTCTATTTTTATTTTTGATAGTACATGAATATATAATCTTTTTACAAGTTTATATAGATTTATATCCTTGATACTTTTAGACACTAGAACATCAATAAGTTTTACTAATAAATTCTTTGTTAAGAAAGAAAACTTAGTACTTCTAATGTCATTGATAGACAACTTCTAGCATAAAAAAGTATTTATCAAAGATATGCAATCTTTGAAAGTGATTGCAATAAATCAAACACCAATTATTGTCTTTAGTATTATTAAATTTCTTACAAAATTTATAAGTCTTGGATTTTGTAATTTAAACTATACAATTTAGTAACAAATTGGTTTAAAAAAAAAAAATCCTTTAATAAAAATACCAAATAAGATAATAAAATTAAAATTAAAAATTAACCTCACCTTTTTAGAAGTCAAAGCACTTATTTAAAAAATAAGCACAATTCAACATTTGCAATTCATGCTATTCTATTAAATACTTCAATTAAAAATATTAATATAATATTATCTACTTAAATAAAAGATAAAATTTTAAAAATAAAAATAAAAATATTATTAAATCATCAAATACATGATTGTATAATAAAACTCTATAAATAAAGAAATAAAAAATATTACTTTTATTTGGACCAATCTATAACATGTTGGAAATAAAATTATCATTACAAGAATACATTGATAAAAAAATTTAAATTTTTTTCATATTAACATCCAAAATTACCAAGATTCAAATTTATTTTTATTTTATAAAAAAAATAAAAAAATAAAAAATATAGAGATATGTATTAATTAAGTTTTTATTAATTTTCAATCATTAAATTCATGTTATCATATCAATAATAATTATAATTTTTTTTAAGTAAGATTTTAATCAGGTGAAAGTAATTCTCAAAACAATGATATTATTATCATCAGTCTTATTTATTAAATATAATTTTAAGAACCTGCAAAAAAACAAAAAAACAATAAAAAATAAATAATTAAAAAATTAAAAAATTAAAAAAAAAAAAAAAAAAAAAAACTAATCTTTGTGAAAGAAATATCATAGGTGTAAATGGTTATTACTTGAAATTTAAAATGCGGTCTTTCACAAGAACAGAAATGATCAAGAAAAGTCACAACAACAGGGTGCCAAACCGATGAGCTATCTGTAACCGCAATCTCAAATTCGTTGAATGGAGGCAACTGGTACGGTAATAGATTCCGTAATTGAACCTAATTCCGTAATACGTGTACCATCGATGCCCGAGAATGGGAGCTGTGGAATCCGGACTTTCCAACCAAGAGCATCAAAGAGGGGCCAGAATGGGGGCAGGGCCGAGGTGCATGTCGCGCCTGGGAAGGGAAGGGCACACACAGGGCGGAACCTTCCAAGGGCAACCGGGAGACGCTCTCTCCGCTGCTGGATGCGCCCCCTCGACCGCATCGAACGATCGCCATTCGCCTCATAACACGGCTTCCCATTCTCCCCGCTGCGAGGAGGTGCTTGTGTGTGCCTTGGGTTTCATCCTTGTCCCCTCTCCTCCTCCTCCTCCTCCGTCTAAGGTTCCACTTTTCGTCCTCCGGAGCATCGAAGGGTGTATAAGAAGGGGCTGAACCTCCACAGTTGACGGATTCGATCGAGGCGGTTGTCCACGGACACGAGACTGCAACGATCCAGCTCTAGAGCATCACCAGCGTCTGGAAATCATGGCAGCCTCCGTCGGAATGCAGCAGGCCTCCAGCTTGCAGTCGAGCTTCTATGGGGCTTCGTTGAAGCAGAAGGCTGCTGTTTCGGGTCGGCCCCAGAATGTGGCGTTCGCTGTGCGGGCCGCTGGTTATGACGAGGAGCTCGTCAAGACTGCGGTAGGTCTCCATGGTGGTTTGGTGGGGTTTGCGATGGTCATGGTGGTGGAGTTTGGGGGGGGGGGGGGTTTGGAGCAGGGTGCATCGCGACGTGTGTGATGTGGCGTGTTTCGGGTGTGATCGTGGGTGTGGAGGGTAAGGGTCGATGCGGGTTTGGATGGTTAGGAGGCCAGCGAGAGAGAGCGTTAGAGAGCGAGGGAGCGAGAGAGCGAGTGAGTGGAATTAGTGGGTGTAGGTGTTAGTGCAATGGAAGGAGGGGCTGATGCGATGGATTGTGGGTGCAGAGGACGATCGCGTCTCCCGGGCGAGGGATCTTGGCGATCGACGAGTCGAATGCGACGTGCGGGAAGCGGTTGGCGTCGATCGGGCTGGAGAACAACGAGGTGAACCGGCAGGCGTACAGGCAGCTGCTGTGCACGACGCCGGGGCTGGGAGAGTACATCTCGGGAGCGATCATGTTCGAGGAGACTCTGTACCAGTCGACGAGCGACGGGAAGAAGATGGTGGACTGCTTGGTGGAGGGAGGGATCGTGCCCGGAATTAAGGTGGACAAGGGTCTGGTGCCTCTGGCGGGATCCAACGAGGAGTCGTGGTGCCAGGGGCTGGACGGGTTGGCGTCTCGGACAGCGGCGTACTACAAGCAGGGAGCGAGGTTTGCCAAGTGGTGAGTGAGTGGGTGAGGGAATGGTGGTGTTAACGGTCGTCCAGTATGGTTGTTGTGGTGTGACGATCGCGGCGTGCGGTGGATGCGTAGATGGGGGTGTGAGGCGAGAATGCTGATGGATCGGTTTGGGGCGTGGGCATGGGCGTGGGTTCTTGTTAAATGTATGGATGTGGTGCCGCACTCGGAGTATGATGCGGAGTTTGTCTCTGAGCGGTAGGCGTGGTTGGTCGTGCAGGAGGACGGTGGTGAGCATTCCCAACGGGCCATCGGAGTTGGCGGTGACAGAGGCCGCATGGGGGCTGGCGCGTTACGCAGCTATTTGTCAGGTGTGTGGGAACTGGTGGCGTGGGGTGTCGTCGGAAGGCGTTGTGTTTGTTGGAAGGGATTTTCGGTAGAAATGTGCTAGATTGTCAAGAATGTTGGATACCTAGGAGTGAGGTTGGCGTTACGGGATGGGATTATTTCCAGCGACGAACTGGAAGTGATAAGGTGGGGCAATTGTGCGTGGGGTGTCGCAACGAATGCGAGAGCTCGAGTAGGGTCGCATTTGGTGGTTGGAAATGGTGTGAAATGAGAAGGATTGTGATGTGGGGCTTGGCTTTGTCCACGGAGAGCAGCCTGTGCTGTGAAGGGCAGTGGCATGTTTGAGTGTCGATTGGTATGTTTTTGGACAATTGTGCGGAATTTGCGTCGAGTGCACTGCGTGTCAAGAATGAGGTGAATTGCCAGGATTTTGAGACGTGACGGCTGTGCGGACCGGGTGTGAATGCAGGATACGGGTTTGGTGCCAATCGTGGAGCCCGAGGTGCTGTTGGACGGAAGCCACGGAATCGACAGAACGCTGGAGGTGGCTGAGAAGGTGTGGTCGAAGGTGTTCTACTTCTTGGCTGAGAACAACGTGCTGCTGGAGGGAATCCTGTTGAAGCCCAGCATGGTGACTCCGGGCGCAGAGTGCCCCGAGAGAGCCACCCCGGAGCAGGTGGCAGAGTACACGCTGAAGATGTTGAAGAGGCGAGTGCCACTCGCGGTGCCCGGAATCATGGTAAGCAGTGTGGTGGATGAAACTGCAGGGTGAACGTGAGAGGGGGGCGGGGGGGATTGGAATGCAGGAGCGGGGTGCGAGGCAAGAGTGGGGAGGGGCGAGTGAGGCGATTCTGAGCACGTGGGGTTGTTGTGGGGTGGTGCAGTTTTTGTCCGGAGGGCAGTCGGAGGTGGAGGCGACGCTGAACCTGAACGCGATGAACCAGAGCCCGAACCCATGGCACGTGTCGTTCTCGTACGCGAGGGCGCTGCAGAACTCGGTGTTGAAGACGTGGAAGGGGCAGCCAGAGAACCTGGAGGCGGCGAAGAAGGCATTGCTGGTGAGAGCGAAGGCAAACTCGTTGGCGCAGCTGGGGAAGTACTCAGCAGAGGGCGAGGCCAAGGAAGCGAGGGAGGGGATGTTCGTGAAGGGCTACACATACTGAGGACTGACTGAGGGAGGGATGCGGATTCGGATTCGGATTCGGATGCAGAAGAGAAGGTAGCGAGGCGAGGCGAGGCGAGGCGCTTGGCCAAGGGAGTCGCACTGCGTGTGCCGAGGCGTGGGATTTGTCCGCTGCCCTGGTCCTAGTTCCCACCCAGGAGAGAGCGCACTGCGTTCTCACCGTGCCAGCACTGCTCGGGAATCAATTGTCATGAATGATACAGTTGTGCTGTATTACTGTTCAGAGTTTTGCCAGAATGAAATTGAAGGTATAGGGTATTTGCTTTAGTGGTCAGTTTCCTATCCGTAGTAATATTCTATTATTCTCTTTTTGAGTTGTCTTGAAGGTTAAGGCTGGTTCTTGGAGTGGTATGGTTAGTTTTTGTAGGAATTTTGTTTGAATCTTTTCAGTATAAAATAAAGAAATCTACATATGAAGTCCGTCACGATGACTTGGCGAATATTTGTATCTATTATGTGGATTTTAGATTTTTGTTTTTGTCATGCATGTATTTGATTGAGAACCCTTTGTTTTTTGAAACAAAATTCATTTTAAGCATTGATCTCTAATTTTGTACTACTTTCAGTTCTAATTTGCTGTCCTGAATGTTAAATTGATTTCGATAGTTTTTCAAATCAGCTGTGTAATACTCTGGTCTAAGTTCTAAGTGAACTTATTTTGTAGCTTATTGTACAAGGATTTTGTTATTATTAATGTTTCTGCGGTGGAGTGATTTGTTAGAATGTTACTGAATATCTTTTAACTTGTTCTGAAATCTATCAGGGGAATTGCACAGTGCTAAGATTAGTTTATCAAGACTTGAAGTTGTATGTTGGTGTTATTGATGCTATGTTATACGGTTGATGATATTTTTCTTTTCTTAAAAAGTTTCGTTACAATTTACAAGGCGCTGATTCTTTTCCAGAAACTATAGTTTTTAACAAATTAATGAAATCACAGGTTCTTTTCAGAGGTGTACTTTTTAATGTTCAATAATAAACGTCTATTATCCTAAAATAGAACGTTCTCGGCTTTTTGCATTTATTCCAATACTGTAATTTCCTCAAGTTCCATTTGCTGTGTTATATGGCTTATAAATTACTGTAAATCGCCACAAGTTGATTAAAATTCGATTCGGACCATTGCATTGTAGACACTTGTTTATATTGTATATATGGATAACAGTATTATTAGTTCATTAAACTGTATTAGAAATCTCCTTGTTTTAAGTCAAGAAGCGAAGTTTTTAGTATGTGTATTGTCCTAATTATACGTAGTCAGGTACAGTTCGTGTGTTACTCTTAACATAACGATATGCTAAACAGTAATTTTATCACATCTTTACTTTTAAATAGTTAACAACGCAATTGCAAATGAAACAATTTAACCTGAAAACTATTAGATAATGGCAAACTGTACCAAAAAGGATTCTTCAAAGGTTGGCACTTTAACTTCCACTTTTGAAGTCCCACTTGTGATGGATTTATCCTATTTTTATATCGAAAGAAAAATTGTAACATGTTTGAAAAATATTTCTTTACACATCAATCTTACCATGATTGTTTAGTTATTGATTTTTATACTAAAACATGTTATCATTTTTGTTTGATGAAGAAAATAATACTTTTTAAAAAATAAACTATACTTTAAATTATATTATTACAAATATGTTTTTTGCAGTAAATTTTGTAAATTTGAATTCTATATTATATTGTAGACTACATTTAGAATTAAAAGCTTAAGACCTAATTGGCTATTAAATTACATTATTTTATTTACAACATGTTGCATCAAGGAATTTTAACATTTTGAAAAAGAGATTTGCACTGACATGCATTGAAAAATTCCCCAAATAAACATCTGCAGGAGTTTTATTTGGAGTCTATGTCTTATTTTTGTGAATATTTATCATATCATTGGAATGAATATATTTTTTGTTCTATTATTTTTAGAATATCAGAATTATTTTTTATTTTCTCTACCAAATAATTCATTATATTCCACAAGATTTTTTGCGATGTTTTTTGATACAAAAAACATATTATCAAAAAACCAAAAAAATGAATGCTAAAATTTAAAAAGGGAGGTAAAAACGAAAAGAAAAAAAGGTAAATAATATTAATGATACTAAATGTTTCTTGAAAACATGAAAGAACAATATCCTTCTCCACGAACAACCTCTTCACGGGTACAACACAAACAAAACCAAAAAACAGGGACACCCACGTGGTCCAAAACGGGGAACGTCCTGACCTGAAACTCTTGGTGAATTCATCCTGAGTTTGTCCCGAAACAAGGGATGAGCTCACCGGGAGTTTGGGCTTTGCGCCAGCTGCTTGGTGGAGCCGGGGGCATCAAGGGAGGGATCTTACCCGCATCTGGAGCTGCAGGTGCGAGATGCACACGCGGCAAATGTCCCGCCACGTGGTACCCGCTACCAGGTTCCCATTTTCGCGACGCCGGGAAAACGTCCAAGGAAGAGCCCGGAGCCAGTTTCGGAGGGGGGGGGTCTTGGTGGGTTAGTTGGTGGAGTAGTAGTAGGCAGGCAGGTTTGCAGTCACTCGGTCAGGCTTGCAGGCACGCTTGCAGGCACAGACGCTACTACCCCCTCCCTCCCCTACAGGGAAAAAAATTCCCCTTTCGGATCCCGAATGCGCCACCTGTTGCTGGAGCTGTATCCAAGGCCACGCTCCTGCATACTTCTTCAACTGCAACCCAGCGACTCTTCCACACCAGATGTTCCCTGATATACCAGAGCTTTTTCTCTGACACCGCCCCGGGATTGTCCCACCAGGGTCAGAGCTCGTGATCGCCGCAAGCCCAGGCGGGAATGAGAGGCGGGGATTGAAGCTTTGGGGTCCAATGCAATGCTGCATGTGGATGGTGTCCTGTTTTCTTTTGCATATTTAGGTTTGGACTCGTCGGGGAAATGAATGCTGCTGTGAAGAGATGCGGGGATTGTTCCGCCGGTGGCCTATAAATGCCTTGATGGTTCGCTGGCCTACTGCTGAGACATAGCTCTGGGTTCAAGAGCTTGGAGCCGGCCCATTATATAGGCAGAGGTGGAGGTTGTGGATTTGTTGAGAAGTTTGGTGACAGAGAGTAGAAAAATTAGTTATAGCTACTGGGTGGAGTTTCCTTTTCGTGTTTTTTGTTTGTTTGTTTTTATTTATTTTTATTTTTTTGGGTGGGAAGGATACGTTGATTCTTTCGTGTGGGAAAGAAGATGGGAGCAGAGAAGTTCGATGAGGTGGAGTTCCCGTCCGAGAGTATCATTCGGAGGAGAAGTAATGCAGAGGGCTTGAAGGACTTGAATGGGAGGGATAGCTATGGGGGAGAGAGGACTTTTGATACGAGTATGAGTCGCCGCAGTGAGAAAGCTACTGAATTATGGAACCAGCTTGTGGAGTTCTCGGCTCTGCCAGAGTACCTTCAAGACAACAGTTTTATTCTGCGGCATTACCGTGCGGATTGGCCTCTAAAGCACTCTCTGTTCTCCATCTTCTCCATGCACAACGAAACCTTCAACATTTGGTCGTACGTACTCTCGCCTTTTCGCTGCTCCTTTCAAGGCAGCATTTCAAATTGTGATTATTTGTTGCATTTACAAGCTCATTTCTCTCTTACCTTCGGCACCTGTTGCACCGATGATGGACTTCGCATATGCTGTGCGATGGTGCTGATTAATATACCTGTTTGTGGCTTTGGCGATTTGGCAGGCATCTGATTGGATTTCTTCTGTTTCTGGGACTTACTATTTACACAGCAATGCATATACCGACAATTGTAGAGCCGTCAACTCTTCACAAGTGGCAACATGAAATCAACGATGTAATGCCCTCGTATTTGCAGCTGAACGAAGCTCTCTCCAGTTGTGTTCCTGGCACTTTCGACGGCACTCATTGTGTACAGGTGCGTAGTTCCAAGCCTCACTACGAGTCCTTGTATTAATCATATAATAAATCAGCTGTTGGCTTCAATGTGTTCAATCGAGGAAGTTTGTATTCAATCAGCCCATGTTGTGGTGTTTAATCTTGCTCTTGTTGGTCTTGGATGCTGATCCAGAAACCAATCACACGATGGCCCTTCTTCGCATTCTTGGGAGGTGCCATGTTTTGTATGTTTGCAAGTACCATGTGTCATCTGCTGGGCTGCCGTTCAGCTAAAACGTTCTACCTATTGATGCGGCTGGACTATGCAGGGATCGCAACTCTCATCGCAACATCATTTTTCCCTCCTGTACGTACTCTGGGCCACTATCTATGACTATTCATATTCTCATCCGAGCCAGTCATGTCCATGTACTTTGGCTTGGATTTGTTGCAATGTAACTTATCAAGAGTAGCACGAGAGTCTATGGGGCATTTTACACTATCTGAGTAAAATTCATTGTTCTTCAAAAGCTTGAAAGAAGTGGACACTCGTGCCACACCCGACGTTGGAGCGAGTTATTGACCCTGATTTTTCTAGAGGAGCTTTCTGATGTAGAGGTGCAGGGACCATCCCCAATCCTTAGACTTTTTAAGAACTAATAAGCCGTACAAGAGAATGGATCACTGTCAGCGATATTTCTCGCCAAGGTTCAGTGGTCACTGAGAGTTCCAAATCCAAGTGCTGTTAATTCTGAGGAGCTGGCATTGAGGGATTTATTTATGGTTCTATTTTGCAACGAACATGTGTTAAGACAAATGGCATCTTAATATTAATGAATTAGTTAAGAAACAGCCAGCTTGAAACAGAATCACTCGATGTACCGTTCTGCCATGTTGTGGTTGTGTAAGCTGGATCGTTCGCCAAAATTGTGGACTGGCAGATTTGCAGGTATGAAATTGATTTGTTTTGGCGAAGTTGTTGACTTTAAATTTTGACTCAATTGTGTGTTTTCGATGCTGCAGGTATACTACAGCTTCATGTGCAATCCTGCACTGTGCAAGATGTACCTCGGCATGATCACGACCATGGGGGTATGCTCTTTACTTGCATCCATGATACCTGTGTTTCAGACAGCAGAGTATCGTCAAGTTCGTGCAGCTGTGTTCTGCACGATGGGGTTGTCGGGAATCGCTCCCTGCGTGCACAAAATTTCCTTATACCATGACGAGCCTATGGCTTACCAAGCGTTGCACATGGAGATCTTCATGGGCGTTATTTATGCTTTAAGCGCCCTGATATATGCCACCCGTATCCCGGAACGGTGGACACCAGGCACTTTTGACATCATTGGCAACAGCCATCAGTTGTTTCATGTTCTCGTCGTGGCAGGTGCTTATGTTCACTACCACGGTGGGTTGGTATATCTGAAGTGGCGGGATGTGCAAGGCTGTCCAATATCGTAACTTGCGGGTGGATATGCCCAGTAGTTTTTGTGCAAAAATTTCTTCGTAATTGCAAAAATATTTATGAAAATCTTTTGTACATGCAAACCGTAGACTGTCATACTTCATTAAGAGAGTTCCCTTCTTGCATCAAGTAGTAAAAAGAACACCTGCTAGTTGTCTTGCATTAGTGATCCACAATCTTCACATCCAGCACAACCTTTTGGTTTGAAAAAGCCAAGGAGGATTACACTAAATTTGAGCTGGGTGGTTCGCATTTACTCTAATCGTCTACCTTTACCCGCTTACTCTCCTTGCAACGAAATTAGATTTGAAATTATTCCAACTACAGTAAACTAGAGAATCTTCTCCAATTCGAATGATGTCAGGTGCATCACCCCAATCAATGTACACGAGGTGACTGTCTCCTCTACTCGCATTCTTCCTGACGGAAGCATAGGGGTGCATGTATACTCTGGGAGGAGAAATGGAAGCAATGAAGAGGATACCGAGTGACAACGGGCGGCGAAGGCGTACCACAATGTCCATATGATACAAGTTAGTTAAGGAACAGTTGTCGGACGCTTTGATTGACTCACATTTTGAGTTATTTGTGACATGCTACCTCCGGATCTTCGTCCGGAGTGTCCTTTTACCGGAGTAGAGCCTTCAACAACAGATGCAGTGTCCGTTAATGACTGAGTGGCTAATCTTCTGCTCGAAGTTGATTCCAGTGCGAGTTCAGAGCCGCTCCAATCCACAGCTTTAGTGTCGGAAGCTGCAATTCGCCCTGAAAAGTGCACATCATGAGTACAATTGACCAAACGAAATAATAACATTAACTTCGAATACTTTTCGAGTATTTGGAAGATGCTAGTGAAGGATGCGTTGGGCTGGACATACCAGGATGATTCTCACCATCACCTTCGTCCTCCTCAACATTTTGGCTACAATCCCAATACCAATGGGCCAGATTGGGGTAACGAGCGGTGTTCTCAATAATAACCGAACCCCAATCCTTGTAACCAGAATTGTTCTCTTTGGTCCGTCGCCGGGTATAATCATTTCCAGCGGACAATCCTCCAAAGTCAGCAATAGATCGCATGGTCGCCGTACAGAGAAGAAGTACCAGCACTACATCTTCCTCGGGAAGAACTTCCATGGCCGACACCTTAAAATTAAATAGAGCCGTCGCTTTGCCTTGGGGCGTATGAGGACCGTAGCGGATGAGGGTAATAAAACCCTCCTCGTCTTGGGGAGACGCTCCAGGAACTTCGTACTGCTGTTTGCGACCGTTCACCAGCCGCGCCTGCACTCACCATCCAAAGCAAGGACGACTTCAGAATCAAGAGAAGTTCGACCAAGCCCTAGAAAAGAACTACAGAATACAAGCATCCTGAACTTCACATTTACGATCAAGCGGAACAAGATTCTAAAAGCTCAAGGTTAGCAATCTAACCAAGCCAGCTCCTCTGCCAGAAGTTTTAAGAGTAAACTCAAGATGTCGTTCCCAGTTGTCGTCACTCATCTGTCTCGAAATTATGAGCGTGTCTCCTGTAGACAGCGCCCAGCTTAGCTTGTATTCCTCAAGCTCATGAGCCAAGGGAGTTGCACTCCCAACAATTTTTTCTGGCGCGATACCAACACTGTTGACAACATAATTCCACCCTCCTTCGTGAATGTTGATGACTCGCTCGTTCCAGTCCACACCCACTGGTCGATCCCCCCTCTTCCTCCATGATCCCTTGGCAGCTCTATTGCATCATTCCAGAGCCAAACACAAATAACAAGCCACGTTTAGGTTTCGTCATTCCAATAATCACATTTCAGGCGATATTAAGTCAGATGCAACTCTTTCTATCAAAAGTTGTGATCAAGACAGCACCGCACTCACCTAATGCGGATGACAAAACTTTCCTTTCCAGCGTGGTTGACGACAGTTCGTGAGATCCATCGGCCAGCTTGGGGTTCCCAACGCCTCTTCCGCAATATAGTGCCGGACAGCATGGCCCCCTGATCGTCCGTAACTCTGTCGGGAACTGATCTCAAAAAGTATGCAGCCTGCAAAACCGCATGAGGCTCATATCAAAGATACGGTCTTACCGAAAAAAAGACCAAAGAAAGCGACGGCAAACTTACATGGGCTTCTAAAACATGCGCCGTGCCTGAAACCCAATCCAAAAACAGTCCATTCTATAACAATACCTGTACTGGAGGTGTAATCGATACATCAAGGCGGAGCTGGAGGGGTTGCTTGCATTCGATCGAGTTGTACCGCTTCTCACGCAGGGGGAGGACGATCTCATGGGATAGCGTTGGCGCCTTCTGGAGATCCTGCCATGTGAGCCTCGCACGGCCTATGCGTTTCGTTTTGTGAAAAGTCCTCATACAGCCATCGACGTGGGAGCGCAGTTCCAACGTTACGCCTTTGGTCTTGGTTTCGCATTGAAGGGCCCATAGCTTCTGCCACTGGGGATCTTGTGTTAAAGGAACCACGGGAGTATCTAGCTTCAAGAGTGTGTGTGCATCTAATGTCCTCAGACGTATGAACAGATCCGAATTCTCCTTTCCAATGGCCACCATGTTTGTGACACACTTCATTAAGACGCAAACCTGTACGACGTGTCTCGGAGTGAGAACAGGATACTTGGTAGGATTTTGATCTGCCACGCGGGCATCCCAGGGCAAGAAAGTGGGCGGTTTTTCCAGCACAAGGCTGTTTTTAAATTCAAAAACAGGCGGGGGCGGAACATTAACAGGCTTAAAGTTGCGATACATCGACCCCGCTCTTTCGTAAGAGAGTCCAAACATGCTCTCCCATAACTTCGCTGTGTCCTCGAATCCCTGTCCCACTTTAGATCCGGGTCCCCTATCCACAGTACCAGTGCCGTAATCTGCAACAGACCCTAACAAGGCTTTGGTATCTTTCGCATATGCCACGGGTGCTAGCTGATGAGAGTGCCAAATCAGATCAATGTCGAAGGTTGGAACACAAAAGATTCTTCCTCTCGATTTGTACATTAAATGCAAGAAGCACTTATATCTCTCAGTCGCGGCTTGCAAAAAGCTATCCTCCCACATGTAAGACTGCGAAACCTGGAGATCACACACAAACTCCATGAAACTTCAGAAAATAGAAGCCAGCAATCAATATCCAAGTGCCTAACCTCTATACCCTAGCTTCAGAAGAGAGAAACCCAGTGAAGCGGCACAAGCGGCAGAAGGTCCTACATAATAGTAGAAACTGCTTTGCTTGGCAACAGCGGCGATAAGCTCCTCCAAGCCATCAATGTCATCCACGGGACAAACTTGACCAGAAGCATGACTGGAAGTTCCTGGGAACTTGTAGAAAGATGACAAAATGTCGTAAGGCTCTTTTTGATACACGATTGACCACAGTCTCTTACACCTTTCTTGGGCGAAACTCTCGCTAGCTGTGTCGGGAAAGAGAGGACAGTCGATAACCCTGCCAAATCTCGTGATGCAGTATTGCCTGTACCCGACCTACAGGGCGTTCCAATAAAATTTAGAAAATTGTAACCTCCACACGACTGCAATGGAAGGTGGTGTATCTCGAACAATCTCGTGAAAACAAGAGCTAGGCTTTAACACTGACCGGATTCAAACGATGGCAATGCCACACCCACTGCACGTCCAGCGGAGGCAAGAGCCCTTTTCCTTTGGAATCAGCGTTAAGCAATGCATCGAACTTGAGGGAATCTGCTACCAAGGGCATCCAAAACTTCTGGTACCTGCCAAGCGACGGCTAAATTCCAGTTAATAAACATCGCTTTGGATTGCATGCTTCAGAACCGCACCTTATCGTAGACGAAGTAACATACTCTAAGCTCTACGCTCTCCGCATATTGTGCGTGTCCAACAATGACACTGGAAGATTCAAAGATTGGCAGTACCTCCGGATAGCCCGAATAACTGCTGGGCCCTTGTGTAAACAAGACATGCTATCAATGGTGCGAAGAAATCCCAACAGGCGCTTTGCAGCAAATGCTAGATCTACACTGAAGGTAATACGATGCGCGGCACTCAATTCCTCGTCGTGACATTTCTGAATCTCTTCTGCTGTCTTTTCCGTCAAACGTCCAGACAACCCCAAGGACGCCCCAGACGAAGTCGGCGTCAGGGCCAGGCAAGAATCCTTGATCGCCATTCTCCCCCACTCCAAATCGCAACCCAAGCGGAGCGTCACAGCTCTGCATCTGCTAATACCTGCACCCGATTCTCATCTCCTCCTTCTTCCGCCATGGTCCTAATCATATCCCTCCTCTGCACGTCTTCCTGCATTGCAAAACTAAACCACACCTACCATCCACCTCGCATCCTCGTCTCATCCATCCTCCCCCACCCGCAACACTGTTGTCATTCCTGATCCAACACACTACTCCGCACGCATCACTAGCAACGCAAATCGCTATCCTCTCCGAACTTCAACAAAACAAACAATAAAATCACCATATCCACTCGTAGATCATCAGCAACCACGACCACGTCCGTCAACTAGCAATCTCCCATACTATTGATACCCCAACCCAACCGGATTGCCTCCAAGCTCCAACTCCTACTCCCCGACCTCGGCACTGGAACAGTCCCAATGCCAGCCTCACCCACCAACTCGGCGCTGCTAGTACCCCACCAACATATCCTCACAACAGGAGCAACTCTAGGTGCTTCACAATGCGGGGCACGTAGAAAGCAAACGCCGCATTGGCATAAAACGGCGTCGATCAGTGAAGCGAAAAGTCCCGTCCCAGGAACTCAGAACTGCAACGCGACCCAACGCAAATGCCGTTAACTAGAAACAAACAGAGGGGGTGCATGTCCGGGAATAGGCCGGGGAATCCCAGTGGCGTAGTCCATCCTAAATTCCGGCAGCCAGGTGGGCCTCTGGGAGTCAGCTCACGTTGTCATGTCTATTTCCCGGGCCGCTTCTTTCTCGACGTGGGGCCCGAGGCCTGCTCCCCTTCTTCGCATGCGTCCTTTGCTTTGCTCTGCAGCTCCTTCGCTTCGGCTTCGGTTGAGTTCCTCATTCATCCTCCGCTATCACTTCACCTGGTTCCCTGTGTCCACGATGCTTTCCCGTGTGTGCAGCATTCTGGTGCAGTTTCTTTGTGACGTGGCTTCTTGCATCGGTGACTAGAGTCCTTTCTCTCGGTTCTCGGGTTTTAGTGTGTCTATGATGTCAATGAATCCGATTCCATGTACCTATTTGATTCCTCTTTCATTTTGTGAGAATTTACAAGGACAATGTGATCTGGTAAACTTTCTAAAATACTATTGGAGGTAAATAAGAAAATAATGATTGGATGAGCAGTGGATGTCTTTTGTAGAAATAGATTTGGTTTCATTGGAAAATTGTTTCTTTGGTTACTAATTCTAAAGTTAGGACAAAATTAGAGGTAGCTTTGTGTAGCTCTTGTGCCTCATAAATACATTCCACAAATTATGCTCTATTTTCCTCCTTTTGTCTTGTGTATCATGTTGTATCATGTGATGAATTTCATGGTGGCACTAATGTTATTGGTCTCATATTTTTCTAAAACTTTTTTTAACTGCCAAGTCTCCTTATTTGATATTCTCTACATTATGTTGATATAGTTTCCAATAAACTCAACAGTATCCATAACTTGAAACTTGAATACTTATTAGTGCCATCAATTAGTTTATTTATTTATTTATTTATTTTAAAAACAATGCTTTTAACAAATATTAAATAATATTTTCATCACAAAACCAAAAAAGATTTTTGGATATTGCGAAAGAAGGTATTACACTATGAATAAATGAACGATGATCTGTTTGATAATTTATTTAAAATTTTAGGAATTGAATCTTTATGCTTTAAGAATGCTGAAAATTAAAACGATATAGATGTTACAAGTAAAATTTAAAAATAACTTGATTTACATTAATTTTGATTGATTGCTTTGTGGTTTGAACTTGCTCATAATTTAAATTTGATTGAAATTTCTAAAATTATATTTTATTTTATCAAAATTATCTAAGAAACTAGTATGTATTTTTTTATGTGCAAAAAAAATACATGTTTGTAGATTTTATTTGAAAAAGTATAATATGAGATGGCATACTTACTAAAAAAAAATATAGTCACATTTGTATCTTTTAAAATAAGTTTGTCCACTGTGTCAATATATATGTGGTAATATTAAATCTACTGTATTTTGTATTATTTATATACATATTATAACAGTATTTACTATTTTTATATTGGCCATGATAAGATTTTCATAAATTCATACTTCTTAATAAAATTGACTCAAAACCAATTTAAAGTAGGTGTTGGTCAACATCTATTTTGGATTAAGAGGATAGTTTGTTGCAAATCAACAAAATAACCAAAATGACTACACTGAAATGTAATAACACTCTTAATTTACATGGTAAACAAGTGTCCAAAGATGAACTGACAATCTTTATTTATATTGTTTATTTATGATATTCCATTTATATTTATATTTATGTTTACACATGTATATATATATATATATTTTAAATAAATTTAAAGTAAGGAAAGTAATTAAATTTTTTTCAAATATATTTTTCACATAAATAAATAAAAACACATTTTATATTTAATCATTGAACATAATTTAGTCTATGGTGTTGATGAAATCATTAATGGAAATACTATATGAAAAAATGAAAAATACAAAATTGTTTGTCTTTATGTTACATAAAGTGTACAATGATGAAATTTGGAGCATGTCATGTGTGCAATCTATTCCAGGTGATGTCCCTCTTTCATGGTAGCCAGTCTACTCCTGGTTTGCCTTTTCCCTATGTTGCCTCAGTTTTGGATTTGAATCTATGGATTTGGAGGATTTCATTTGTCATATGCATTGAAGGCATGGTTGTCTCTGTGTGATGCAATTGTTGTCATCTTCTATACATGTGGCTTGTTTCTGAAGATGGGATGATGGCTATCCCAAACAAGTGATACTTGTCCATGCACATCAAACCCTTATAACTGTTTCATTGAGGGATTTGCCTGTGGAGCCCTAGGGTGGAGGTGCATGTGCTTGGGTGGACAACTAAATCAGATGGACATCTCAACCCAAACAACCCCCTGGACAGAGACAAGCCTTCCATGGGTTTAAATTAGAATTAACTTATATGGGAGTTTGTGGGGTCATTTATGTTCAAAACAATGTGAGTGATCAGAAGTTGGATATTTAAATATGTGTGTGTGTATGTATGTGCATATATATTATATACATGAGATTTTAGAATAAGTGTAAGGAGTCATATAAAAGAAAAAGAAGATTGTAATTTGTTGTGTATTATTAAGAGAACACACATATACAAAGTAAAACAAGAGGTTATTTTTAACAATAGATTGTGTCTGTGTAGGTGTGTGTATGTGTATATATGTATATATACTCAAAGATAGATGAAACCTTTATATTAACATGTTCTTACTTACACAAGATCAAATTGAATTAATTTTTTTAATATCATTTATAGAAAATGATTTTTTTAATAGTGTAAAAGCAACATGATTTTGTAAATATCAAATCGTAAATGAAGCTTGTATGTTATTATATAGATGATGAATATGTGTATGTAATGGAACAAAAGGGATACATATGTATGCATGTGTATATATATATATATATATCATGCAGTCATCTTGTACATATAATATTTTTAAGATTGTAATTTTTAATTGAAGAGGATGAATCACACCATAAACATGATTGCAGGTTTGTAATCTTCAACTCCTAACTTAAAAGAATGGTACTTTAAAAATATAGCATTATATACATATAAATATATAACTATATATCATAGGATTTTCTACATGTGAATAATTACCTGCTTACTGACTTTAATGAATATCTATATAACAGGAGGGATAAGTACTTTGGAGATAAAGAGGGCTGATTATTGGCTATATATATATATATATATATATATATATTTTTTTGTTACATGTGGTAGCTAGAATTGCTGTAGTTGCTGAAGTTGTTGAGCTTAACTTGCTTGCTGATTTGTTTTGTTTTGTTTACTCTAACAGTGTGTTTTACAATCATTCATTCACATGTGAGAGCATTAATATTTTCTAAAAGTACTGAATTTAAGTTTTTTTGGATCCAAAAAGATATATATGTATGCACATATATATATGCATGAATAGAAATTTTAATTAATACTAAAAGGAATATATTTGTACTTATTTCCTGAAACATATTGACATAGAAAATGATAAAGCACATGTATTACAATGCCAGAAAACATAGATTTCAACTATAATAAAAATAAAACTCATTTTGTAAATATTGTATAATTTTATTTTTTCCATTTATTAATTTATATCTAGAATTTTTTCACAATATTTGCATGTAGAAAAAATCTTATACAAGAATCACTACATGTTATAACATGTTGTGCATAATACACTTTTATATGCAAGAAGCTCAAAGAATTTTTCAAACATGATTTGACATAAGATTCTTTTTTATTATTTATCACGAGGTATCTTATGGATATTTGTTATTATTATTATTATTATTTTTGAACAATTTAGGGAGTGTTAGATTGTAAAGGCGTTGGAACAATGAAAAACTTGAGAGAGAAGGTAAGGGTAGTTACTTCAACGAATAACTCTTTTAACTAGTTAGGACTGAAGCTACCACCTTAGACCGGACCAATTCCATGTGGAATCGCTTCGGAGAGTGAAGCAGAAGGCCCAGTCTGCATCTCTCGTGGAGTTTGAATACCAGCTTGCTCACATTGTGCATGTGGCTATGGCGATGCGCACAGTAGCTTCGTTGCGACCCCGGCGGTTGCTGTCGCTGCTGCAGCCCTGTGCTTGCATTTCCACGGATGCCACTTCCGCTGCCGAGAAGGTTTTTCAAGCGGCGAAGCTCCACCCTGGTTCGATCTCCGAATTACTCTCTTTCTTTCCAGCATTTTTATATTATAATGTCTTCAACTTCGGGGAGTTTTCGAGATTTGTGTCACTCACGCTTTCCGTAGGGGTTGAGTAGATGATCCTTTTGTTTTGAGCTTGTGTGCGGATTGGTTATACTGTTCAGGGGACGTAGTGGTGCAAAATGAAGCCGACAGTGAGTTCGGAAAGGCGTTGATTAAGGCAGCGAAGGCGAGAGGTTACACGACCATTAACATTCTGCCTAACAAGTCTGGTGTCAACGAATCTATAGAGCTGTTGAAGAGCATTGGTGGTGATGTCGTTGTCACGGAAGCCTACGCCAATACATGGTATGATCTGAAAGCACATTCTGCATCATTTGATTACAATCCTCCAGGCCGTATATGAGGCGATGTTGAAGTAGGAAGACAGTACTTGCTGCTCGCTCCATGTACAATTCTCTTTGATATCCATATGTACTCTGCCATGTTTATATTTGGCTTCCAGGATCTACTGCCATAAATTTGATCTGGATCTGCAGTCGCTATAAACATCAGTTTTCTCATTGGTGGAAATTTGGCAGGTACATGAAAAGGCTAGTTAGTGACCTACCAAAGCCCAGCGTGGGTGTGAATTGTGGAGGAGGTTCGCAGGCTACAACTGTTGCCAAGTTGTTGAAGGAGGGAGGAACATTATTAACTTATGGGAAGAGATTGCCTCAAGAAGTGACGTATCCTGGTGCAGCGAGACGGCCACTCAAATGGGACGATCTTCTGAGAGCAAAGAAGCTAAATACTCAGCCTCTTGAGGCCTGATTTGATCCTTCTCATGGAGTCTCGTCATGCTATAGAGACAATTAGGTAGTTGCTCATGATAAAGCCACCGATTGTGCATATCAATCTGCTATTTTGGCAAAAATAAAATAAAAGAACTAGTTGGAAAGAAAAGAAGTGAGGATCCTCAGTGCCAACTCTTTGTTGTCGGAATGATTTGTCAAAGCACCTTCAGTAGCTTTTAGGGCTGTGCTAGGATTAGTTTTGTTAATTTAACCCACACTCTGAAACGGCTGACGATGCACTCGATAGTTCTACTTGGAATAACTTGTTAATTCTCTTAGTGAAAACTCATTAACTTGGTGACTTGGTTAGAATAAATGTGATCATTACCTCTTATCCTATCAAAATGTTTTAGAGCTGAACTATTTTGTTGCAGGGAGCGAACACATCCTGGTTTGTGATAGTGGTGAGCAAGCTCGTCATGAAGTGCACATTGACTAACTTGAGAATATTTGCCTCATGTTCTACGTTTATCAGGATTACCGGGGTCATGCTCTCAGCAGGGACCGAAGTCCTTCCTTTCTGTTGCATATTTTAATTAATATTTCTAGAATGTGGTTATTATTGTTTTGAAGCAAGTGTTAGAACATGATTTGATCGATCGTAGGTTGAGCATTATTAACTGCATAGTTGTTTCTACTTTATTTCTGCAGGTATGCTCTAAAAGCTATTAGCTGTAATTTCTGTTTGTTTGTGGTCAACATTTTTAGCAGGTTTTTTTTCTTTTCCGTTTCTTTGATTTTTTCTAGGCAATTTTTCAGCAGATATGGGCTAATTCTCGCATTCCTCTAATGTTCGTGTATCTTCCGCTCAAGTTACCATGTGTACCATATGTTTCGTCACGTCAATGAAGCCTGTACAAAGTTATGTTTAAACCAAACCTAACTTTCACTCTCTACTGTAATATGTGCAACTAGACAATGATTCATGAATTTTTCTAATATAAACCATAAACCTCATGCCTTTGTGTATAGAAGTATTAGAACAGGACTGAGTGATCTACCGTTTCAGCTGGTTTGTGCAGCGTTGCCATGTTCAAGTGCCAGCAACACTTCGAAATGCTTGCCTTGTAGATTCTATCCGCTTCTCATGTTTCATGCCAGCCTTCTTCCTCATGAGGCCCTGCAGAAGCGGCAATTTGCTAATTTGATTTTGCCCCCAACAGCCAATGACATTCTGTTAATTTTCTTTCATGACTACTGTAAATCGCTGGTTGACTTACCACTAGGGAAGGAGATATTTCAGTCTGGTTCAGTGGATAAAATATGAACATCGACAAGTGTTTGAAAATCTGTCCGTGTGCCGTGTGCGCGCATTCTCTTGGTTTGATTCGACGAACGACCCATTAGGGGCTGGCTGATAAACATTTCTAATACACCATTTTCTCGTTTATACTGTTATGGATGGGCAATTGGAAATCAACGGAGAGATTAAGTGCAGCATTGCGTGATGCATAGGTTTTTACCTCTCGTTGATAATCTTGAAACTCTGTGAGCAGTGCATACAGTGAAGTGGTTGAGTGGCTAGAAGCGCATGCAGGAACACTGGCACCATCTTTTAAACAACCAGTGCACGGGCAGAATGAGAAAATAGACAAACTCAACTTCGTCATGCGTGACATTGCCGCCATTCACGATAAGCACCCATTCTCTATAATTTTTAAATATTGTTTTACACTATGTAACACACGAACACAAAATATTAAGAAATGTTATAAAAAGCTAAAATCAGATGTGAGAAATTTCAGTATAAAAATGATGCATCTATCTAGTATTTCACACTAAAAATCTCTATCGTGCTTTTAACAAGTTCCACCCCAATTTTTGTTTGCCGGCGACAGTTACACTTGGATGCCAATTCCATATTCATAAAAACATCAGCTATCCTACGACTTCTTACAACCCTGCTGATGCACCTTCAGAACCTATGCATCACGCAATGCTAGGTGGTACAAACCTATGCGTGATGCATTAAGGTTAAATCACCTCCAAACCGTCTCCCACACAAATCGATGAAGAGAATCAATGAGAAAATGGTGTATTAGTGTAATGAATGAGAGGCGCGCCGTGAACTGTTGCACCAAGTATTGCATGGGAAATGCAATGCAGGAAGCTGTAAGATCAATCCTCTGCATCCCAAGTTTGTGTAAAACATGCGAATTTAGGAACTGGAGCATAAGTCTTAAATAAGACCTGCCAGAGCAGCAGCAGGTCCTGTCAAACCCATTGCAGCAAGTGATGATGCTGAAGTTCGTGATGGTTGTGCTAATGATGGGATGTCCACAAATTGCTCCTTAATAAGTTCCTTCAGCCTGTGAAAGAGTCAAAAACGTCACAAAAGAGTCAAAGACTGCACACAATTTCTCAGAATCACTAGAGCGTCGGGAAATAACCGAACTTCCAACCGTCAGCGCCTCCAGATAGAGCTGCTTTCAAATACGCTATAAAAACTGTGAACATTGAGTTGAAAGTAACACGCAGAAAGTGGATGCAGAAGTAGAGCTTAAGTGAGGTGCAGTACTCATATGTTGTATTGGGCACTTCTGAAGCAACTGTTAATCTCATCTGTGTTCTGTCCAAGGGATCTGTTTCAACACGTACCTGTAGCACATGACCACATAGTTAATACCAACCTAATCTAAATCCTACACTATGAGAAAAGCCACTACACAATCTGCTTATATTAGTCACTGTCGCAATTAATTGACATTCAATTGCAGTAGACACATATTACTGCAATAACTGACTGAAGAGCCCTGTGCACATTCGCAACCCAGGTATTCAATGCGCCATTCACAATTTCTGTCGTAAATTGATCCACTGAAGAGGGATTCTGGAAAAAAATTGGTTAGGCTAAAGTACCAAGCACAAAGTGGCTGCAGTTCCAGAATAGAAAGTTGTTGCAGCAACAACATTGTTGACGTTCGGATCCTGCAGAGTCGAAAGATCAATACCTCTCGCAAAAACGAAATATTTGTCTGGACATCTGGAAATGAAAATATTATGATTCTTAGAAAATGCAGAGGGTCAAAAGTGCACAAGGAGAAACTTACGAGGCCAGGTAAAACACCAATATGCAGACGGATGAAGAGGTCTGCCATATCCGTGAGAGGCATAGGCCTTACACCACGGACCTGTAAAATTAAGATTACGGAATAAGCAAGCAGATAAGCAGTTATACTTCATCCCACAGAGACTAGGCAACCATGATAATTACATTTGGAACTTGCTGAAATATTGACTTCCAAGTTGAAAAACATTCTCGCTGGATGATGAAATACATATTTATCTAATTAACCGACTCACCAAGGCTTATCCGACTGCGATAATAATCGACGAATAAAAGTGAGCAGGTGAAATCAGTTGAAACTAAGTACTGATGACGTGCAGAACAATAGGAAGTGAGCATCTATAATCATTCCTAAACACATCTTGTATGTACACAGAAAGGCTAGAGGAACGCATTCTTAAAGTTGCGGGCCTGTCGCAAAGTTAAAGAAACACTTGCCACTTCTTGAAGTTTTGATGGTGGACCCCCAAGTGCCCTCCACCGGGCTACAAACTCGTTAGCCGATACAGGAGCAATTTGTAAAAATTTGTTCAACAAAGTCGGCAATTTTAATTGTACCTTCACCTGCCATTCATTATCAAATGAGGTTCATTTCAACCTGCGAGGGAGCTGAATAGTGTGATCACAGAACATGAGTAAACAATTACCTTCGTACACAATAAATTCATATGCAAAAACAAAACTGCAGCAAAATTACAGAATGGTCCACAACGTAAGTTAGTTACGAGAACTTCAATCCATGCTCATTCTCAATCGTCTTAGGCATCCTCAAAGATCGAAGAGTGCGTACATACAGGTGTATACTCAACATTATAGCTGAAATCAAGAACTGCAGTTTCTCTGCTTGCACCTATGCATGCCACATCAACTGGAACTTGAACCTGCCAAAATCATGTTCAAAAGCGATAAGAATAAACGGACCAAAAGCACGCAAAACCAAACGAGGTCATGTCATGCAGGCTGCTATCAACAGAAAAGCGTATGATTTTGTCTTTTCCTTGTAAAATATAGATGATTAGCCGCTCAAGCGTTGCATCACTAAAAAAACAATTAAGCTTGAATAAACCATTAGAAACACTATACGAGAATCCTGAGCAGCTGAAAACAGGTAAGCATACCTGTGCTCTTGGAGGAATAGTCTCTGGTACGACTGCTGATCGTGTTCTTATATGAGGTGGTGATAAGACTGAACCTCTAACATTCCTTAATGGTGCCGTAAATTTATTACCAAAGAAAAGAACCATTCTGCCTTGGGCGTTACGCCACTCCGCCTTTAAACCAATCTGCAAGAAATATAAAAAAGTACAACTCTTTACCCCATTGTGAGACAAAGGTTAAAAGTTGCTGAGGGATTGTACGGATCAGAATTGATAATATACTTCAAAAGTATCGGTATTCTACAGTATTCACGAACTCCAGTAACTTGTGAACATGAAAAAGAAGCGCTTCATATAGGATGCGGAACTTTTAAGTCTGACCTACCTGTACATAAGGATCTTCATATAATACACCACTATCTTTCACGGACAGCTCTCTGAACCATTCCGAAACATTTTTAAGAGGCTGTGCAACAAAAATCACACCAATTAGTGATCATTTACATTCATTGCGAAGTCGAGGCCAACCAATTTCAGAGAGTAATGGGAATTCGGCACCTGTAATGCACATGCTAAACCACTGATAGGGATCTTTGGTAGCAAACCTAATCCAAAAAAAAAGAGAAAAGACCTGTTTACCTAGTACTAGAGGCAAAGAAATGTTCAAGAGCAATTGAGGATCGTTTTTTCAAAGAAGTCACGAGGCACATACTTGGACCTGTGTGGGAGCTGCGCCAAGTACGACCAACGCAAGGGAGTCTCCAGAGGAAGCTGATGTAGCAGGTGATTTGGGAGGAGCCTCCAGTGCCAGTAAATCACTTGGACCTGTAGATGGTTCAGCAGTAGGTGCATCTATGGCAAGTGTGCCAATAAAGTCACCTAATAAGTCACCGTGAGGTGTCCCAGAAGCGTGCTGTTGGGTTGCTCCATTGGAATGCACTTGCGATTGTGAGGAATGCGATACTTCTGATGCCTGAGACTCAGCAACGGCTGCGTGTTTCTGCATGCCATGAATTTCATAAACAAAACGAGTCAAATCCAATCCGGACATCCAACATGACATGATCAAGAAACAACCCACTCGAGAATCTTCATGTAGCTCTTCTTAAGAGACCAAGCCTTCAGGGTTTATCACGCCGCGCCTATTCTTATATTGAACTCTTGTTGAAACCCCAATAAACTGTAACGCTTGAGGATTTCGACATATTTTTTGGAGCAATATCAATTATCTGTATGCACTAATGCGACAAAGAAAAACAGTCCCCAGGGCTTCGTATATCTTCTAACACGAGTTGTTCCTTAAATGAAAAAAAGGATTAAAAACTACAAAAGCTGAACATAGATTGATATACGTTGGGTTCATGAAACACCTTCATTGTACTAAGTACTGTTCATGAAGTTCAATCGGCCAAAATTCTTGAATAAAACCTTAATTATCGTAATGAACTTATTATGATAAACACGAGTAATTAAAGAAGCTGACTTTAACTGATTAACACTTGACTATTGTTCTAGCCTGAAAGATGTCAGGAGCATACTGGGTATTGGTTTGAAGCACCCGCTTCTGTTACAGAAGGAAGATGAAGGTCACCATTGGCAGGCCGTCGATCTGCCACTACCAAGGCCATTGAATTCTGCTTCTGCAATCGCAACTTGGTTGCACTAACTTCAGGTGCATCCCCATCTGTGTCCACTGCTTTCTGCAATAAAGCTGACTGCAGCTCACACAAGATGCACTCAACGATGAAAAATAAAGTACGAGTAAAGAATGTGTGAACAACTGCAGTATATTATAACGAGAATTGGACGAGGTAGCTTTTCACATTAATCTTGCACGGCCACCGCGACCAGTTATCTTTATCTCCAAATATGTTGCAATCGATCACCAATCCAAACCTGATGACTCCCTAACTTGATCCATACCTGGCGCTCAGGAAACTTAGGCATTTCAGCCATGATGTCCACCATAGCTAGTCCCTTGCGACTCAGTGCAAGAAACTCCACCGCTCTCTGTTGCACCTCAGCATCCACTGAATTTTCATATCTGCTCACCAGTTTTTAAAAAAGTTTCATAAGAACAAAAAAAATAAATTGAAGAGGCAATAATAATCGATCTTAAATCACTTTGATGTACCAGCACTCCGAAACAATGTTATCTTCTAATACACAAATTAAACTTGTAGTGGAATAAATAGAGATTGAAATTTTCAGCACAATAAAGTAACAAGGAGAAAGAACGAAAGAAAGGAAGAGAAGAAAAGAAAAACTTAGGAGTAGAAATAGCAGTTAGAAGAAAAAAAGTAAGCAAGAAAGAAAGAGAGGAAAAGAAAACAAAGGTAACCTTTAAACGACACATTAATTTATCGAACTTTTCATTTGTCTAAAAGTAAAGGAAGAACAAGTCTGTAGACGAAAGTGACCAAGTGTGGAAATCTTAATGACGAACTTCCGCATCTCGAAAAAAGCGTTAAGTTACCTTCTGAATATTGCAGTGGCCTGCCCAAACAGCTCCTGGTTAGGAGGTTGACAGCGCATCAAAAGCTTCACACAAGCTGAAAGAAGAATGGCCTTGGTAACAGTTCTGCAACATAGACATTAACAAGTAAGAAGATACGAAAGATTCAGATGTAGTGGGAATGGATAAATAATTACATTCATCAACTAATGTAGCATGGTATTCAGATAACAACTTGAGACATTGGTTTCAAAAAAACTTGCAGAAAATAAGAAAACTAAAATTTCTCACGTGACTGCTGAAAATTTTTCCTTTATGATCTGGAAAATCTCCTTAGAGCTGCAACCAGGTCGCCGAGCTAGAAGATGACTATATTCTCCTAATAAATATCCTGAAACCTATATGCATGAAAGAATTGTTAATAAATTTGAGCTTCCAGAACTTATAGCCAGAAACTCTACAAATCTGTACGTGATAATGCATGATATTCGTAAAATAACCAGGCAGTACTGCATTTGAAACAACTATACCAGATAGGTTTGCAATAGCCAGAAAATCGAAGTAAAAGAAAGTGCAGTGACCAAATGTATCTCTTTCTTTTCTCACACACATGTCAAGCATTCAGCATCAAAAACACTTCAATTCCAAATGCTTCATCAGAAGAAATTGGTAAATACTGAAGAAACCCGCTCATGGAACGCCATATTCTAAATTGATATTAAATAATAGTTTTAGAGGAACAGAAAGAAATACCTTCACCATAGTTTCATGCACAGCAGGCTTATCCAAGTAATTACGTGCCTTCTCAGCAGCATAAGCCTGTGTTTTACATAGAATTTCAACGAACATTGACACTTAAGAAATCTTCATAATCGTGTTGAATTCCTCAGCCACGACTTATCAGGATACCTCTCATGAATTTTGATAAACTGGAGTGCACAGTACGCTGCTGTTCATAACATGCAAATTAAATGGGTTGCATTGTTCAATACATAAATACCTGCAGATCGTCATTGTTGGTCACAACCTGGACCACTCGATACCATATATCATCACTAACGAAATCGCCAGCTTTGTCAATAAGCTGCAGTATAACATCCACATACCTGCCACGACAACCACAATGGGCAGCGCACCTTAATACTCTACACTAAAAGACTTTAAATGATTATTCAAAATGAGAATGAGATAACAATATCATTTACAAAAACAAAAAACTCGATACTGACAGCAAGCTTCAAATAACCTAAATAGGCAAATGAATACCCCGGAGGCAGATACACAAAGCATGGAACAAAGTCAGCTAAGTTTGAAATTTCTAACGTAGACAGAGGAGTACCAAGACAAATCTGGGGCAAACTTCTCTGACAGAATGGCAGCTTTCAATGCGAGCTCTTCCCGAATCCCAAAATCAGCAGTTGACAAATACTGCCACAAAAAAAAGCTGATTGAACAATAAAAAATAACACTCTTTTCCGTAATAGAGAACAGCAGAATTCAAGCTTTTCATGAAGACGTATATCATCGTAGATTGACATCAAGTGACATCGAGTGGGAGTTGAGACCTGTAAAAGCTCTTCCACAATATTTTTGGCATTGTTGACATCACACATGGCATACAGCAAGTCCAGAGAGCGCCTCCGAATGCTACACAATTCATGTTACTGTCAGAATCTTCAATTTGAATAAAGAAATTAGTTATAGGATAATGTGCTATCGTTACGCTTCAGACGCTGCATAGAAATGACCCTATATACAGCAACAACCATTACTATATCCGCCCAATACATGTGCTGCGCGACACTCTTCGACGCACATTGAAATAAATTAATACATAGAAACACATAGAATTACAAATGTGTTTAGTGTAATGATATTTCGTCCCCCAGCTTGTTAATCCTTAGAGGAAGACTCTAAATCCGCTATGGCAACAAGAAAGTAAGGCCTGATTAACTCACGCAGAGACATCTCCTTTACCTAATATCTGGGTCTTTCAACGATGAAATAATTTGAGCTTGATGCTTCTTGATGCTGTCTACCACATCTGCTACTAGTAACATTCTTGTCATGTTTTCCTATATCGATAAACGGAACCAAACGATGAGCCGCTGATATTTCCAAACTATTGATCTCTCACTTCATAACTTGCAATCATCTCCAGATGCTAATACATATTGTCTACGATTAATAATTCCGGAATTAGCAGTTAGAAATTCAACACAAAATTTGTCCTCACAAAATTTGTTACGTACCAGACCCAAGTAACGAATATTTGGCTCCCGTACACAGATAAATCTGCCCAGTAACACTATGCACTGAGACATCAAATCCTTTTCGGCATCCAAGTGCATCACCTGGTAAAGAGTATCATCAGCTGAAATATCCGTAATAGAATGTTGTGCGTACATGAAGGACAGCTGCTGCATTAAACTCAACAGCATAACAAGGTGTCCATGACATAGCACACTTGACAGAAAATCGACAATATATGGAAACCTGCAAACCTCTCAGTTCACGTTGTTCCGCCAAAAAAATGAGTGGGATAAACATAGAGAAAACTCCAGGAATTAGTTTTGAAAGCAGCAATCACACTGGAGACATACAACATTAAACAGGCAAAAATCGACGTACCAAAGCAAGTGCCTCAAAGAGAACAGCATGAGATGCATTGTTTCTATTAATGTTTTTCACAACATCTGTACGCAACAAGATTGTTTGTAGAACCTGCGCAGCAAGAAAAGTTTGTGATCCTAAGGAATTACAGAGGCGCAGTCACATTCAAACTGTAACTAACATAAAACTCTACCCAAAACGTGATGCAGAGAGCACTTCAAATCACACATTTAAGTAAATCACATTTAATATGCAGAAGTACGCATGAATGAGAACGTACTCCTACAAATACACAAGTTAGAGACAAAGTAAGGTATTCAAGGGATCTGATTAATCAACTTACATTAAGCAGAGACTTCCTGATGCTAGGATCTTCAATCAACGGAAAATATTGCAACACTCGCATTGTTTTAACCTATTCCATTCAGTACCCAAAGTAAACAAGACTCCTTAAACATCAATGCACGCTAATAATATGAACGTTGTAAGCACTTACACGCAGACTTCCCTGGAACCAACAATCCTTTCTGAAAAAATATACAAGACACCCAAGGCAAAGGCCAGCAACCATGAGGAAAACAACGCATGTGAAGACTGGACATCAACCTGTAGATATGGAAGTAGTGTTGACATTCTAAGGACCGTAGTACAGATGCCAAACCAATAAAGGATCATGATAGAGTGAAATACTGATGTCTAGAAGAAAAGATTTATTAAAACAAATTTGGAAGCACACCTGAAGCCAGGGAGAGGGGATGCCATAATATGTATAATCTTGCGGAATATCTTGACCCCTAGTCAATCGTTCCAGAATTTGCACACACTTCGGTACACAATTCCAGTACGCCTCGGGAGTGTTAGCCACTAACGCCACTAACAAGCTCATGACAGCTACCAAAACCCCAAGGTCTCGTTCGTTCAGCAAATGCGCCATACATTCCGGCCTGTCAACGAGCTAGAAAAATTAAAATATTCCCCATAAAGACCAGACAGTTTAACAGTGTTGACAAAGAACAAGTAAACGGCAGCCGATAGGGCCAAGGGATGCAGATTGAAGCAGGTCATTCTGAAAGTAGGCCGGGTTCAAAAATAAAATTGAATGCTCAGCGCTGTATCCATCGTCAAGGCCGCAGTAACTCAAGTTAAACTCATCACTAAAACGATCGCCACTTACCAGCCATCGATATTAACTACGTCAGGATTCTTGCGATAGAGGCGAAGCATGCACAGAGCTGCTTTTTTGCGCACAACAGGTCTACATGAGCTTGACATCTGCAACACCACACCTCCAAACACAAAGTAAAGCACTGTTTGCTGTTACCTTTTCCTTGTACGAATTCTAATCCTGTCGACATCCATTCTCGGTTAATAGCTTTCTTCTGGAATTCCACATAATTTTAAACTAGCCTGATTTGCTTGCCAGGAACAAGCGCCATCCTGAATCACGCACACAACTATGCACTTGAATGCTAACAAACCTACACTGTAGAACTGACATGACAGCTGCTGCTGAAGGATTCCATTCATCAACCACATCCAGCATGTGAAGCAAATTTGCACCGTTTCAGTTAAACACACAAGCTCACCATAGAACAGGAAAAAATAAAGAAACTTCATGAACTATTTACTCTTACCAGAAACTTCTGTACATCTGGAGCCAGGGATTCTGAAAACTCCCTACCACCAACATTACCCACCTGATTATCAAATGTCACAATCTTGTCAAGAATGAGTCACAAAGAAACCAATAAATATTTCAACATGGACGGACTTTGAGATTCTTCCTCAGAAAATATATTGCAATCAGTTAAAAAAAATTTGTAAATTTTTATAAATATGACATTTAAAACTTCCAAAATTAAACAATCAGGAGTACAGAAGTTATTAGCTTAATTTTCAGCACAACTGCTTTAGGCAGCAACTTAATCCTTAGCCAGTCAAAAGCGAGAATTTTTTCTCAATTGGAAACACACGGAACTAAAGGAATAAACCTGATCACACAATCCTAGCCAAGTAATTCCAAAATGATGATATTGAAAAGGTACTGCACAATTAAGAGTAACATCGATCACAGATTGCACACCTGTTCTGCCAAAGGTAAGTAGGGCAAAATATATTGAACAAGGAAATAGGGAACTCAACGAAAGAAAAATAAATGAATTGTTTAACCCCAGAAAGAGAGCTGGGAATTTGTATATTCCTATATGGTACGTGGACGACGTTAAGAACACCAGAACTAAAATCGTACAAATATCACCTCCATATATAACGTAACTCTTTTAGAATTGCTTCGCAGGTTAAGAACACAATCTACAACGAAGACCAAAACGTGGTTGTTCAAACCTTCACGTGTTAAATCAGTACTAATATACTGCTAGGAGGTATGCCAACAGAAAAAAGCATGGAAAATGTACCATTGTTAAGGCGAGACATCGAAAGGTCTCATTCCGGCCAACGATGTCGTTACGAACAGTGTTGATGACCAATTGCAAAAAATTGTGGTTCTCATTGAGGAGACAAGATGTCACAATGTAGCCAACCTGGGTATCATGATTTTCTCATTAAAAGGTATTCCAACCAATTCACAACATTGAGCGGGCTATGAACCTCACGTAACTTCATAAACTAGCAACGTCAGGCATAATCAACGATGATAAGTCCTGTGATAGTCAAGCAGAGCTGTATGTTCTGCCGAACCAGTGACAAATACAACGGTGGAACACAAGAAGGCTACACATAATATTTTAAAAAGCGTATATACCTGCTTTTCTGCATATTTTGGAGCTGAAATGAGTGCCACTGTTTCCATGTGACCGAAATCAACATCGTACCCAAGCATGTATATGTATAGTATCTTCCAGACATATTTCTTTTTCTCGTAAACAGACAAGCCCTGGAAGCACGGATTGCCACAAAATCAAATCTCTGGGTTAAATCCTACTTCTACGTTCGAAAACCCTGAGACTGGATGCCTTAAGGATGTCCTCTCCGACAACTTTGAATTGAATCTGAGTTCGAAAACCCAGCATCTGCAGAAAAGTGGAAACCAAAGTCATGATACAGGAGATTGTAGAACGTTCATCGCATCTATCTATATCGGTCTGACTCGCTGAGGAACTGAGCCATGAAAGCTGCATTGCATTAACGTTTGGCTTCTATAATAGAAACTGATTGAGAAGTTCTAACCCTTCTTTAAAAAAAAGCACGTGAAAAGAGCCTGCATTTGATAATTCTATGACGTCGCAAGAGCAAACAGATCAAGAAATAATAAAAACGTCAGAAGACCACAACGCGATTGAAGGACAAAAGCACGTGAGAATTGAAGTAGGAGAAGAATCGAACGGAATACAACTGACACTTTATCCTTTGAATTTCAGATTCTTCATTTTCATGATTTCCAACAATCACCACATATGCGACGATTGAAAGTGGTCCATAAACTATGAGAGCCAAATATTTTCCCGGCCATTTTCCAAACGATCCTAACCAATACAAATTTTGAGTAGCTAAAATTCAACAGAATAACACACGAGCTACATTTTTGGATGCGTGAATGCTCAAAACCCCGCTGTAATTGGCGATGCTTGCATGGTCACCAATCAAGCCTTCTCACTAACACGTAACGCTTCCAACTCTACCTAGGGTTCTCATCCCATCACCAACAAGCTTCTCCTCAATTCAAACAAAATCCTGAAACAATAAACCCTACGCGACACTACAATGACATACAATCTCCACAAAATTACCATCTACCGCAATTAACTATTGCAAAGTACCCGCTCGTTCTTGAAGCGCGTCCGAATGTTAGCAAGCTCCTTGTCAACGCGCACCCGCTCCTGTTCCTTATTCTGACAATTCCGCACATCACTGATAAACACAGAGAGTCCTCTCATCCCCGAGAGCGCCATCGCTGATCACCTCCCCTCTCCCCCCCTGCAGCTCTTCCGTCAATCCCCGCTAAACCTCCGAGCCTCCAATTTCGTTCCTGGATTCCAAAATCCTACCACCGCTGCCGAGCTTCTTCATCGCCTCACCTCGCTAACAATCGCGAATCCGCGACGTTAACTTCTCAATTGCTGCGAAGTTTGACACGGTTGTGTCGCTCGCGACGCAACAGCTTGAATCCAAATACTATTCAACGTCATTCGTCGCCACGCGCAACTTTGAGTAATCTGGCGAGTTCACCAGGTCTCCGCCTTCACCGATCACGACAAAAGCTTCCATGGGCCTTGTCCCCCTCGGCACGTGTTTGAACCCTGGCAGCCATTCCGGCGCCTTTCCTTCGTCTGCTTCGGTTCCTGGATTCTCATTCCCCCTTCAGCGTAACGGAATTCATCTTCACTTGGATGACGTTCTTGGATGACATCGTCAAATGTGCTGACCTGGCGGATGATGAGCTGGAATGGGAGGTCAAGGCCAATCCAGAATTGACCTCGCTTGCTCGTATTAGGGGTGACACGTGATGGTAAGGAGTACTCTCAAAATGGTGAACATGGCTCTATGTAGAGCGTTTTTCTTGAGGATGTAGATAAAGTGGAAAATTGTTTTTTGGCACAATGATTCCATAATTATTGGCTGAACTGGATAATTATTGGTAATGTGGTATATTGAAACAAAAAGGATTAGAAACGGTTGGAGGCTGTGTTGTGGCTGTGTTTTTGCAACCAACATGACCACAATAAATAAATATATATATATACATATATATATATACATACATATAATTCTTTTATATTTTTAAGTCTTTTTTTAAAAACCAAGGTAGTTGCACAACAACCTACTGTTGCAGCTAATCTCTTTAAATTAACAATGTAGCCAAAGTATTAATTCAATTTTATTTTGAGATTATTTAAACTTGTAAGGAAACTAATTACAATATATAAGCACAAGTAAAAATATAATAAAAAAATCATATTATCATTGGTAAAACTTATGATATATATTATAGCTATATTATAAATTTTATATTGTAGTATTGATAATATAAGTTTTACAAAACATACTAAACAGTTTGTACTTACAAAAGGTTTTTATATCAATATTTCAAATATTTTAAGTAACTTTTTATATCTTTATAAGTGAAAATATAAACTATATTAAAAGAAGATAGATGTTAAACAAGTTTCAAATAAAATGTTGATACTTTGTTCCATAATTTAAACTTATATATATATATATATATATATATATATATTCTAAATCCTTAATATTTTTTTATTTTTTTAAATTTTTTTGAAGATTCAAAGAATCTAATTATTTTATTTCATTTTCTTAAGTGGCATGTAATTGAAAGTAAATTATTTGCTTACAGACAAACTTACTTAGGCATGGTGCTATTTTATATACCTCAAACTTTAAACCACAACAATCAACATCAAATATGGTCATCAAAGACATAAAAAAATTCATAGGTACTCAATATTAATAAACTACAATTAAAGACATAACTTTAATAAACAACTTCCAAGGTAGTTGAGGCTCTTGTATATTTATTTCTAATGGAAAATATAATTCTAAAGAATAAATAGAAATATTATTATTTATTAATGGAAATAAAAAAGTTGATAAATTATAATTTATAAATTTTAGATATATATTTTTTATATTTTTAAAGAAAATATTCTTATAATTGACAATCCTAAATTAATTTTGATTTATATATTTTATTTCATATTTTATATATTGATAATAAATCTATATTTTTAAAATGATTATAAATAATAATATTATATATATATATATATATATATATATATATATATACACACATATATAATGATTAAATATTGATGAATTAATAATCTTAACAAAAAAAGATTATAGCATATCAACAATTATTCATATTATTTTTTCTAAAATTTTAGATGTCTTTTAGAGTATATAGATGAAAAACTACTTAAATTCAACAAAAATTATACTTTTAGAACAAATTGAGATTTGGATGAAATAGAAGCAAGAATTTTTAAAAAAATATTAATTAAATTTTTTTAGCATATTTATAAATACCAATGTGAAATAAATCTTTGGAATTTGGAAGAAGTTAGTTGAGGTTTATAAGGTTTTTAGAATAATTATAGGATTATTCTTTAAATTTTATATAATACTAAATTTAATAAAATATTTTTTCTAAAAAACTCATGAAAATATTTTAGACATTTGTAATTAATACCTTAAAAACTAGAAATAGGAGAAGAAAGATAAACATGACATTCTAAAATTTAAATGCATTATGAAATTCTTAAAATTTATTGTTTTAATCTATTAGATCTGAAAGTTACAAAAAATATTGTTAAGTCTATATCCCTAAAGAAAGAGTTGCAATGTAATGAAATGATGTTTAATAAGTAATTTTTATAAAAAAAATGGTCTTAGAAAAAACCAAATTGTATACTTAAGAACCAAAATCTATAACATACGAGTTTAATTTTTTAAATATAAGACTAATAGACACATCAAAAATAAAATTTAAGATTTCTAAAACACACATATAAATACACACACACACACACACACACACACATATATATATATATATATATATATGTAGTTGCTATATTATATATAAAAAATATATATAATAAAGTATAATTAAGAAATTTATTTCCAAATTTTTAGTATATTTCTAGAGAAAATAAAACAAAATGTATATCCAGTAAGGTGGAAGAAAAAATCACAACTTAAATAAACACAAGTTTATTAATTTATAACTATTTGATAGAAGAAAAAAAATTATATAATTTAATATATATATATATATATATATATATATATATATATAAATTCTATAGAAGAATAAACCATTACAATTATTTAAAAATTTACTAGATTCTAAAATAAAATTATATATTATTATTGGAAGAATAACTACTTAGATTTAATTTAGATAGAAAAATTTTATTTTGATTTTTTTTAACCAAAATATCATTTTTTTTTAAAAAAAAAAATATATAATTTTTCTTTTATATATCTTATTGAATTAAAGAAGTTTATAATGAATTCTGATTCTCTATTATAAGTTTAAATCTATTAAATTGATGTAGAATCATTTTATATTTATTTTTATATATAATATGTAAAAAAATATTTATCAATATATTTATGATATTTTAGATTAAAATTATAAAGAAAAAAGAAAATAAAAATAAAAGTTCATGTTAAGCATACATTGCAAAGAAAATCTATAAAACAACTTATTTTGAATGTACACAAGCATGTTAGTAATATCTTAGATGTTGTAATTTTAAATACTTTTATATTTTGAGAAAACTAACTTATTTTTAAAAAAAAATCAGATTAATAATTTTAAAGATATATATGATAAAAAATATATATTTTTGAAATCAAAATTTAAATAAGTATATTTAGTTAATTAATTAATTTTAATTTAGATTTAAAGATTTAAGACATAAAGCATATAGGTATTCTGATGTGTACATATAAAATTATTAGCACACAAAAATAATTGACTAATAGTTAATTATATTATTATAAAATTGATTGTTGGATTTTTTTTTTTTAAAGTTAAAATATTGAGATTAGATTTAAATATGTATTATTGCATTAAAGGTAAAGTCTAACTTAATTTTAGTAAGATGTTTTTAAGAAAAAATATTCTAGTTATGCCTTGCATTTTTGTCTATTTTATATAAGTAGAGTATAGCAAACTTACTTGCCATTTAGAATTATTTTGTAGAAGTGCCAAAGGAGGGCATTGTATATGTTACCCTTATTTTTCTATAATAGGATGAATAGAGGCATCACTTCCACACCATAATGTATGCTTTATTTGGTGGTTTTTTAGAACATTCTATAGAAAGTCTTTAGATGTTCTTGAGGTTCTAGTACTTAGTTTGATAGCATTTAAATTATTTATATCTTGGATCACATTTTAATATTAAAAATTAACAATAAAAATCTATTATATGTATATTTATTTATTATTTATTTTTTTAGGTTTTTTAAAAATGAGATTCAAAATACAAATTGTAACAAATAGATGCATTATAAATGCTATTAATATAAATAAAGTAGTTATAGAATAAACAAAAAGATATTTATATTTTGGTCCTTATAGAAAAAAAAAATAGAATAGAAATTACTATGTATTTTAAATCTGCTTTTTACTACAAAACAATTAAAAAATTGGAAATTTTCCTTTTCTATTTTATATAAAAAGTATAATAGATCTTCAAAGCATAATAAATAACATAGATATTAGAAAAACCAACAAAAATAATAGTGTGATACTTTTATAAAAATATTTATAATAAAAATAAGAAGAAGTGATAGCATTTTTATATTAAAAAAAAATGCAGGTTACAAAGCTAATATAAAATTTTGAAGAATAAAAGTTGCACCATTGTTGAGATGGTAAGGAGTATATTATATTTTTATTAATTCAATTATAAATTTATGGTAGAAATTAATATAAACATAGTATATGTAAAAAAAAATCATAAAATTATTTTTGATTCTAAGATATTTAAAGAAATATAAACTAGAAGAAAACTATGCATTGTATACAAATAATATTTAGATGTGCTACATATGTATCTAATTCCTTCTAAAAAATATTTGACACAAAAAAAACCAAGTTTATATTTTTTGTGTATTATAAACATTATTTTACTTATAAATAAAGGTAAACAAATTGATTTAAAAATATAATTAATATCACAATGTGACAATGACTAGACTTTCAACATCTCTAAAGTTCAATGCACATATTAAAAAACCAAAAAAAGTTTAAAATATTAATGATGAAGATGAATCTTCTAATAAAAATTAGTAAAATCAAAGAGAATAGCCATCACTTTATAAATGATAAAAGAATTGAATTTTTTAATACACAAAAGATATGTATCTCACATGACTTGATGATATATTGGTATGATTTAAAGCTATGCAATGAATTAATGCAATAAGTTGAAGAAGGCAATAGAAGAAGTATACTAATTCTTTATGGTTAAGAGAATACGGAGCTTTGACTCATCTAATAATCATAATGGTCTTGATTATAATTTTGTATTTTTCACAAAAAAATTAGATTAGATAATATTTTTAAATATAAAAAATAATTAGCTACAAGAAAATATAATAAAATTATAAATTTAGAATTTTAAAAAATATTTGTATATTTTATCAAATTCATTAAGACTAAAAATATTATAGAAATAAAAAATATAAATCTCAAAATTTATTAAATAAATATCAAGTTAATTTGAAAATATAAGATTAAAAAATAAAAAGATAATTTTAGGATTTTATATAATAAAGCAAAAAAATCTAGTATTTAAGGATTTGAAAATAATAAGGTAGACCATGTTTTGTATATTATGCAATTGGATGTGTTTTTTTTATTTTTTATTCTATAATGGATAATTTGATCATCTTTATATATAATATATTAAAAATAGAGTGGCCCATAAAATATAATAAAATAACAAAATAAAGCATGGAGTACTTAAAATATATAATAGAGCTTGAATAATACATATAAGTTAATATTATTGAATTTTAAGGACTTTGTAATACAAATATGTTTTTAGATATCTGATAGAATTCTAAGAGGTAGCTTGAAATTATATATTCAATTATGGAAGCAAAGTACACATAATAAACTAATGTGTTATAAATGAATTTTAAATATAAAAATTTATAAAAGATATTGAACTTATATAAATAGAATCAATACCTATCTTATATAATAATAAAAAAATTCATTATATTTGCAAGAAAATTCAAAATTCTATTCTTGTATAAAAGATATTATTATCTGATATTATTTTATTTGAAATATATAAATTCAAAATATATATATATATATATATATACAAAAGATGAAATTATATGTATAAAGTATTATATTATAAAACATAAATGTGCTTATAAATATATATGCATTAGCACAATATGTTTACAAAAGTATCAAAAATATAAGTTATTTTTTACTTGAAAAGTATAAATATTAAAAATAATATACTTATATAGATATGAATTTGATACAATGTAAAGTTTTATACAACTTAAATTGTTTATAAACTAAAAACTAAAATTTTGTAGTATATAGGTTTTGTTGAAACCAAATAACTTATAGTGGGTGCTTATCTATGATTGATTGATAAAAGTATATTTACATACAAAATAAGTTTAATCTTAAATTTAAATTTTTTTTAGAATATTATAAATAAAAATTAAAAATTAAAAATATATTAAATATCTTTTAAAATATTTTATGATATATCAAAGATTAAAAATAATTTAAGTTATATTTTGATATGTAAATATATATTATATTATATATTTATATCTCAAATATTTTAAAAAATTATTATAAATTTAACCAAACTACACCAATATTTAATTTTGAAATAAAAATATAAAATCTTAATAAATATTTTGAGACTTATTTCAAGAATTTTATATCAAATTGTATATTATAAACATATCATTTAAGTAGAATAAGACTCCAAAGTTCAAAGAACTAAAATAAAAGAAATTCACTTTATATCACAAGCAAAGAGCTACAAAAAGACACAAGAACAAGACCAGAAGGCCCAAATTGAGCCATAAGAATTGTATTGTCAAGATTGAGGATCTCCTTAGCCTTGATTCCTATATATATTAGATACAAGAAAATTCCTTGACGAGTTTCCTTGATGCTTGGGTGTGAAGTAAGCCTAAGATCCTTCTATGACCATCTAAAATTTCTTAGAAGCTTCTAAAACCTTCCAAAATCTTCTTGAAATCTACTAGGACCTACTAGGGCCTTCTCAAAATCATCAAGTACTTTTTAGAGCCTTTTAGAACCTTCTAGGATCAAATAAAATATTCTAAATCTTCTAAGATTAAATAGAATCTTCTAAAATCTTTTAAAATCTTTTTCCATTGTATATTTGTAGCACCATTTTTTTCTTTAGCTTCAAGTTCCACAAAAATGAATAGAATAGAAGTTGATCAAAGACAAAAAAAGTCAAAGATGTGTTACATGGTATTTATCACATATCAATTTGTTTTTTACAAGTCAAAAGATTCATTGGTCCTTACAACTAATAATAATGACTAATGCCTTCTATCATAGATCAAGCTTGAATTTTTTTATTTTTGCAGCAAAAACATCCTTCAAAATTGCTTCACAGCATCCTTCATGTATAGGTTTTATTTTGATGATGATTGCTATAGAATTACTATTAGATATTTTGTAGTACCTTTTTGATTCAAGTGGTTCTTCATTTTAAGGTCAACAATGTAAAATGCTTGGTTGAAATGTCCTAATTAGTATGATATTGTCCTATTGACTATTCATATTTTATTATATAAGTTAAATCAAAGACATGTTATAATTTTAAGGTGGAATGGAACTACTTTTGGATTTATTAGTTTATATATATGAATGTTAAGTTCTAAAACTTTTGGAACTACTTCCACTTTTTTTACAAAAAATTATAAAGTCTAAGATGCATTACATTCAAATATATCAAATGGGAGTATTATCTAATACATGTTATTATTTTAGGTCTAGAAAGATATCATTAATGAAATTCTTATATCTTTTGTAGCATATTAATTAAATTTGAAGTTGGCTTCTATATGCGCTTACTAATGTTGTAACCATGCCAATACACAAAGTATTCTAGTTGTCATTGGCTTAGTCTTGAATTAAATATTTTTTCTATCTCAAATTCTTTATAGCTATCAACTTCAATACAAAATGATGGCAATTATATTTGTCCTGATATGCTTGATTTTTCATTAGATTCCAAAAAAAATGTGTGAAAAATAAGATATACATTCATGGATGTTGGTAATTTCAATTAGTAAGTAATATAATTATTATTTTTTTTAATAGAAAATAATTTCAACCTTCAATAGTCTAATTTATCAAATAGTTGAATAATCTTTATATTGCATCATAGCAACCATATTTTATTGCCAATTTGAAAAAGAGGTTATTTCTTCTTTTGTATGTCAATTACATCTTTAGAGCATACCTGAGCTTCTTCTAATTGAAGTTTCAAGATAGCTTGGATAATAGCAATTTGACTTGCAAAGTCATCTATCATTAGATTTTTAGATGTATCAATAAATAATGTCTAATTTTTTATGGTGGCTATATTTAAAATAAAATAGAATTTATTAAATAGATATATTAATTATATTATTATAAGCAAATTTGACCAGAGACAAATAAGATATTCAAGTATCTTATTGATAATTGATAGTATATCTTAAGTACTACTTTAAGATTTGGTTGACTAGCTTTGTTTGGCCATCAATTTGTAGATGAAATGCTAAAGAAAGCTTGATGTTTATTTGAAGAATATCAAAAAGTGACTTTTAAAACTTAGACACAAATTACGGTCCTTGATTTGATATAATATTATCTGGAAATCTATGATATTAATAAATATTATTAATAAAGAATTTGATTGTTTCTTTATTAATAATAGTTTTCTTATAAGGGACAAAATATACCATCTTGATAATTCAATTATCAATTATATATATGATATCAAAAAAATTCAATGGTGGGAGATTTGTAATGAAGTCTATAGAGACAGAAGATAATGTTTGTTTTAGAATTGGTAATAGTTGAAAAAGTCTATATGAGCAATATCAAAGATTTTTTGATCTAAAATATATGTTGTAAGAGATGATAAATTTTTTGATAGCTTTCAACAATTGAGGCTATAAAAAATCTTTAGAGATAAATTCTAATATCTTGTTGAATCTAAAATGTCTTATAGTTGGGAAGTTATGACGTATTTAAAAAACACAAAGGCTCAATGGTTCTTCTAGGATATACAAATATTCTTCAAAGTAGAAGAGACCATCTTTAAACTTAAATTTATTTGAATCATTGTAGATATTATTGGAACAATGTTTAACATTAGAAACAAGAAGGTCTCTAATAAAAGTTATACAAACCTAATCAAGAAAAAAAAAATCTATTGGAATAGATATAAAGTTGCTCAAATACAAAAAAATTTGGATTTTAAGAATATTGTTTGTTGTCAGTTGTATGCTACTTCTCTTTCTTTTGAAATAAGATATGATTGTTTTGATAAAGCATCTAATAATTTTTATTGCTTCTTGAGTTGATATGTGATGTTGAAGTCAAAATGAGATAGAGACATCCTCCAACAAATTTGATGACAATTTAATATATGAGCTGACATGGAATACTTGAGGTTCTTGTGATTTGAATACATAGTTATTAGATGTGAAGTGCCTTCAAGCAAATAGTGCTATTTCTAAAAAGAATTTATAATAGCAAAAAGTTTCTTATTATACATCTTATAATTAATCTTTGTAGTCAAGAATTTTTTTAGAATAGAATATAATTAGATGATTTTTTTTTTTTTTTTTTTTTTTTTTTTTTTTTTTTTAAATTATTATAAGATTGCTGTCAATACAAAGTCTAATGCATTAATTTTTATAAAAAATGACTTGAAAAAGTATGAGTAAATCAAAACAAGGATTGTGGTGAATGTTGTTTTCAAGCATTCAAAGGCTTTCTTAGCTTTTGATCTCTATTTAAGCTTATACTTACATGTCAATTATGTGAGTTAAGCAGCTATCTAAAAATAATTATTAATGAAGATTCTATAGAAGTTTATAAATCCAAAAAAGCATTGAACGTCACATACCAATTTTAAAATTGTTTAATTATTAATAGTCTTCATCTTCTTTGGATCCATCATTAAGCCTTCATTTGAGATGATATAGTTAAGAAATCCTACTTAGAATCCATAAAATATGTAATTTATAATTTGGCGTATAGTCTAAATAATGCATAATCTTTATAAGACCATGTGGACATATTGTTTATGCTCTTTAAGAATCTTAGAATAAATCAAAATATCCAAATAATATATAACAAAGTCATGAAGGAATTTATAAAATATGTTGTTTATCAAATGTTGAAAAATGGTTGGTGCATTTATAAGGCTAAAAAGGATAATATTATATTCAAAGTATCTATATCTTGTACAAAAAGTGGTCTTCTATTTGTCTCTTTTTTTGATATGTACTAGATTATAAATTTTATAAAGATCTATTTTGATATAGATCTTAATTTGACTCAATTGGTCAATGAGTCCATATATTAATGATAAAGGATAAAGATTTCTTTATCATCACTTTATTGAGGCCATAGTAGTCAATGCACATTAGCAAAGATCCATCTTTTTTCTTCACAAAGAGTATAGGTAAACCAACAAGAGATTTTGAATGTCAAATAAAATTCTTTGCTAAATTCTCATCAATATATTCTTTTAATTTTGTAAGCTTGTTCTATGATAAGTTATAAATTGAATCAAAAGATGGTTGTACACCATCTTAAAGATCAATAGTATAGTTATATAGATGATATTTTGGCAATATATTTACATTTTTTTTTAAAAATATATTTTAAAAATCTTTGTATTTTTTTGGAAGGATTGTTGAAATATTTGCGACTTTAGATGTTAAAGTTGCATAAATAACAAAAGAAGTACCTTTCTTGGTTGTTCTCATAAAAGCTCTAATTTTAATGAAAAAAAGATTTATAATTTTAGATCTAAAAGGTATATGGTGTTTACTATCAAGATTAATAATAACAAGTTGTAGTATTTCAAAGAATTTTATTTTACAGGATATCTAATCTATAGGAAGATTATATCTTTCAATTCAAGAAAGTTCTAATATGATAGGATTAAATAGAGACCTAATGGATTTAAATATGATTTAACCACTATAATTTTTTAATGTTATTTTTAATCGACCAATTTTATAAATAATATCTCTAAAAAATAAGGATTGACTATCTATGACATCTATATGATTATCCTTGGATTTCTTGACTATATGTATTTTAAAGATTTTTTAAAATTCTAAATCAATAAAACAAGCAAAAGCTCTTGAATCTATTAAAATATAGATTTTTAATTTTTAAGCATTCAAATATATTAATAGATTATTTTAATTGATATATTAAAGCAATAAGAAGAATTAGATGATATCATAAGATATTTTTGATTTGTAGAATAAAAAAATCTAGCTGTATTATTCATATTATAGCTAGATATTCTCATTTTTCTATAAAGCATTTGGTGATGTGGTGACACTCCTCATTTGATAGATATGTCAAGGTTTTTTGTAGCAATTATTAGCCTTGTGGCCATGTTCTCTACAATACAAATACAAACTATGTTCTTTTTGATACTTCTTTTTTGCTCAAAAAAAAATTTGAAGCAAACTATATCAATGTGCATATCTTTTATTTCTAAATATTTGCTAAAATTGAGAGATATAAAAGATATAAAGTAATTGATATAAAGTCATGAATATTTTTTTTGTCAAACTTGAAATAGTCAATTATTATATTTTATCACTTGATTGATGGCTTCATTAAGAATTTGAGGATCAAGTATAGATAATAATAGATCTTTTATATTATCTTATATTTTTTAGTAGAACTATTTTATTAATGTGTCTTCATTTCAATTGATATTATATATTAATTGCCAAAATTTTAAAACATAAATAGATGCAAAATAGGTTCTGTGTTGAAGGGGTCGGATTTTAATTGTGGCAAAACAAATCTTATCATGTTCTTCAAAAGCTTCCGCAAATGCTGCTGTCTTATTATATGTCATCTTTATTTGAGAATATATTGGATACTTGGTTGTGGAAAGTAACTTGTATTTTGCAACTAACTAAGAATCTAATAATCCTAATATAATCATAAATAATTTTCAATTGAATCTTTAATAATTCTAATAAAATTCTAAAGTAATTTTTAAAAAATCTTAAAGAAATTCTAATGAAATTATAAAGAAATCTTAAATAAATCCTAAAGAAATTTTTAAAAAGTTATAAAGAACCTTAAAAAAATCCTAATAAAATCATAGCCAATCTTAAAAAAAAAATTATAATACAATCTTAAATAAATCCTAATAAAATCTTAACCAATCTTAATGAAATCTTAAAGATATTTTAAATAAATCCTAATTAAATCCTATCTAATCTTAATAAAATCTTAAAGATATCCTAAATAAATTCCAATCAAATCTTAATCAAATCTTAGTCAAATCTTAATAAAACTTAAGTCAAATCTTAATGAAATCTTAGTCAAATCCTAATCAAATCCTAGTCAAATCCTAATAAAATTCAAGTCAAATCTTAATGAAATCTTAGTCAAATCCTAATCAAATCTTAATCAAATCCTAATAAAATCCTATAATAGTTTTAAAATTTCAATAGTTATTATATTAACTATGGATCTTTATTTAAATATTGTATATTTTTTAATCTACTAATTAAAAGCAAGCATATAAAATTTAAAAGGATTTGAACTTACAAATTGGAAGAAAAAACTCATAATCCACTCAAGTGGCGATCATCTCTCTTCTCCAATCTTGATGTTAATTTTCCAATGCCAATAGTCTTTTTTGTACCATTTATATATTCTAAAATTTTACAAAAATATTAAAAATTAAGTTGATTACTAGTTCAAAAAAGAACCATTTTAATCTAATTGGAAAATTGTTTAAAATCACAAAAATCCTTATTGACCCTCAAAATCCAATTTCTAAGACCCTAGTCTATTTAAAGTCTAATAAAATTTGATCTAATTGTCCAATTAAGCTATAATTCACAATACACATTTAATACAATTATATTCACAAATCTATAAATTTTCACTTATAGATCTACTATAAAATTCATAAAATTCTCTAAAATATGAATCCACTTTATTTCTCAACAATCAAAGTTATTCAAATAGAACCTTGACTTTGCATAGCTCTTACAAATTCATTACAAATTGAAAAACCTTAAAACTAATATTTAAAAAAATTCTATCAAGTCTGCTATCTAATCTTGCTCTCCAATCAATAAGAAAATCCCCTCTCTACTATAGACACATGGTTTTGTGCCTAGGCATTTGGTTTCAATCCTAGTTTACAATTAGCCTTCCTCGGGTATCAATCTAAGGTTTTTTAAAATAATTTTTGCTAAAAACTATTCTATTTTTTGATTTAAAGATGCTTATAGTATTATTTTTGCCAATCTATCTTATTTTGTCTTATTTATAGATCTAAAAAATAAATAAAAGCTTTTTTAATAATAATATAGCATTAATATTAAATATTTTTACTACCTTCTTATTTTTTATCAATATTTTTAAAAATAATTTTGTTACTAAGTCTTCAATTAAGCTCCTCTACAATATTTGTTTTCTTTTGTTCTTTCAACCTATAGCCATATTACAATATGATATCTCCAAAAATATTTTAAAGTTATGTAATATGGAAGAATTTTTTTCAAGCAATGGACCAAACTAAGACCAACTGAGAGCAAGGTTCCAACCAGACCAATACAAGATGCTTCCATAGAATACCGCTAAAGTTGGAGTAAAATAATAAGTTGTACTTGATTTAAAAAGTCAAAAAAATTTTGAACAAGTTCCATCAAATTTTTCTTAGAAGTTAATTCTTGGTTCTTTTATTTTTGACATTGAATTGTTATCTTAAATATAGATATCTTTTAAAAAAGTAGACATTGGTGATGGAATTCCTAGAGTGACTTGTGATAATAGATAAGGTAGTTCAACTTTTTGACCATTATACATGGTTATATAAAGTTCTTTATTTTATTTAGACAAACCTTTGTCTTGACTTTCAATGCTTCAAGTTCATTTATAATTAAATATAATTTGAATTATTTAGAATCTTCCATTTTAAATCCTTTATTTCTTGCTATAGAAATAAAATAATAAAAAAATAGATTAAAAAAAATAAAAAAAATATTGATCTATAAGAAGGTAATCCGTAACTTCTAAAGTACTACAATACTTCCAAGAACAAGGATAATCTACTTTCTATTTAGAAAAATAAAGCTTTGATATTGTATTATGTTAGTCTCAACAAATTATTATAAATACACCATTTAAGTAAAATAAGGCTCTAAAAATTCAAAGAATTGAAACAAAAGAGATTTATTTTGTATTATAAGTAAGAAGCTATGATAAGATATAAGTATAAGACCAAAAGATCCAAGTTGAGGCATAAGAATTACATTGTTGAGACTAATGATCCCTTCAACCTTGGCTCTTATATATACTAGATACAAGAAAGCTTCTAAGAAGTTTTTTTGATGTTTAGAAGTGAAGCAAGCCTAAGATCCTTCTATGACCATCTAAGATTTTGTAGAACCTTCTCGAACCTTCTCAATCCTTCTTGGAACCTATTAAGACCTATTAAGATCTTCTTAGAATCATTAAGAATCAGATAGAACCTTTTAGAATCAAGTAAAATCTTTTAGGATAAAGTAAAATCTTTTAGAACCTTCTAGGAGCAAGTAAAATCTTCTAGAACTTTCTAAGACTAAGTAGAATCTTCTAAAATCTTCTAGAATCTTCTTCCATTGTATATCTATGGTATTATATATTATTTTTATTTTTTTAAAATATCTATTCTTTAATATAACTTTTTATCTTAAATTTTTAATATAATTTAAAATTTATATTATGAATAATTGATATAATTTGTTACAAAAAATTGATAAAAATATAATAAATATAGATATAATATATATTAATAATAGAAGAAATATTATACTTAAACTTTTTTAAAACAATCTAATAAAGAATACAAAGTCAAATAGTAAAATTTAACTCAAATCAAATTAGTATCTATAATCTATATTAAGCTTAAAATTTTAATTGAAGTGTTGATTGACAATATTGTAAAGGACTTCAAAATTTAGGTATGTATAAAAAATACAATCAATTTTAGATAGTATGAATATTTGCATTAAATTTTAAAAACTATAAATTAGCATGGTACAAATTACAAGGTTATAAATTTTTTAAATAAAGATTACAATTCTATTCTTTATAAAGCTACAAAAAATGTCAATCAATTACCAATAACATCCTAGATAAATTATTCACTTATGGAATTTGTAAGTGATAATAACTTAAAAGATATAGCAAATTGTAACTATTAAATTTTGTTTTATTATTCTTTTTTTAAAAATAATTTATTGATATATCATTCTTAGATATTTTTCATAATAAGTAAATATCCAAAAAGGTCTAGTAGAATTAAAATATTAGATAAATTGATATAGTACATTGAACTATGTTAATAATTTTTTATAAATAATTTAATTAATTTTTAAAAATAAAATAATTAGTTTTTTGATAACAAATTTGAAATAAAAAATATTTTATTTTTATTCTTTTTAAAAATTAATTATAAAGAAGTAATCATTAAAAAACTTATAACTATTAAAATTAATAAATATAGTCTATTTTATTAAAACTAATAATAAATTTATAAATGATGATTCTTTTGTCAAAATGAGATTCTTCTTTTTTGGACCCTTGGTGCATATATGATTACTATTGGTGTAAGAAATCTCATTCTTATAAATTATTGAGCATGGTGGTGGTTGTGGATTTATTTTTTTGTATTATTTTGGTATAATTTTTTTTTTTTTTTTTAATATAATAGAGATTAATTGGTATTTCTTTTATTTTTAAAAGGAAATTAATAATCTATTTGTTAGTTAGATAATACATCTTACCACATTTTTTAACCATATTTATTTTTTCAAACCTTATATTTGACTTTATTTGCAAAAAGCTTGTTTTTTTTAATTTTGTCTTTGAAATAGGTGCATTACTTAGATTCTTTTTTTAATAGAAATCCTTCTTTATAGATTTTTTTACTATAAAAAAATTCTTACTAAAAAAATTAATTTAACTGTATTTATATCTTTTGTTAATTATGATTATATTTCAAAATCTTAATAAGTTTTTGAACTTCAAACAATTGTTGTTGGCATGCAAATCAAATACAATATTTATTACTGATTTAGACCTGATAATTAAGTCGGACATTCAAGTTTCCTTTGAAGACTTACTAAAGGAAGTTGAAGCAACAAAATGAGATTTGTAGGAGATGTAGGATGCACATCTGAATGAGATCCTTTCGGTAAGGACGAGGCAACAACCCAGATTCAGGGATGGAAGTGCAAAGTAACAGAGGCTTGAGAGTTTTGCAGCTCAAAGGATGTATGAGCTTCTTGAAGTAATGGAGCTTTTGCCTCTTCTTACCTAGTTTATAATACATGCCACTGCCGATTCAGTGGCGCTGGAACCCTGTATTACTGAACAACCTGCTTTGGTAATAGACATAGGAGTGCTCGGATTACATCTAGCTTACACCTTTGACGTAATCACTCTTTTTGGAGAACAACGACGGCAACTCACGCGGATGTCAGATAGAATATGATGGTTTCTTTGCTGAAGCAGATATTGCAAGCAGGCAGGTTTAAGGAAATTTACAAGAGGAACATCCCGCAGTACAGGTTTTTGTGTACATCACTCGAATTGAAAATTAGTGATTGATTTGTTATTATTTATGTGGAAGGTTTTCCCGATTACATACCTCTAGCAAAGTATGGAGCGTTGCAGGGTTACAAGGCAGCTGTGTGGGTTGTCCCTGATTGATGATGCTTTTTAGCACCCAAGGCTGTGTAGAATTTTGGATCACATATAGCAGTGACGAACAATATTTCAGAATCATTATCAGGTGGTGGGTAACGGTCAACGAACGGACTGGCAAATGGGAATCACAAGGAACCAGTTGTTACCTGGGTGTATAAAATTCTCCAGGTTTGCAGTAGGCTGAGGAAAGGATGAAAATCAAGTCACCACTTTGCATTCTAGCACTCCACCTGCAGTTCAAGTACATCGGGCTGTTGGGAGTTACAAAAAACTGTCGTACTGTGTAATATTCCTACTGGAGCCAAAGCGTGCAACACAAAATACAATACACCTGTGTCGGAGGCAGAGTACTCATTGTTTTGCTGTGGTGGTGCATGTTGGGAGTGAGCCAAATCATAGTCATTACGTGAGTCTGGTGAAAAGTCACAACCACTAGTTTTTTGTTTTCCAACAATAAGAATGTGGAGATCATTGACGAGTCCATAGTACATACATTTTTTGAATCCACTGAAGAGAACTTCAATAATACAGATTAAAGATATATTGTGTTCTAAGAGAGTTTGAGCAAAGCCTAGCCGGTACTTACGATGTCGACCCCGGCAGTAATGATAGAGGAGATCAGCAAGCTAAGCGTAGAGAGTTCCGCTGGTTTGATGAATCTAGTTACGAAGAAGGCTCTGCTCTGAAGGCGAGTTGCTCCGGTACATTGTTTCCGAGCTGCACGATTCACCGCCTTGTTTTACTTCTTCATGTCTTCTCTCTCCTAGAATTGCTGGTAATCTTGTTAGCTCAGCCGAAGTTGGTAAGCAAGACAACGACGACAATTGGGATGATATCGATGAGGCGATTGATGATATAGTAGAAGGTTCGAAGGCGTCGACAATCGGGGAGGCGCGGGGAGTGCCAGAGCGCAGAGAAGTTGAGGTGAGAGTAGGCAGGAAGTGAGATTGCGCAGGGAGGCGTGGTGCCAGGGAAGGCAAGAGGATTTCTGGCGTGCGCGGAAGTAGAGCGAGGAGAGTCGGAGACAGCATTGTCTAGATCTTGATCCAGAATTGTCGGCCATCATCGGTGCACAGGAAAACAACTTCCGGTTGTCGTTGTAGCGGCGAGTAGGGGAAACATATAAGGTGAGTGAGGATCCATCGCTGCTAGGTAATCAGACCAGAAGGAAAGCCAAATTGCGTAAGTTGGCGATAATTCCTTCCAAGGAGCCAAATGTTGTTGAGGAAACCCATGAAATTGACAATCTGCTACCTGCCCAAGCTTGACGTTAAGCTATTCAGCAGCATTAGGTCTAGTTACTGAGGAACTGGGAGGCCTCTTGTATGGGCATATTTTTTTTTTGGTATAATTTTTTTTCTAACGAGCAATAGATCTCTTCAGCATAACTCAACATCAATGGGAACTCACTGCTCAGCCTCATCCGCTCAGTGATGCTTGAGTGGTGTAAACTAGAGACGGATGTATTTATTTATTTATTTGTTATTATTCTTATTTGTTTTCATACATTTAATTTTTGAGTTTTTACTTTTATTGAGTTTGTATTCATGATTGGAAGTTGTAGTGAAGTGGATTAACTGAGGCATTTACTGAGGCATTTAGTGCTTGACTTCAATTGTCTTCTTTTTATCTTTGTCCATTTGTATGTGAAGGATGGTTTAAGAGGAAAGATTTTAGGATTCCTCATAATTTTAAAATCTTGCCTCATCTCAATATTGTCAATTTTTAAAAGTTTTTGCCAATATAAAAGTTGTTGGTTTTGTGATTCTAATTTATTAGTAGCTTCATTAGCTTTAGCCCTTATTGAGCAAAGTACAACTTCTATTCATTAACGAAAGAAATCTCTTATTTTAGAAATACCTTATATAATTGCTAATTAATCCTTAGAAGAAAAATAATCTTATTTACTTCAAATTGTAATCAAGCTTTACCTTCAATTAATATAATTTAATATCCCTATTTGATTCAAATTATTCTTTTCTAAACCTTATATATTATCTTTTATCAAAGAAGAATCAAAATATTAAATTATTCAAATCTTCTCATTTTGCTAGTCATTTAGCTCTTCTACTTCATATTAATTCTATTATATATATATAAATACATTCTAGAAAGAAGAGATGGAGGTAGGAGGTGATTATTCTTTGTGTTATATTATATAGATAAAATCTAAGTTTGATTCTATAATTTAAAAAAATTATTATTCATTGTCTAATTTCTTGCAACTTTAAATAGCTTAGTGCTTTGAGGACTTGCCTTATAAATCTAGACAACAAAGATATCAAAGAATTTTTCTTATAAAAATATTATTAAAATATAAATATATCTAAAAATATATTTATACAAAAAAATTCTTTATATTTGGATATAATTTACAATCTTGCCCTCTTTCTATTAAAAATCTATTTTTTCTAAGCATATTCTTATATCTTACTATTTCTATTCTAAAACCTATATAATTCTTCATATTTATTTTTATTAATTTGGGATTTTTTTTTTAATTCTAACATAATTGACTTTGATATTATTTATATTGAGGGCATTAACCTTACTTATACCTAACCTTGTTTGACTAAATTGATTCTACTTATATTATTTTTATACATTAAAGAGGTAAATCTTGACATTGTTTTATTGCATCAACTTTCTAATTCTTAGCATACAAGCCATTTTTAATTACTATCTTATAATTGAGATCTTCTTTATGAAAGACAATATTTTTTTTAATAAAACACTTGGTTATAATCTTTAATAAATGGTTACCAACTAGTTTATTTGAGAAACATGGTCTCATCACCTTCAAAGTGAATCAACTTCTAATTTTGATAGACATAATATGATGTTGCTTAATCAAATTAAATTGTTATTTTTTTAAAAAATATTTTTATTTTTATTTATTATTCTTAGTAGAATATTACAACTTAATAATCTTTTAGATTATAGAGTTACAAATCTATATATATTTGAAACTCTTAAGAATCAAACTTTGATTTAATACATTGTCAAGGACAAGAACTCGATGAAAGCAAATAAACATATGAAACTTCTATTAAGAAGAATAAAAAAATAGAAGTAAGAAAGTATGTATATTAAAAGAAACTAGAATGGCTATTGCCACAAGACAAGAAAATTATAGACTCTTGAATCTGGACTAGAAGCAAGAAAAGAATTGACAAGAGTGAAGAAAGCTTTACTCTTGTCTCTATAAATACTATCTAACTAAGAGCTATATGGCGGTATTCTATAGGATCTCTTATACATGTCTAATTTGCAAGACACGTGTCAAACTTGTATGACAAGTTTCCTACATGTGTGCCATGTACTTAGCTTGTTCTACAAGCTACCAACATGTATGACAAGTTTCCTACATGTGTGCCATGTACTTAGCTTGTTCTACAAGCTACCAACATGTATGACAAGTTTCCTACATGTGTGCCATGTACTTAGCTTGTTCTACAAGCTACCAATATGTATGACACATGGCAAGCTTGTTCCACAAGCTACAAACATGTGCGCCATGTGGCTAGCTTGTTGACCAAGTTTTTAACCTATCAATCACCTATAGACATGTATAAAGGTGATTCCGTATCTATGAAGCTTCTAAAAAGCTTCTCTATCATATATTATCAAATCAATTTATTTTACCTATTTCTATTGATTTATATTAATTAAATAATTTTTGGAATAAATCTTATGTCCATGACATTATCCCCTCTTCTAAAGATGAGTTCCATGAGGAGCGGTGATTACATGTTGAGGAAGTTCATGATAAGTCGAATTGTACTTGCCACATACTCCAATCTTTTTTGCCTTTGAAGGTAGTTGATAGGTCCTTTTAGCCATCGATAATGTCACATACCAAGGTAAGAGGACCACCATGTTATTTGATCATTGTTGAGGCCTTGATAACTCCTTTCAAAGAAAACATTAGCAACACCATCAGAAATAGTTCCTACCTCTAAAAGTATCACCAAACATGAGAAATCTCTTCCAAAGTCATGATATCAAACACATTGTATTTTGCCATCAATCCTAAGAAGGACATGTTGTTCTTGAAGGTCTTCATCTTTATTTCGTTGTCTTGAAGGTTGTAATAGTCGTAATGTCTCATCTGATAAATCAGCAAATGATGGCTCTTGAGCTGAATTTGCTAGTTATGATCCTCAATCTCTTTAGCATGAACAAATCTAAGGAAATAACAAACAATGATACAAGGTAGGATGAAACCTCTATAGAACCTGTTTTTGCTTCATAACAAAGATTTTTTTGATTTTTTTATCTTAATTTTGACAGATGTTATTGATGAAATACATTGACTTTTATTGATGCATTTGCTAGATTCTTGGATGCCTCCCATGTGCGTTCACTAATATTGTATCCGTGCCAATACACAAGATATTCCAGTCGATTTTGGCGCAGCCTTGAAACTAAAATCTCTTCAACCTTAAGTTTTTTATCGTTGTCCACTTCTATAGGAGGCAGTGGCATTTGTCTTCTTCCTTGTATATCCTTTATCTTGTATGGCTGGAGTAGTGACATGTGGAATACAGGATGGATCTTTATGGACTCCGATAGGTATAATTGATATACAAGTAGATTGATTTGTTCAGAAATAGGAAAAGGTCCAAGCCTACAATAGTCCAACTTATCACAAAGACTAGTAGTCTTGATATTGCGACAAAGTAACCATACCTTGTCTCCCACGTTGAATTGTGGTTATTCCTTGTGATACGCATCTGCATTTATTTTTTGTCGTTCTTGAACTTCTTTTAATTGCACCTTCATTATTGCATGTAGCTCTGACAAATGATTTGCCAAATCTTCTGCCGCTGGATTATCAACTTTTGAAAAGTCAAAAGCATCAAGTCGTGGATGGTAACCATAATTGATAAAAAAGGTATTTGTTGCATAGAAGAATATATCATATTATTATAAACAAACTTTGTCAATGGCAAAAGAGCTGTCCAATCATCTTGTTAGTAGTTGATAGTACACCCTAAGTAGTGCTCCAAGACTTTTCACGCACTCTATTTGTCTGTCAGTTTGTGGATGAAAAGCTGAAAATAACTTTATGTCCACTTTTAAGATCTTGAAAAGGGTTCTCTAAAATCTCGACATAAATTGAATTCTCCTATCCGATATAATATCCTTAGGTAATCCATGATAGCGATAGATATTATCAATGAAAAGCTTAGTTGTTTCTTTACTTGTGATAGATTTTGTGCTTGGCACAAAATGTGCCATCTTAGTGAACTGATCTACTATCACAAATATAGAATGATAAGATCTTGAGTTTGAAAGATTTGTGATGAAATCCATAGAAATAGAAGACCATGGTTGTTTTGGAATAAGTAATGGCTGAAGAAGTCCAGAAGGTTGATGATGAGGAGTCTTTGATCTTGAGTAGATATCATATGATTGTACAAAGTCTTTGACTACCTTCTACATTTGAAGCCACCAAAAATCTCTTGATATAAGTTCCAAAGTCTTGTTGTATCCAAAATATCTTGCTGTTGGAAAATCATGACGTGCTTGATGAATACGTAAACGTACTTCTCTTTTTGGAACATATAAACATCTTTTGAAATATAATAGATTATTTTTGAACTCGAATTTAGAAGAATCATGAGTCTTGGAAGAATTATTCTTAATATCATGAATAGGAGGATATAAAGACATACTTGACTGAATTTGCTTGAGAAAAGTTGAATCAACAGTCAATGTTGATTTCATTGCTCGAAGATGAAATTGCTTCGATTTCAAGAGGGCCATTCTTTGTTGCTCAAAAGCTGCATCTCTTTCTTTTGATGCAAAAAAAGAACGTCTAGAAAGGACATTGGACAAACCTTATTATTTTCTCGGCCGATAAGTGATAATGAATTTGAATCTTGACAAAGACATACTCCAACAAGCTTGATGACGATTCAACACATGTGTTGGCATGAAATATTCAAGGTTCTTGTGATACATATACATGGTGATTGGACTAGAAGCGCCTTCTAGATAATGACGCCATTCTTGAAAGGAATCCACGATTGTAAGTTTTTTGTTGTAGATCTCATATTTGATCTAAACTGCTGAAGATTTTCTTGAATGAAAAGTTACTAGATGAAGTTTGTCATCTGTTTCCATTTGTGACAAAACCACATCCAAGGCAAAGTCTGATGCGTCTGCTTCTATAAAAAAATGCCTTGGAAAAGTCAATACGATACAAGATTGGTGCAAAAACAAACTATATCTTCAGAGCTTCAAATGTTGCTTCCGCTTCTTGATTCCATCAGAGTTTGTCTTCACAGGTCAAATGTATAAGTGGAGCTGTAACTTGAGAGAAGTCTTTGATGAAGATCCGATAATAATTCGCAAATCCCAAAAAACATTGGACATCTCTTATCGTCTTTGGAATCTTTCAATTCATGATTGTTTGGACTTTCTTAGGATCTATCATGAGACCATTATTTGAAATGATGTATCTTAAGAAATCAACTTGAGTAGTATGAAATATACACTTTTCCATCTTGGTATACAATCCCGTATTTCTAAGTTTTTATAATACTTGACGAACATGTATTTCATATTCTTCTATGTTCTTAGAATAGATCAAAATATTGTCTAGGTAGCAGACGACAAAATTGTCTAGAATTCACGAAAAATATCATTCATGAGATGTTAAAAAGCAACAAGTGCATTTATAAGTCCAAAAAGCATGATATTATATTCAAAATGTCTGTACTTGGTTTGAAACGCGGTTTTTCATTTGTCTCTTTTTTTAATGCATACTAGATTGTATGTTCATCTTAGATCTATTTGATCTTGTTGAGTCCTCAATAATCAACACACATTCACAATGATCCATCTTTTTTCTTCACAAATAGAATTGGAGCTCCTATTGGAGATTTAGAATGGCGTATAAAATTCTTGGCCAAATTCTCATCAATATATACCTTAAGTTAAGCCAATTCATCTTGTGATGAATTGTAGATTGGTCCAAATAGTGGATGAGTTCCTTCCTTGAGGTCAATTGAATAATCATATAGATGATGCTTTAAAAAAATATCCGCATTTTTTTCTCAAAAACATCCTAATAATCCAGATATTGGCTTGGAATGCCACTTAAAGTCTTTCCACCATCAAAAATGGGTGTGGCATAAATAGCAAAAGTTAATCCTTCTTTTGCTGTGTATATAAAAGCTTTTGCACCTATAAATACGGGTTTTAATATACTAGACTTATAGCTTTTCACTTCGTCAGCAAGATATTTAATAATATTCTGAGAAAAATCAAGTCTATGAGAATTTCAATCTCTTTGAGGATTATATTTTTTAGCCATGATAAATCTAAAATAATTAGATTAGACGGAGATTTAATTATGTTAAAAGTTACATAGCTATTATGACCATCTATTGTTACTTTTATAGGATAGGTTTTATGAATGACATCTCCAAAAGACAATGGACGACCATCTATGACTTCTACATGTACGAGTTTAGTTTTCTATACTAAAAATATTTTATGATTTTTAACAAATTATTCATTTAGAAAGCATACAGAGGCTCTTGAATTTAATAAGGTAAAAGCTCTATAGCTTTTTGGTCCTAAATATATATATCTATTATAAAACAAAGAGAGGATTCTGAGGAGAGAATAGGACCTTTACTAAGAATTATACAAGATTCCAATTGCATGGTCCCTATTGTAGCTGGACAAATTTATTTTTTGATATGTTGTCTTCTTTGACAGTCGTACTCCTCATTTTGTAGCTGTGTCGTTTCTTCGGACAATATTGAGTAGTGTGCTTAGGTTCTCCACAATATAAACATAATCCTCTTTGACAACGCTAAATCATTTCTTGTTTAGTAAGAGGTTTAAAATGTACCACATCAATTTGCATATCTTCTACTTTCGAATGTACGTTTTGTAAGGACATTGATGTTGCCATTGAATAATAATATTGAGGCTCTCTTGTATGACTCTCGGATCAAAATTCAAAAAGTCGATTGTCACACTTTATAGCAAAATCAGTTGCTTGACTCAATGTTTGAGGATCGGGTAAATTGAGCATTAATTTTTTTACCTCATATTGTAATCCATAGAAAAATTGGCTGATGAGTGCAGCATCATTCCAATTGATATCAATTGCTAGTTATTGAAATTGTAAAGCGTATAATGACATTGATCGATTGTTTTATTGTAGGATACAAATTTTGTTGGTTGCAATACGGATTGCATCATGTTTTTCATATATAGATCAAAATTTTATTAAAAATACCTTCAAATCATCCAATATTAGATCACATTGTTCAAGAAAAGATAAAAACCACAATAAAGCAGATCCTGAAAGTAACGTTCTAATAAACCTAACTTGAGATCCTTGCGTAGGATAACTCTGAGGTTGAAGTTCAATCACCAATTGTACTTGATTGACGAATCCTTGAAACTTAGATCTTGTGCCATCAAACTTCTTAGGCAAACTAATTTTTGGTTCTCTAATATTTGAACAGTGCTCCATCATATGTGAGATAGTATAGTTTGATATAGATATTGATGCAGTTCCAATCATCTCTATATCTTCACTTCTTGCTAATCTTGTTGCTCCTTGTGGTGGTAAACTGAGTTGATGCATTGCAAGCATTAGCTCTCTTATTTATTCTTATATTTGTGCCATTGCACTCTTTATTTCTGCAAGCTCTGCCATGATAATACAATAAGAAGGAAGTTGTCTACTCTCACTTCAAGAAATACACAATAAGACACTTAAAAGAAAAAATTCTAAAAACAATATCAGTTTAGAAGTGGATACTCTACAACTTCTAATATTCTTATATCTTATTAAGAGAAAGGAGTAATCCACTCTTAATCAAGAAAAGACAAAGCTTTGATATTGTATGTATACTCTTGTCAATCTGTCAAGGACAAGAACTAAATGTAAGCAAATAAACATATAAAACTTCTATTAAGAAAAATAACAAAATAGAAGTAAGAAAATATATATATTAGAAGAAATTAGAATGGCTATTGCCACAAGACAAGAAAATTATAGACTCTTGAATTTGGACTAGAAGCAAGAAAGGAGTTGACAAGAGTGAAGAAGGCTTCACTCTTGTCTTTATAAATACTATCTAACTAAGAGCTGTATGGTGGTATTTTATAGGACCTCTTACATGTGTCTAATTTGCAAGACATGTGTTAAACTTGCACAATAAGTTTCCCACATGTGCACCATGTACTTGGCTTCTTCCGCAAGCTACCAACATGTGTGATACATGGCTAGCTTGTTCCACAAGCTACCAATATGTGCGCCATGTGGCTAGCTTGTTGACCAATTTTTTAACCTACCAATCACCTATAGACATGTATAAAGGTGATTCCGCATCTATGAAGCTTCTACGAAGCTGTTCTATCAGATATTATTAAATCAATTTATTTTATATATTTCTATTGATTTATATTAATTATGTAATTATTGGAATAAATCTTATGTCTATGACATATATATACAAATAAGAATATATTATGAATTGAGAAGAGAACTTCTTCATGTGAAATCATAAATAAACAAATTTTTATTTATTTCAAGATTAAACAAAGATTTTGATTCATTATATGATTCTTTACAAACCTATTTAATTTCAATAAAAATTAATAAATACTATCTTTAATATAATATTAATAACTAAAAAATTTTATCCTTAAAGAATTTAAAAGATAAATATAAAAATATAATATTTTAAAAAACTTGCTTATAGAACTTTAATGCATCAATAATATCTATTGGCTTATAAATTTTTGCATATCTTTGTTGATTTGTAAATTTTCTTCTCTTTTATTGTATAATATTCTTTTAATATCTAAATGTTTCTTTCTTAAGACTTGTCATAGACATACTTCAAGTCACAACATTCTAAAACCTTCCATAGTCTTCTAAAACCTCCCGTAGTCTTCTAGAATCTTCCATAGTTTTTTAAAATCTTCTAGAACCTTCTTTAGTCTTCTAAAACCTTCTATAGCCTTTTAGAACCTTCTAAAACCCTTCTTTAGTCTTCTTGAACTTGCCTTAGTCTTTTAGAATCTTCCTCAGTCTTCTAAAATCTTCTAAGATACTCTTAAAAGATTCAATAGGATATAGGCCTTGTAATATAAATATGAGGTAAGACCAAGATATATCTCAGTCTTGCTAACACAAGTTTTAGAACAATCCAAAGTGTTGCTTTGTTTCTTCATATCAATCTAATTCCTTCTTCTTGTCAATCATCTAGCTCTTTGTTCTTGTCCATCCAATTCTTTGTTATTGAAATTATTCTAGTTCTATAATCTTTTTTTTATCTCTTTACCAACTAGCTATCTTCCATCTTTGACAATTTGATAAGACTATCTAAGTAATCATATTAGAGCTTTGATCTCTTGATAGAGAGTGGATTATCCCTCTTTTTGAAAATACTATTGCATTATAAAGGAGTACAGATTACCCCCTTCTAGATTGATATGCTTACTTATTGTAGTTTGATCTTTCTTTGGAGAGAATGGATTACTTCTTTCCTAGGATATATCACTATATTTTAGAAGTTGCAGATTATTTTCTTCTAAATTAATATTGTTTAAAAATATTCCTTTTCAGTATAAAAAATACTACACTAACGGCTTGTTGATTTTTTCTTTATCAATATGGAAGTAGATTAAGTCATGAGAGCTGTATCCTTACAAACAAAGAATAGAATAGCAACTCTTGTACATCTTTGAGCTCTTTCAGATACTATATGAGAAAAAATGACACTTTTTTGCAACAAAAAAAAAAAAATTGCAAATGGAGCAAGTATTTGAAGAAATTAAGTAAAAGATTTATAATTTGTAATAAAAGATTATTTAATTGAAGGAAGCAAGCAGTAGACAAGCTATGCATGTAACCTCTCTAGAAGCTCCAAGGATTGTTATGAAAGAATCAAAAGCTAATATGTTTGATAAATTTGATGGAATAAGATCTAACTTTTGAGAGTTTGTGCAATAAGTATAGCTTTATTTATAATTATATCTTTCTTGTTATTCAAACAAGTTCATTCAAATTGCTTTTGTAGGCACTTTTTTATTAGGAAGTGCTTGATCATAATTTGCTCCATTGTTGGAAAAGAATTCTCCAATCTTATATAATTTGGAGGCTTTTATGAAAAAATTTATTGATGTATTTGGAAATAGTGATTGGGAGAGGATGGCAGAAAAGAAGATTCAAAATCTACAACAAGGACAACATTCTATTACAATTTATACCGCAAAATTTCAATAACTTACTTGTGATCCTGATTGGAATGATAAGGCTTTTATGACTTGATTCTACTATAATCTAAAAGATAATGTGAAGAATTTATTGATCACAATGCAAAGAAGTGAAAGCTTAGAAGAACTCATATCTTAAGCTATTACTTGTGACAATCACTTATTTGAGTTACAACAAGAGAGGCTATCAATTTTTAATAATACCTATTAAAGTACATCTGCTACATCTTCAAGAGTATTGAAGAAGCCATTAATATATCTTGAACCCATGGAGATTGATGTAATTTAATTCAAGCCATTAACACCAATAGAAAATACTAGACGTTGATAAGAGAATCTATATTTATATTATAAAAAACCTAATTACAAGGCAGCAAACTATCCAACCAAGTCTAGAGAATTCAAGGCACAAGGTATAACATATAAATTAGAGAGGTCGGAAAATGAAGATGTCTAGCCATAGTAGGGACCTTACAATTAGACACCCTCAAATCTAAAATACCAAAAAAATATCTTTTTCTATGTCTAGATTCAATGTCATATTTTATATTTCTTATACATATAAGAACTCTAAAATAAGAGATTTCTACTAAAGTCTTTTTTAATATTGGAGCCTCAGCATGCTTTATAGATAAAGATTTTGCAACTAAGTACAACTTAATATTTGTAAAGAAGATCCATTCTGCACCCGTTGAAGTCATTGATGGATAAAACCTTGTATCAAGGGATGTTACTAAAGAAATCTAACCATTGAAAGTGATACTAAGAAATCAAATATCACACACTATCTTCAACATCATTTGATGTCCAATAAATCCTATTGTCATTTGACTTCCTTGGTTTAAATTACATAATCTTGATACTGATTAGAATTTATAGAAGATTTTTTCAAGATCCAAACATCAAAAGAAGAAACAAGATGCTACTTCATTTCTTAGAGTTAAAGCATTTTTGTAAGCAACAAAGAAAGAGATTGCATTTGCATTATATACTATTTCAATAGAAGATCCAACAAAGTAACTGAAGCAAGATATTTCTAGTCAATATTGTGGCTTTGAAGACATATTTGAAAAAAAGAAAGCAAACATGTTATTAAAATATCATCTTTATAATTGTACAATTGAATTATAAGATGGAATTCAATTTTCATTTGGTCCAATTTATAATCTCTCAGAAATAGAGCTTATAGCCTTACAAGAATATATTGATGAAAATCTAGCCAAGAATTTTATTAAACATTCAAAATCACTTGTAGGAGCTCCTATCTTGTTTGTAAAGAAGAAAGATGGTTCTTTACATATGTGTGTTAACTATCAAGGTCTGAATAAGATAATTATAAAAAATTCCTATCCATTACCATTAATCTTAAGATTATTGGAATAATTAGGACATGCAAAGATTTTTATAAAGATTGATTTGAGAAGAACCTATAACCTAGTCAGATTGAAAGAAAGAGTTCAATAGAAGACAATATTTTATATAAGGTATAGATATTTCTAATACAATGTTATGTCTTTTGGACTTACAAATGCACTTATAGTCTTTCAACATATAATAATTGATATCTTATGGGGATACTTAGATGACTTTATAATCATCTAACTAGACGATATCTTCATCTTCTCTAAGAATAAAGAAAAACATGAACATTATGTACGTATGGTATTACAGAAACTATAGGAAAGTAGATTGTATGCCAAATTGGAGAAGTATTCTTTCTATCAACCATCAATCAAGTTTTTGGTACATGTTATTTTTTAAAATAGAATTTTTATTGATCCAAGAAAGATATAAACTATTACAAAATAAAAACAAGCGTCATGAATAAAAGATATACAATATTTTTTAGAATTTATAAATTTTTATAGAATCTTTATCAAGGATTATTCTAAAATTATAATTCTATTAACACGACTTATAGGCAAGGAGACAATTTATTTGGGATGACACTTCAGCTCTTATATTTGTCCATAAAAATCTAACAAAACTATTCATTCTAGATTTTGTAGTTAGATTTGTACACTCTCAAAGTAGTGAAGATAGTCAATTTCATCCAATAGCATTTCACTCTAAAAAATTTTAACTGCAAAGATCAATTATAAGATCCACAACAAAAAACTATTCGTAATTGTTAATGCTTTTGAAAAATGGTACCATTTGCTAGAGGGGGCTCAACATAAGATTATAATATATACTAATCACAAAAACTTGGAGTATTTTATGAGTGCCCAAGTTTTGAATTGCTATTAAGCATGATGGAATATATCATTATTTTGATTTGATTTTGTAATTATATATTGTCCAAAAAAAACTTCAAAAAAAATTAAATGTTATTTTCCAACAGTCATATCTTATGCGAAGAATAAAAGATATTGTATTGGATCAGCAAAAATTAGTCATGTTAAAGCTGTCCAATTTGTAGTTGAAGATATTGGCAATATCCACATATGCAGATACAACTCTCAAGATAGAAATCCAGAGAGTAATGAAAAGAGACCTATTTGTGGATAGCATTCAACGACATTTAAAAAATATATTAGTAGAAGAAAATAATAATTTCAAATTTTAGGATGGATTGTTGTGTTTCAAGGATCTCTTATATATTCTTCGAAGCCCTACAAGACTTCAAATTTTTCAAGTACGACATGATCTTCTAGCACCTAGATATTTTGGCTTCAATAAGATCTTGGAATTAATATCAAGAGATTATTGGTGGCCTCAAATGTGGAAATTGGTGTAAAAATTCATCCAATTATGTGAAATTTGTGTTCAAGCAAAGATCCCAAGACACCAACCATATGGACTTTTTCAACCACTTCCAACTTTTAAAGGCCCATGTCAATCGTTATCCATAGATTCCATTACAAACCTCCCAATTTCTAATAGAAAAGACTCAATTTTTGTGGTGGTAGATTATTTTATCAAAATATCACATTTCATCCTGTACAACAAGACTATTTTTGAAGAAGAAATGGCCAAGTTTTTTATTGATAATATTTATCAAATACATGGCATTCTAAATAATATCATTTTAGATGAAGGACCACAATTTGTATCAAATTTTTTGAAATGACTATTTCAACTTTTGAAAGTCAAGATCAATCTTTTATCAACTTATTATCCTCATATCGATGGTAAAAAAGAACGGATAAATTAGATCTTAGAATAGTATCTTTGTTGTAGTATAAATTATCAATAAAATGATTGGATGAACCTCCTACTATTGGCCAAATTTGCTTATAATAACACCAAATATTCTTTGATAAAGAAAATTCTATTCTTCTCAAATTATGGATACTATCCTAGAGCATATCCATTTCAAATTGAAGATGTGAGAAGTTGTGCCGCAAAAAATCAACCTATCTATTTAAAGGCCATTCATAAAGAATTAAAATTCTAATTATAAATGGCTCAAGATTGATATTAAGACTATACAGATATTCATTGTAAAAACCAACTAAAGTTCAAAGTAGGAGATTGTGTCTAGTCACTCCAATGAAATATACAAATGAATTGACCATCATAGAAATTAGACCATTTATAATTCTATACCAAGTAAATCCAATAAGTTTCTATCTTGAACTACCAAGTAGCATGTGTATTTATCTAGTCTTTGATGTCTTGTTTTTAGAAACCTATTATCAATCAATTATTAATGGAAGAACTCTTCTACCACCAACCTTAGTTGAAGTCAATCAAGAGTTTGAATATGAAGTATATAAAATATTGGATTCATATATAAGATATGGATAATTGAAATATTTCATCTATAAAAAAGGCTATGGAGTTAGCAAAAGAATATGAAAACCTTCAAAAAACCTTAGGAATACACCTGAAAAAGTTTGCAAATTCTATCAATGATATCTTTAAAAACCCGGATTTAATCACCATTGAAGATTTTTGTAGACACAAATATCTCTTGGCTTTTAAATGATGCTTTTCTATTAACAATAGAAGACTAATATAAAAGATAAAAAGCCATGTCAATATCTTTACTTGTATATAGTCATTTTTTCTAAGATAGAATAGATCCTACTAGAAGCTTATTAGTTACCATGTCAAATCTTCTTGTTTTAAAAGATTTGTAGAAACAAGAGTCAAAAGACTTTTCTACCACTTAAGCGGCTAGTAAATCATTGCAACTTTCACAATCTGTTGAATTTGAAGAATATGAGCAAAGCAAAGAAAGAATATTTCAACACCAAATAAGGTCGTATTTAGAGTCTTTGGAGATACGGTGTTGTATGTCGTGAAGTCTTGCTTGAGAATGCTCCGGGCACTTGGCTATGGAAGATAAAAAAAAAATATAAAATAATAACTAGTCTTAATTTTTCTAATCAATCTATAAATAGTCTTTAATCAATTCTTAACTAAATCCTAGTCAACCTTGGTCAAATCCTAGCAAATCCTAAAACAAGCCCTAAATAAATCCTAGCAAATCCTAAAACAAATCCTAAAGAAATCCTAATCAATCTTTGTCAAACCCTAACAAATTCTAAAGCAAATCTTAGTCAACCTTGGTCAAACCCTAACAACCCTAAAATAAACCCTAAATAAATCCTAGTCAATCCTGATCAAATCCTAACAAATCCTAAAATCAACTCTAACTAAATCCTAGTCAACCATGGTCAAATCCTAGCAAATCCTAAAATAAATCCTAATTAAACTCTAATCAATCTTAGTCAAATCCTAACAAATCCTAACTAAATCCTAGTTAACCATGGTCAAATCCTAACAAACCCTAAAAAAAATCTTAATTAAATCCTAGTCAACCATGGTCAAACCCTAACAAATCATAAAATAAATCTTAACTAAATCCTAGTCAATCTTAGTTAAATCCTAAAACAAACTTTAATTAAATCCTAATCAATCTTGGTCAAATTCTAACCAAATCCTAATCAAGCCCTAAACCCTAAATCCTAAACCAAACCCTAATCAAATCTTAAATCAAATTCTAACCAATTTAAATCAATCATAGGAAAAATTAGAACCTCAATATCTATCAATTAGACCGTTGATCTTACTTAAAATTTTTTACACCTTTCAATCTCTTAGTCAACAATAAGCACAACAAATTTGAAGGAAATCGAACTTACAAAATGGAAAAAAAATCCTAAAAACTCCTTAGGTATTGGCCAATCTCCTTCTCCAACCTTGATGTTGATCTTCTAGTGCTAATTTCTCCCTTCTTCACTATTCAATTAGTCTCAAATCTCTTATATGTATAAGAAAACAAGTCTACTACCCATATATACAAATTTTACTCCAATCCAATTGGAAAATTGCTCAAGATCTCAAAAACCCCAACTGACCTTCAAAGCTTAATTCCTGAGACCTTGACCTACTTAAACCTCAATTACATACAATTAAACCATTAGATTCAACTCAAATTTACAAAAATCTACAAGCACTATTGTATGCACCAATCTATAAAATATTACTTGTAGATCTATAACCAATCTCACAGAATGCTTAAAAATATAAATCCCAATATATTTCACAAAATCATAGTCACTTCAAATCAACCCTGACTTTGCAAATCCATTACAAAGTCATTACCAACTCAAATCATTTCCAACTTATGCTTAAAGAAACATCCTCTTGTTTGTTTTCTAATCCCACCTTCCGAGCTCTAAAAAAAATTCTTGACCCACCGTAGGCATGTGGTTTTGTGCCTTAGGATCAGATTCCAACCCTAGCTCATAACCGGTCCTCTTCAGCTATCTATTTTGAGATTTTTGTGATAAATTTTTTTATAACCTATTCTTAATTCTCTTTTATATATGCCAATATTATTTTATTTGCCAATCTACTTTATTTTGCCTTACTTATGGCTCTATAAAGTAAATAGAAGCTTATTTGTAAAAAAGGCAGCATTAACATCTATTAGTTTTATTCCCTTTTTACTATTATCTATTTTTCTAAGATAATTTGCTATAATATTTTAAACTAAGATCTTCCATAATATACTATTTTTATACTCTTTCATCTAATAATCACATTACATCATGACAATGGCCTCATCACAAAAATCTTGATTCAAATATCTAAACTTTGATAATATTCCTTGAAGTTGGAAGGATAATTCTAGGTAGACCAAAAATTATGTTTGAAAGATGTTTTGAAGGTCATAACAAAAAAAAAAAATCTTAAATGGGACGTTGGTACAGTTGAAATTATATCTAGAGGTCATTGATGCTACCTCAAGGATCCTATTGAACCAGTAAGCAACAAACAAAAGACAAAATATGTTGTTTCTTTATTCCAACAAATTCTAGATTTCTTACATATGTGATTTGATCATCAAATCTTTTTGGCTCTAATGGAATCCATCACTAAAAGAGGATGTGATGTCATGGATATACTTTAAGTCACTACATTCTAGAACCTTCTATAGTCTTCTAAAACCTCTCGTAGTCTTCTAGAATCTTCCATAATTTTTTAGAATCTTCCAAAACCTTCTAAAATCTTTTAGAGCCTTCTTTAATCTTTTAGAATCTTCCATAGTCTTCTAGAACCTTCTAAAATCTTCTTCAATCTTTTAGAACCTCCTGTAGTCTTCTAAAACCTTCTAAAATCTTTTTTAGTCTTTTCGAACTTGCCTTAGTCTTCTAAAATCTTCTTCAATTTTTTAAAATCTTTTAAGATATTCTTAGAAGGTTCAATAGGATATAGGCCTTGTAATATAAATATGAGGCAAGTCCAAAATACACCTCAGTCTAGCCAACACAAGTCTTAGAGCAATCTAAAGTATTGCCTTGTTTCTTCATATCAATCTAATTCCTTATTCTTGTCAATCACCTAGTTCTTTGTTCTTGTCCATCCAATTCTTTGTTCTTGAAATCATTCTAGTTCTATAATCTTTTTCTTATCTCTTTACTAATCCACTATCTTGCATCGTTGACAAGACCAATCCAATTGCCAATACTTACTTTTATTAGATATCAATCTTGACTTGAATAGTCAAATTGACTCAATTAAGTCAAATTTTATAAGATTCACTTGATTTAGTATATATTCTATTATTAATAATCCTACCTAGATATCATCTAATTTAATTAAATTAAATCAAATTAATTAGATGATTTAATTTAATTTATATTTTTATCTATAATATGTATATATATATATATATATATATATATATATTTATAATATGTATATATATATATATATATATTTTATGTATACATATTTATTATATACATATGTATGATTTACCACTATAGATTAAAATTATTATCTATATTTATTTATTTATTGATATATACACATAAAAATTTATTTTTTACTTATTTATCTTTTTATTAAATTATAATTGCAAATAAAAGAAATGTTGCAAAATTATAAATTAATTGGAAAATTATTACAAGCTATATTGATGACTAAAAATAAGAATAATAAAAATTAATATTGATTTTTATATTAAAATATCTATAAAGATTTGGTAGTTAGATAAAAAGATATAATGTATACTTAACGGTCAGATTATAAATAACAAAAGATGTTGAGTTTCAAAACTTAAATCTTACTAAGATTTAAATGATGGAAATAAAATTTATAAATATTTGTATTAAAAAAATAGATATTTTGGATAATGAGATATATAATTAGTTTAAAAATTAGTAAAAAATTGGTTATTAATATAGATTGGACAAAGAAATATAATTTATTTTATAACTCATTATTATGTAACAAAATATTAACAAATTTTGTTATACTTTTGTGTGAATTGCTCTAATTTGTTATTTCCATGAAGTAATTGTGTAGAAAATTTTAATGCTATACAGAAAGATCTATCACTACCAATAAAATTTGTGAAAAATTAAAATAAAAAATATTTATTATATATTATAAAAAAATAAAATAAAAACATAATTTCTAAATTTTAAGGCTATTTATTCTTTTAATATTTCTTATAAGAAATATTACAAAAGAAAAATCAAAGAAAAAAAACAATCATCATAGATTTATGTACATTTTTTTAATGTGGCATTCTCTTCTAAAAACATTCACTCACAAAAATATCTTATAATATTTTAATATTTTTTAATTTTAAAAAATAAAAAGATGTAGGTGATTTAGAACTAACTCAAAAACTTATAAAAAAAGTATGTATATATATATATATATATATATATATATATATTTCTATTTCTATAAAATATTTGTGTATATTACTTGGAATTTGAGACAAAAATTATGTTTTTCTAAACTTTGTGGATAATCTTGAATATTCTTATTGAAAATATTAATGAAAATAATTAAATTAGTACTCAGTATAATTTTAAGGAATTAGAATGAATATTGATTTTTGAAGAAAAATAAATACTATAAAAATTACAAAAAAATACATATCTGTTTGCTATAGTTAGTCACTTCAGAAACCATATTCAAAATATATATATATATATATATATATATATTTTTTTTTTGTTTTTTTTGTTTTTTTGTTTTTTTGTTTTTTGACTCATCTCTTGATTTTTTGTATAAACCTTTTAAAATTCTTAATTTTTAATATCCAAATATGATTGTATTCCTGGCTATATTAAGTAATCCAATTAATGTATTTATATATATATATATATATATATATAAGTTGAAATATTTATTTCTGATTCAAATTTACCACCTTAAAAATTCAATTTTTATTTTATTTATATATTTTAATATAAAAATTAATAAACCCTCTTAAAAGAATATTTGTTCTAAATCTCAATAATATGTTGAAATGTTTCTAACACTTGATTTAATCAGAGTCATAACTTGGAAGACAATGAACACTTGGACCATCCCAGGAAGCTGCAGTGTTAACTACAACCTCTTTCAAATGGCACTAAATTGTATAAAAAACCAATACAATGGTTCACTTTTTGCATTAATGAGAGTAGCTCACTTACAATCATGTCATGAGCAAAAGCTTACAAATACATCCTTATGTACAACCAATCAATCAGACATGAAGGACTCTAACCTGATGACTCTGTCAAGATGTAAATAATTTGGCAACAAACTCTACATGGTCGCAAACAGAAGAAGTACATATATAAAACCAATTTTCTACCATGCTTGCACCTTAGCAAAGCATTCTTTGGTCTAGGCAAAAACAAGTTGACAGCTGCACAAGAAGAGGCAAGGATCAACCAGAAGAGGACATTAAAGAGGGGTTGGGCAAATCTAAACCCTTGTGTGGGCTATTCATGAAAGATATGAGACAACCATCCACTCCACAACCTCCCACAACACAAGTGTGAAGAATATTACGCCAAAAGGCAATGGGTCAAGAAGAGATCAAAATTACTTTGTTTTGGAGAAAACTCTGTAGTGTGGATGCACAACTCGAGCAGAGTTGATTCGAAAAAGCTAAAGCGAAAGTGTAGGACAGCTCATCAAAGTGATGCGGGACCTGAAGGCTGAGACGGGCTCTGTGGGCTCTTTGTCGCTCGATGTGTGCTGCCCCTGCTGCGCTGTTGGGGGGGGAGGGGGGACGTGTCTGGGAGGAAGGGGAGGGTTGGGTTCGGGGGTTGGAGTTATAATAGGCAGGCCCAGCCGGCCTCCTCCTCCTCCGAACGTTCTAGGTTTCATTGCCCTCGCCACACACCAGCAGAGACACCCGCAGCACAGCACTGCACGGAGACAAGACCCTCTTCCGCTTCCACTTTTCCTCTTCTTCTCCCCCTCCTTCTTCTTCTTCTTCTTCCTCCTCCGCTGCCTCTGCCTCGCAAGGCGGTGCGCCCCCTCAATCTCCCCTTCCCTCCTCTCCCTGGATCGCCGCTTGCGTCCAATGTGCTTGTGAGCGGGTGAAAGCGTGTCGCGAGTGATTGGGTCTCGCTGAGTGTATGCGCTTGGGTTTGGCGGGGTGTTGTGGAGGCCGCGTGGTTTTGGGTTGGTTAGTGGGAGCGCGGGTTCGTTGGAGCACCTGCTGCGCGGCTATGGCGGAGAACCAGGCGAGTCTTCTGTTGCGGAAGCAGCTGAAGGATTTGTCTAGGAATCCAGTGGATGGGTTCTCGGCAGGGCTCGTGGACGACTCGAGCGTGTTCGAATGGAACGTGACCATTATCGGACCGTCGGAGACTTTGTACGAGGGGGGTTTCTTCAACGCCATCATGAGCTTCCCTCCGGATTACCCCAACAGCCCTCCGACCGTTAGATTCACCTCCGAGATGTGGCATCCGAACGTGTACCCTGATGGGCGCGTGTGCATCTCCATTCTGCATGCTCCCGGTGACGATCCCAATGGGTACGAGCTGGCGAGCGAGCGGTGGTCGCCCGTGCACACCGTGGAGACCATATTGATCAGCATCATAGCCATGCTTTCGAACCCGAATGATGAGTCGCCCGCGAATGTTGATGCCGCCAAGGAATGGCGAGATCAAAGGGACGAGTTCCAGCGCAAGGTGAGGAGGATTGTGAGGCGGTCTCAAGAGTTCGCGTGAGGCGGTAACGATCCTGCAGTGGCTGCAAGAGGGACATCCCCCCCACCCCCTCCTGAGCGATCAAGTGTCGTGGCTTCGCTCCACCTTAGGCGTAGCTGTGGTATGCACAGTGCTATAACAGAAATTTTCGAGGAATGTGAGAATGCGTGGGCGCTAAGTGGTATGTTGTAGTGGATTGAGAGTAGGGATCCAACTCATGTAAAGATTACTATGCACAGGAGGTCCTGGAGGTTGGCGGAGGAAAGCAAGAGAGCATGGTTGTCGCACAGTGCAGGTCCGGGGTTGCGTTTTGATATGGGGCAAGGAGTTATAAAAGGTGAATAAACACAATATGAGTAGTCTTGCTCGCTGTCTGTTCCAGACTCGCCTGTGAACATTTTCCAACCATGTATGCCAGCGCTGACATGGCCAGTATGTGCAAATGCCTCGGGTTCTAAATGCCTATGTATGGTACAACCTGATCTGTTTCCACCTAAATGTTTCAAGGAAACTATGGATGCGTATATCAAGCAATTTTACAGGATAATGCTGTCTCCGATCTGCTGAGCGTTTTCGATCGACTACTGAGGTGCGCAGTGTGGTAAGACCAGTCGTCATGATTTGACAAATTTGTAAAGGGACTCTTGTCTCTTGTCCCGTGAGAGATTTGGAGATTTTAGACGGTTGTGTATGCCCAGCTGCTTGTGCTTTCAGCCACCAGTGAGTTTTTCGATCGAGATTTACGTGAATTTGCTGCCACGCTTATTTATCCTCTTGGGATTTCTTTTATGTGTGCGCTGTTTTCATACTGTCCTACCAGTGCTTCAGCATTGGTCGCTCATCATTCAGCTTGGTCCACAGGAACGTTTGGCGTCCGTCAGACGCAGGTGACGAATCTGGAAACTGTCCCAGGTTGTAGAAAAGCTACACCCACCTACTGATACTTCCTGCACATGAACAAGTCAGGCATGATGTAGCTGCTGTCACTACTCCTGGAGGCACATTTTAACTCCTTATCTGTCAACATTTACGCGAGTAACATGCAAGATGCTTAGTAAAGCAGTGAGTAGTGCAGAAGTGCACTGCAAGTGTGTTCCGTCACAGATCTCTGATTCTCTGCCACGATCAACATAGTACATGGATAAGGGTTGTCGCAACAATGTAACAGGATGCGGGTTCTTAATCATGTCCGACAAGTTCATGTCTCAATGTCTGGCAGACTTAATGCACAACTGTCCATTCATTTATCGATTTTTTCGTGCTCACAGGTCAGAGAAAAGATGAGAGAAAACTGTGACTATATCTTACACTATGAATTATTCTCATATATGGTCATAAAATTACGAATTACTATCTCAATGAATCCTTGCTACGACAGATAGTAGAGTGGTGACAAATATGCATTGTCGTGTTAACAGCCATGAAAAAGCCCCACATTATGATAAGTTGGAATTTTTTTGTAATTATATACATGCCAAGAGTTTCAAGATATTTCATGTGGGGAGGTGCGACATAAGAGGTTGACAGAGCCGTAGACTACACGATGAGAAACAATCCTCTTCTTGTTTAGAGAAAATCCTCCAAACACAGTCGGCTCTTTTGATAAAACCTTCGAATTTATATCTCTAATTGAATTCAGTCGTGGTATGTGGACGCTCCCTATCGTATTGCTATTTTAACCTCATTAATACTGAAAGGTGTCACTGGGAAGGAATATAACAAAATCTGCCTTATAACTCGTGATAACAACTGGTAGTCAAAGGTATATAAAGATTAGCTGTGTTATACGGATCATTCCAAAAAGAAAACCACGTGGCTAATCCCATACAAATGTGTGCCATAACTTCAACAAAGAGTTAGCGCATCGCGTCGGATTGCACTTCATTATAACTTGACCTGTTTTTACACATGTACTAAACACAAGCTACTCGAAATATTACAAGCATAAATGCTTTCAAAAATAAAGATTCAAACAAGGCCATGTATCCCAGTTTGAATTGAAGAGTATAGCGTCACAGGAACTACTCTCAGGTTACAAGCTAATCATGCCAATAACACCCTTTTCCAATGAAGTTGCAACTAATCGCTGACGACTCCAAAAAGAAGCCAAAATCAAAATAAGAATAAGAGTAGTCTGCGAGCCACTTTGCTCCCGTCCCTGCATCAAATATCAGCTTTATTTTCTTCGAGATCCATGATAGTTCTCTTCAAAATCTCATGTTTGAATTAGGTTTATCAAACATGTTCACAAGGAACTGCGTAGCAGCCATATTTAGAAGAAGGTTAATCAGTAAGATGTCGCGGCCTACATGATCCCTAACATAGTTGGGATGTACTAACCGTTTGTGGAAATAGTGCTGATGATCGTCATCAGGTCAGTAGTCACCAGTAACGATCCTTCAGACGACAGCCAAATGGGGGTACACGTGAGTGTACAACAAAATGCAGGTGAATTCAAAGAAAGTCGTTAGAAAGAACACTTCTGCTCGTGGTAAGTGAGACTTAGCATTGGAGCGAGCTTAATGGAGAAATCCCTGCATGCAATGCTGCAGTCCGTCCTTGGCATTCCAAAAGCTAGCCTTTCAGAGAAAACGGAGACCTGAGATCTTTGCATCTGAAGCCGCTACAGATATCATTAAATTTGTCAGTAAACTATTTCATCTACAACTTGAAATCTCTCAAGCATGTGGTGTAACAAAACGACTTGAATACTGGATTGTTATTCAAAATCCACAAAATCTCCATGGTATAACAATCAATCTCGGAATCTCACGCTATGAATAATGACAGTATCGAATCAACATTCTCACATGCCGAAATAGCTTCACTTAAATTTGAACACCCACCCTTCCAGTTCGTGGTTCTGCTTAAATTAGAAAACAATTTCACGATGCTAACTTTGTCCACCGACATTAATTTGGCAAACAAAGTCACTGAATTAAAGCAATTTAACTAGTATGTGGTAAGATGAGGCACAGCCTTGTAGCCTCAAATTCGCAGAGTGGACGATCACGGTTATGCCAAGAAGTTGCTCTTCTTTCCCCACCTCGTTTAAACCCATCCTCCTCACGTCGGTGTTATGCCAAGAACGTTCCTTTGTTTATTGGCGTAACCCTACCAAGCAAGTACTCTTGCATCATTCACTGCCGTCTACGCTCTTACGTGTCCACTTTCAGAATCCATCTAAACGATCCGGAATCCACTTGCAGCAGATTCTTTCTGAGAAGGACAGCATTCTGGAGTTTGTTCAATCCAGGTGCAGTTGAAAACAGGCAGTACGAAGAGAAGTTTTTAAAAATCCGGTGATATTGATCGTTCAGTGTTTGGAGCATTCACATCGGATGACGTCGACCAAGAAATTAACCTTGGACGGTTAGGAGCATATTCCAGCTAAAGGGACAACCCACAGTCCTGCAGGCATGTAAAAGTCCAGATTAACGCCTTCGAGCATAAAAAATGAGAGTTTTCGATGGGATGTGGAAAGTAGCTCCGACGATGGACCACGCATTACAGCCCCGTCCGATGAATAGTAGTGATGGGACAAAGTTTAGAGCCAAGAACATGATCAAACCACGCCCCTGAATCAATTAACCATGCGCAGACACAAAACGAATGGGCAAAGCCCCCACGAAGCCATGGAGACCATAACTACGAAGCTCATCTGCGAGTGCTTCATTCAAAGAATAATTCAACACATGCATCCCTTCTTGCAGCAGTTTGAGCCCGTCACTGCTCGAGAAACAAAGCTTCAACAAGTTTTTGTGTGGGAAAGAGATAGATATGTCTTTGTGCATGCACTGGGTCATACTTTTCTAGGAAGGAAACCCACTCCACATCCCACCAGAGTGTTTATCTTTATGAGCCAAAAAACTTCCTTTAGAACTGAGGTTTGAACCGAGGATTTACAGCAAATGTGACCTGAATGTACCGCTTCTAGTGCTCTTCAAGAGCAGGGCTCCTTCTTGAGAGCAACCCACCATAGCTCGAAGAGTTTCTGCAAAAATCTCTCAACCTGGATTCTACATCAAAATCTGCTACACTAAATTCCCATCAGAATCAAACGGGCGTTACCTCTCCCACCCTTCAAAGCATCCTGATGGAGCAGCAGAGAATCCTCACGGCGGACACTTCCGGTGACCCACAGATTTTGGGCTTTCTTTCCTTCATGTTGAAAGCGAGCTTGTCGATTGACAGAGAGACTGACAGGACCGTGAGAGGGTGATGATGCGCTTTGAAAGCATTTTGTGCTGCCAGAGGTTGGACGCGATGGACCTCCAAGGGAGCGGAGACCCATCAGAAACATGAATGCACCAACATGTTAGATTGATACACAAGGAGGACCATTTGTAAAATTGGGACAATTGGGCCAAAATTGGGCACAAAAACAAGCAATAGCAAATAGAAGGTTTGCTTGGAGATTGGAATGTGAAGTTAGAAAGAAGGTTTTAAAAACTTTTTAAAAGTGTAGAATTTACAGGGTTTTGATATAAGAATGGAAGGAAGGAAAAACAAGGTTTATAAACATTTTAATTTAAAAAAGAAGTAAAGTTTAATGTGTTTCCAAGTTAAGATTTTGAAATCTAGGATTGATTTATAATTGAATGCTTGCATGCAAGCAAGCAACATGTATTTCAATTTGAGTGTAATTATAATAATTCAATTATAAGATATTAGTCTATGTATACAAAGAAGTGCTTGAAAATTTTAATAATTCAATTACTAAATATTAGTCTATATATAATTTAAAGTTATCTATTTATTTTTAGATATTTAAAGATTAAAAACTTTAAATAAAATAAGTTTTTTAGATATTAATAAAAGATACAAAATTAAAGTTGCATATCAAGTTTTTGCAATATTCTACAGTTAAATTTTAAGATATTGCTATTAGAATTTTTCTTTCATCTTGGATTGGAGAATTAAATATCTTTGGCAAAGGACTTTTTTTTTATTATCATCTAATGTATAAGTTGGAACTTTATCAAACTTTATAAGATTATTCAACATTAACATATCCATATCCAATAGCATGCAAAATTTGAAGTTGATCTAACAATGCAAATAAGAGTTATAGCTTGCTGAAGTTGCTACTTAAAAATTTAGTATTTGTCTAAGGTTCTTAGAATTTCTTAAGATTTCTTAGGATTTATTTAAGATTAGTTTAAGATTTCTTTTGGATTTTGTAAGATTCTTTAGAATTTTTATAAGATTTGATATGATTTATTTATAATTTTATTAATTTTTTAAATATTTATTTAGAATTATTTTAGAATTTGATAGGATTTCTTTAGATTTTTTTAAAAATATAATAGGACTTTTTAAGGATTTGTTTGAATTTTTTTTAGAATTTGTAAAAATTTATTTAAGATTTTTTAAATATTTTTTAAGAATTTGTTTAGAATTTTTTTAGAATTCTTTTTAGAAATTTTTAAAGATTTTTTTAGATTTTGGACTTATGGGTGTAAGTATGAATAAATGGATGGTGGTTGCTATCACTTGGAGTAGTGTCATTAGTATGATTATTGCAAAATTGAGTTTCAATTGCTATAGTCCAAATTTAAAGCATGGTTGCCAAATGTTAATGTCAAATATTATATCAATCAAAAGAATATTCTATCAACAAGATCATCCATATTAGAAATATACAAAACTAAGAGAAAGTGGACGCAAAGACTTAATATCCATTGTCTAGCTTTTGGTACCTCTTCAATAATCCTATTGTTTAAACTTTGGTACTTTGAACATAGGTTGTTAGCATGCATATTTATAGAGATGGTATATATCCAATTACACATGTTTGCAAGATTTGCAACACCATCAACTTGAATAATAAAATACACAGAGCCGTTAAGCTTGATTTGTTTGAAAGCAACTTCTAAGATTCTAGTAATTACAAGTGATTCATGACCTATACTACAATGAATCCAATTCATTTATTCAAAGACATAGTGACCATATTTTAACTTTGGTACTTAGATATTTTTAATGACAATCAAGCATTATTAAGTTATATAAAAATCAGCTTAAAAATATATTAGGCATTTAGCTAAAGAAGAGTTTGATCTTACTTTGAAGTTGGATTTACAATTCAAAACAATGCATAAGGTGTTTAGAAATATTTTTTTAGCAATCTTCAATAATTTAAATAAGCTATTAATTATCCTAAGTACTTTCTATCAACCTTAAAAAAATCCTAAATATATCTTATTATATTTTAATCAATTCCAAATAAACCTTAAGTAATCTTTAATAATTCTAATTAAATCTTTAAAAAATCCTAACCAACCTTAAAAAAATCTCAAAGAAATCTTAAAGAAATTGTAAAGAAATATTAAAGAAATTCTATAAAAATCATAAAAAAACTTTTAAAAAATTATAACAAAATTCTTACAATCATAGAAAAATTTTAAATAAATCTTAACAAATTTTAATAAAATCCTAGTCAAATCCTAATAAAATTTTAACCAAATTCTAATAATTCTTTAAATTTTTTAAAATTTAATCCTAATAAAATCTTAATTAAATCCTAATCAAATTTCAATCAAATCTTAATAAAATTCTAATTAATTATAATTAAATCCTATAAAAATTTTAAAACCTTAATAATTATTAAATTAATTGTTGATCTTAAATCAAAATTTTTATATTTTTCAATCTACTAATTGAAAAAAAATATAAAAAATTTGAAAAAAAATAAAATTACAAATTGGAAGGAAAAACTCTTAATCTACTTGTATATTGCCTATCTTCTTTTTTCAACCTTAATGTCAATCTTTTAGCATCAATAATTCTTTTTTTACCATTTATTTTCTTTAAATATTTTCAAAAATATTAGAAATTAAGTCAACTATCAGTTTACAAAAAATAATTTCAATCCAACTAGCAGATTGTTCAAAATCACAAAAGTCCTCACTAACCCTCAAAATCCAATTTTTGAGATCCTAATCCACTTGAAATCCAATAATCTTTGATCTAATCATCTAATTAAGTCTAAATTTATAATATACATCTAATACAATTATATTTATAAATCTACAAATTTTTACTTATAGTTCTATTATAAAATTCACAAAACTCTCTAAAATGTGAATCTACTTTATTTTTCAAAAATCAAAGTTATCCAAATAGAATCCTAATTTTGCATAGCTCTCAAAAAGTCATTACAAATTCAAAAACCTTAAAATCAACAATTAAAGAAACCTTATTAAATTTTCTTTCCAATCTTATTTTCTAATAAATAAAATAATCCTACTTTTGTCAAGGATGCGTGGTTTTATACTTCAAGATTTGGTTTTAGCCCAAGTTTATAACTAGTCCTTTCTAAGTATAAATCCTAGATTTTTCTTGGTAATTTTTATTGGAAGTTAGTCTTTATTTTTATTTAAAGATGTCTATAATATTATTTTTTCTAATCTACTTTTTAAAAAAAAAAAAATGATCCTACAAAGTAAATAGAAGTATTTTTTTTTTAAAAAAATAATATTAATATTAAATTATTTTATTATCTTTCTATCTTTTATTTATATTTTTTAAAATAATTTTCTATTATATTTTTAATTAAGCTCTTTCATAATATAGTCTTTATTTTTTTTCTTTTATCCAATAGTCATGTTAGAACACAACATGAATATTAAGTTTTTAAACTTATACTAATTTACAACTAAATCTATTTATAATTTTTACAAATGCATGATATTCTTAGTAATATAATTTAAAGATCCTTGTATTAAGGTATTTTTACTAAATAACTTCTATATTGGATTATTAGAATATATTTGCATTGCTACAATTGGTCTTCTATATAAGACCTTATCTAAAGTCTTACAATCTATAAAACAAGCCAAAAATTAGTTATCTAAACCACACTCTATTTTAGTCACTCTTTCATCCAAAGCTCCACACAAATGATATCATGCACTCAAGAAGCCTAGCCACACTTAGCTTATATACTTATAAAATACAAACAATAATTTTTTTTTTTTTTTTTTTCAAACTAGTGGCAATTGCTGCAATCTTGTCACACAACCACATTCTATCTCACTTACATTGTAATAATTGCCAACAATTCCTATATACATAATATAAGTCTTTTGACTATTGTATCCATTTTTATTCTCTATTGTTTCAACAATTGGAATAAAAGTAAGGTTAAGATAATAAAATGGTGGTAAAAATTCTAATACAAAATTTGATGTAGAAAAATTTGACAAGAAGAAAATTTTTGAGATGTAATATATAAAAATGAAAGATTTTTTTGTTCAAGAAGGACTCCACAAATTGTTGAAAAAGAAGCCTACACACAAGAGTAACAAAGAATAGAAAAAAATTGGCCTACAAGTAGTAAACACAATTTGTTTAAGTCTTATAAATAAGGTGATATATAATGTTATGAATAAGAGTTGAGCATCAAAACTATGGATTAAATTGAAAAACTTATATATGATAAAATCATTAATAAATCAACTAGGCTTGAAGCATCATATGTATAATTTGAATATGAAAGAAAACACAAGTGTGTCAAATTACTTAAATACCTATAATATGATTTTTTATAAGTTAATAAATATTGATTATAAATTAGAAGATAAGAATAAAATTGTGTTGCTATTGACTTTGTATCTTCCATCATTTGAACATCTAGTGACTATTTTATAATGTAAAAAGGATACAATATGATTAAAAGAGGTAATTGCTACTCTTCTTTCTAATGAGATGAAAATAAGACAAAACAATGAAACTTTATATTCTAAAGTATTATTTGTGAGCAATAAAGTAATAGAAAAAAGCCATAATATTAAAAAAATCTTGATCAAGATCTAAAGCTTGGTTTGTTAAATTAAAGATCAAGTACTATAATTATAAAAAATTGAAACATTTCAAAAGATAGTATAGAAATAAAAAAAAAAAAAAAAAAAAAAAAATACAAAACTTAATATTTTGAAGAAATTAGTTTTGTAAATGTATATAGAGATTTTAGAAATGTCTTTTTTGTGACTAAAAGAAGAGCTTCTTAATACAAGTAGAACAAGATCTAAGACCGAACTAATAAAAAAAGGTATGCTAAAAAAAATAGTATTAATTTTAATAATTTTTTATTTTTATAATCAATATCACTTTTATTTATATATTATTGATAATAATGGCATAGTATTATTTAAAATTAAATTAATTAGATATTACTATTTTTTTACATAAAGAATTAAAGAAAGAAATTTATATATATTAAGTTGAAGGATTTAAAATACTAAAAAAAAAA